>VXBU01013515.1:425720-570085 GCA_013400315.1 Bombycilla garrulus
GGGGGTTTGGGGTTTTTTGAGATTTTGTGTATCAAGATGATTTTAATAGACTGTGAATCAAGCTTACAAAGATGTTGAAAGCACATGCATTCTTCCCATAAAAGTAATTATATCCAGACACAGAATAAAAATGGCTGCACAGACCTTTGGCACCTCAAACTATTGAACATTGAACACAAATCCAGGTTTTTTTGGTGAAATGTCTGCTCTGAAAATATTCCAGGTACCCTCTCACAAGGTACTCTCTGGAAGAATACAAAAAAGAAAAAGAGAAAAGTTTCATATCTGTGTCTGACATTTGTATTCCTCCTGAAGTTCTTCCTTTGGAACACTGTGGGCAACAAGAAATGCCAGGACAGTTTTTAAAAGTCTAAGCTAAGGGTGTAAAGGACTGCTGAAGTGAGAAGGGAAGGAGCTGTTTGCAGGCACTGCTGAAGGGTTTACCATGGTTTGCCGAGTATGCTGAGTGGTCATCAGTGTTTAAGAGCCTCCAAATGCTTTTTGGTTTCCTATACACCTACAGCACAAAGTTTTATACTGATTTACAAATGGCTATCAGAGCATCGATGCAAATCTTGCAGAACTCACTCAAGCAAATTTTCAACTTGCTCCGAAAACAACACTAATGCCATTTGCTGGTAGGAGTCAAACCCAGAGGGGAGCTGCACCTTCCCACTTGGCCAAGGCAGATAAACCTGTTCTGATGCAGAGGGCAGGGCCAGCTGACTTTCCACATCAGCACCCCGTGTGACACGACTGTTTCAATAAAAAACCCTGATATCTGTAGTCTGAAGACAATATTTTACTCTCTTTTTAATTGCAAATTTTGCTTTTTATTGTTTTGTTTTTTTGGCATATCACTGTAGCTTTTAATGTTAAACGAATTTGTAATTACAGGGATTACTAGGTCCAGGCTGTTGGAAGCAGGGTTGTTTGTTCCTGTGTGAGCAGTGCTGATCTCCCAGGAATTGTGAGTGGAGCTGGGGCAAGGTTTGTGCATGCTCTCTCACCAAAGCTGTGGGAAACAGGTGGGACTTATGGAAGATGGTAGAGTTGGGTCTCCCTCTGCTGTGGGGCTGTGCCTGGAACCCACAGCTAAGGGGGCAGCCACAGCAGTGCCTCAGATATTACCAGGCATCTGAAAGCAGGTGAGCCATCACTGCTGTGTGCTTGGGCAGGGTGGTGGATGCTTGTAGACTTCTGATTCCTTTTGTGGATGGGAAAAATAACACCAAAACTGTGTCTGGTTTTTGGTGGGATTTTGTTTGTTTGTTTGGGGGTTTTTGGGGGGTTGTTTTTTTTGTTTGTTTGGTTGGTTTGGTTCAGGTTTTTGGGTTTTTTTGGTGCTGTTTTTTCTTCTTTTTTTTTTTGTTGGTTGATTGGGTTTGTTTGTTTGTTTTGTTAGATTTGTGCCTGCAGACCTAATGGGCTAAGCTGATCTCTCCCAGCAAGGCTGAAATAAATTGAAGGGCGCCACTAAGTTCAATGGAGGTAAGCCTGTGTCAAACCAATGTAAATATGTGTAAAATCATGTTTCAAGTAGTTTTTTTGAGTAAGGAGTATTGTTTCAAAGGCAACCTGATTCTGTAAATTCTGTCCGGGTAAAACACTGGGATCAACGTCTCTTTAGTTATAACATCATTGCTGGCAATTTTGTATGTCTGGCACAAAGAATAGGGTCTGGCTTTATATGACATGGGCCAAAGTAATAGATATGAAAATAATAGTGGGTTATTTTTCATCCCACACAGCAGAAAGCTCATTTAACTGCTCAAGATGGTTGACAACTTCTTGAGCAACTGCTGTCAACAGATATCTGGCCCTTAGAATTAAAAAAGAAAGAAAAAAGTTTTTGCTAGTAGTTCAGTTGGGTTTCATTTCACATTGCAGAGTTCCAAGGCCAAAAGGAAGAGGGGAATGGCTGTAGGACTTAGCACTTTTATGCACTTGGAGCAATGTTTGAGGAAAGCAAAGAGACAGGGACATAAACTGGGGTCTTGGCTACAGCTGGCTGCTGGAGCTTGCAAAGTGTATGTGAGCACATCATCTGTGAACTATTAAGCTCTCATTACTTATGCCATCTAATATACTTGTTCAGGAATGTACATACTTCACAATAAATCTGATGGGGTTATAGTACCTTGTATCTGTCTTAAGTCATCTGTCTCTGCAGAAGGAAATCCCTCACTCCTGAGTCCAGACCTTCCTGGCTGCCCAGAAGTGGTGACGATGATGTTTTGAAGCCACTGTCAGCTGTGTTCAGAGGGAGATGACAGGCAGTGAGCACCTCACAGGCAAATCTTTGTGTGCCTCATGAAAGGGCATGTGAGAGTCTTGCAAAGAATCAGAGGACCCTGTGTAGGGTTTTCAAACCTATACTCATCTGGCCTACTTGCTTAGAAATTGCCACTGACATTCAGTTAGTTATTTATTATTCTGGTTTGTGTAAAAAATAAAGAAGAAAAAAGTAAGAAAGGAGAACAAGAAAGAAAAAGAAGAAAAGGGGAAAAGAGGGATGGGAAAAAGAAAGAAGAAAATAAAAGAAAGAAAAGAAGAAAAGAAGAAAGGCAGTGAAGATTTTGTTTCCAAGTGCAGCAAGGTCAGACCCAGCTGGGATGCCTTGGGGCAGGCCCAAAGGCTGTGCCCTGCCCGGGGGAAGCCAGTAGACACCTGCACCCCCTGGCCCTAGGGCACCTCGGGTGCTGCCATAACCCTCTCCCAATTAAAACTGACATGAGATTTCTCAGAATTCTATTAAGCTGAAAATATTTTGCTCAGACTAAACATATTAAACTAATTAAAGGAAATTAGTCTATGTTCCCTGGTGACTTGAGCCCAGTTAAAAGGCAGCTATGGTAGTTATTAGCATGCTGCCTTTAGCTACTGCTTTCTGAATGCCACATTTCTTGCAAGTAAAATACCTGATCAGAGGTGGGTCACTCTCCAGCAAACAGATAACTGGATCCAAGGGATGGGTGTCATGTTGCACCACGGACCAACAAATGTGTCTCCCAGGCCGCAGGTGGGTTTTTCTGGAGGGGCACGGTAAGCAGGGCAGCTTACAGTCCTGGGCTTTCCCCCAGGCACTGTAAAAACCTGGGTGGCTGGAGGAGGCTGTGGCACAGAGGCACCACTGACAGCTTCACGAACACAAGTGGGAGCAACACTTCCTGCACCCTGCCCAAGGGGTTTTCCTAAGTCAGTGCTCTTCCCCTTGGAGGCTTCCTCCCTATGGGAGAGGGAGTGGTGAGGGATGGCTCTGGGGTAATGCTTGTCATGGTTTGCTATTGTCCGTCCTTTGAGGGCTCAAACGTCTCCTGGGGACCGGAGCTGCGCTGCTGAGCACACGGAAACTTCGAGTTTCCACAGGCTGCGTAAGACAGGCCACGAGGGAAATGTCACAAGATTTGAGTCTGACTGTCATCTGCTTTTCAGGAAGACCATTTCTTGTAAAGCCAGACTCACCATGGAATGCTGGAAAATGCAGGGTGCTTTGGCTGCTGGAGTCACCTTTGTCCCCAGGGAGCCTTTCACCTTGAGCTCCTTGCCCTGTGACAGAGAGGTCAGTTCCAAGCTGGCATTTAACCCTGCAGGTGAGATGGCAGTGTCTCATACCACACATCAAGATTAATGCTGTGCAATGGGCTGGGTTTGTTACTTATTAATTTTTAAGATGGCAAGACAAGTACTTGTGTTGTTTTCCCTTGTAATTTCAACTAAAGAGAAGGTCTTCCTAATGTGACCATATATAGAGATTTCCTGAAAAGATACCTACAAAAGTAGGTTGGTGGAACATTTTGTTTCATCTATTAACCCAAAAAACAAAAGTCATGTGTTTTCACTTACAAATATTTTATTGCAAATGTTTTATGTGAAAATGGTTGAACTCAATTATCTTAAGGGGGCTTTTGCAATCTAAATTATTCTACAATTCTGTGATTTTACAATCAAGCAATTTAGCTGAACTTTTGCCTTCTCACGGCTTTTGAAACCTCAGATGCTTACGATTTCAATTTAAATATGTATAAACAGAGTTGCTGTCAGTGATATAAGTGTAGAGCATTACTGAACCGAGACTGACACATTGAAACATTTCCTGAAAAGCTGTGTAATGTGGTAATTACAAGTGGAAATGGAACTCTGGTCATAGAAGGGCTCTGAAAATCTGGAAAACTCTATTTTGCCTCCCTGGGGGGCTCCGGGGTAAGCAGGTCCCAGAAGGTTTGAGTCCCAGCAGCCAGTATTCTGCTTCTTTTTGTGATTAATTAGAAAAATCATCCAACCCTGGCATGGCTCACTGACAGACTGCCAGGCAGAAGAACCTCAAACCTACCTTGAGCTTCATCCTGATCCATCAACCCTTTACCACTTCATCCTCATGTGGTCTCCTGGACCCTCATGGATTCAGGCTTCCTCCTCAAAGCTCCTCTTCCCATTTCTGCTGCTGAACAACTGAGGGATAAGGTTCATCCCCAGACAGTGCCCTGCAGCATCAAGGAGAGCTGTGTGGGAAATGAACGGCTCCAGTGCTGCATTTCAGATGACGGCTGTGTGGTTCTGTTTCTAGGCTAGCGGTTAATTTAATTTGTGTGGATGTTTGTCCTCAGAACGGTTCATCTCTCCTCAAAATCAGCTCCCTATTCTCTCCAACCTGAAGAAGCACTGCTTGGATGTCCAGGCTGGGGAGCTGACATAGGAGCATCGTTCAACAGATAACATTGGGCTGATCCCAGATTCCCAAATGAGGGAAATGGTGAAACAGGGTTGAGACAAGGTCAGATTCCAGTTACCATTGGAGTTTGTATAAAGAGCAGATCCAGGGTTTTTTCTGTCAGCTAGGATACTGCTGTGAGCATAGCACTGGAATAATTCATAAAATGACAGTGTTTTCCAAAGCCTTCACTCAAATCGATTCTTTGGGTTGTTGAGGTTTTTTCCCCATTTTGTTCCTCACATCATTTTATTTCCTATAAAACAAAGTCATGGTGTGACAGAAGCATAATAAACCTTAGCCCTTAAATCCTAAAAATTCAGTGCTATCCCAGCCAATGCAATACGAGCCATAGCATATGCAAGTGAGATTTCTTTTCATTTCATACATTTCGTACTTTAAGAGGTTTCCTTTGTGAACAGTTTAGGAGCTTTAAGTTGGAAGACTGTCTCGTAACCAAACTGCAAAATATTTGCTATAAATATATGCATATGAGTTCACTTAATATGTCTTTAACAATATGATGGTGACAGAAGGACAGACATTTCTGTTCCTGTTCAAGGAGGGTGGCAGACCCAGACACAGTGGACTGACATACAACACCATGAGTCCTCTGGAGGAGGGCTAAGGAGGGCATCTGGATGCCCTTTCCCCAGCCCAGGCAGAGTCACCCATAACTAATATCTTCACAGTTCATCTGACTTTTCTCTGAATCCCCTGGTGCTGAGGGCCGAAGAAATTTCTTGAGCAATTTATTGCATGACTCACTTCCCCTTCTGGTAAAATGCTTTTCTTCAGTCATCGCTGCTGAAGTGACAGCCTGTCGTTTTGTGCCTGATCTGCAATGGACACAGAGGAGAGTTTGTTCTACTTGTTTTGGCAAGAAGCTTTTACAGGTGGCCATGTCTCCCCTACTCCTCTGCTTGGGGATTCTGTAAGTTTGTGCCCTTACTGGTCCTGTGGTACAGTTTCCTTGCTATTATCCAGGCTGTCTGTAAATAAGACATTAAGTGATCCATGGGATTCAACCCATGCGGTACCAAAGGAAGCAGTGGCATCTAAAATGGGGTTCATGAATGATGTGTGCCTGCTCCCACGTGCAAAACAGATGACACCCTCTCAGGATCACAGAATATTCTGTGTTGGAGGGGACCCACAAGAATCATGGAGTCCAATTCTCTAGTGAATGGGCCACACAGGGATCAAACCCACAACCTCGGCATTATTACCATCTGAGCTAATCTCAGTGGCTAGGATGGATCCTGGGGTCCTACCATACAAGTTGGAAGTTTTGCCCCTGCCAGGTTTCGCATTTCTTCATCGGTATTTAGAGCTGCACCCCAAACACCCAAACCAGGAAAGCTGTGAGCTAAAACAAATCCATGTTCGCCAAGGCTGACTCTGTCTTTGCTCTAGAAGGGATGGAGATGCCCTCGGCAGATGTGAGGCTGACGTCTCCTATCACTAGAGGCTAAGCCGTAGTCCTCAGTGCGCTGATATTTAAAATACTTATGCAGGGTTCTGGCTTGGTTGCAAAAGCCCAGTGCAGCCACAGGCCAGAGCCCAGGGCTGCCCAGATCCCACTGCTCCACGGAGCCACTTCTAAGCACCCACACCTGGCACTGTGCCCTGAGTCACCTCTGCTGACCAGGACCTGCACCTTCAAAAATGGAGCATGAGGCAGGGGCAACACCAAAGCACCAGGAGCACCAGCGCAGATGGGACCATTTTACTTTAAACTCTGGCTCTTGATGGAGCAGGGGGAGTGCAGTGCCTCAGCTGTCCCCTTGTGTCTGCCTCAGCCTAGCTTTGGGGTCTGAGGAGGGACTGCAAACTTTTAGGGAAAAGAAAGGGTTCTTCATTTCCAGAGGGGTTTTTCTTTGGCATGAATGAGAGCATGACCTTCCCTTGGACTGGGCACCCAAACTCTACTTCTGTCACATTGCAAATATTAAAAGAAGTCTTCTTGTGCCTCATCCTCTTTCTACTACCTGGTTACTCACTTACTCATGTCACCAAAAAAAAAAATTTAGAAGTCTTACTCTTTTTTCCATATTTTGTACATAGTGGAGATGGTTTAGTGGTGGATTTGGCAGTGATAGGTGTACAGTTGGATTTCATGATCTTAAAGACATTTCCTAAATTTTTCTGTGTTTCTATGGTTTTGTGCTCTTAGCTTAGATGAATTGTCTAGTTGGTCTAATCTTGTGGGAATCAGGCAAGAATCCATGATGAGAGGATGGAACCAAAATTACCTCTAATCACCTCAGAAAGGTGGTCCTTCTTTCAGGCACTAAGTGATGAACCTGTAAAATATAGTGGAACTACAGTGGGATAATTTATGACTGGAAAAATCCATTTCTATGGGAAGAGGCAGGACGAGAGCACTGCCAACTCACTGCTTTGCAGGGCTCCCAGGACAGGAGAGGTGGTGGAAGGACAGGCTGCACGTGGGGTGCATCTCTGATCCCCAGCTCAGACCTGCTGCTCCAGCCCCAGCTGAAAAGACAGCAGCAGTGGTTTGCTGCAGACAGCTGCCTGCCTGCCAGGGGTGCTCAGGGCATGAGTCACAACAGCAAAGTCAGTGTCTGGAGGGAGGGAAAATGAAAAAAGATTGCAGCTCTTAAATAGTTGAGGGTTGAAAAAGCCACTGCTAACAGATGCTGAAACTCAGTCTTTTAAATAACCACGATGATCTTGAATCCCTAAAATTTTAAACTAATTAAAATAAAACTGGATGGAATTAATATAAACAGCCTCAAACCAGGCAAAGGAAAAACAAAACCCCATGCAAGCTGATCTGATGAAGATTATGGAATGCAAGTGCCATTATTTTTTATTCTGATGTTAATAGGAAAATATTTACAGACTCTCTCAATAGGTTATGTTGGATTTGATTCCAATGTCTCCTTTTGCAATAATGCTAGTGGCAAAAGAAATGCACATCGATGTTGTTTTAGCTGCAGTAGAAATGCCAGGAAACTCAAACCTACGCTGTGCACTATCACCTTGTCAGCTGGTAAATTACTAAATCGGAATTTTATGAAATTACTCAATCAATATTTGTGCAGATGGCTTCCAGGAAAAAGCACTTGTATGTCTGTTTAACTCCAGTGTGTAACAGATGGCTAGAGACAAGGCATTTCTTTTCATCCAGACTCACACTGACACTTTAAGATAGCTTTAGTTGCTTATTAGTTCTTGTAAGCCAGCCATTAAATCTTGCTTTATGTATTACAGTTAAAATAAAATTCAGTCACATACAAGGTTTTTAAGAAATTTTACAGCGTATTACTTACAAAGAAATGAAGTGCAAGGTGTTCCTTAAGGTATATACTTAGTTTTAGCTTGTAGAATTTTGACATTAGTAGTCAGCTACTTGTCTATACCTTCACTGCTGTTCTTTAACCATTGTGGATCAAAGAAGTCCAGCTCTTGTTACCAGTCATCAGATGTGACATAGCCTTCTCTTCTTGTGACTCAAAACTCCAGTCAGGCTCTAGGTAGGCTAACAGGTCTCTAGATGGACCAGAAGGAAAGGGTGCAACCTCTAATTCAGCAGATTGCAACTTTAACACCTGTCTCAGGTCACGGTGAGGGATGCCTCGTGGGTTCGGTTGCCAGAGAGCCTTGTCCCCTCTGGGCTCAGCAGCAGTGCTGGCAGCCGCGTGTCTGCCCCAGCTGTGATGATGCAGGAGCCAACCTCACCTCTCTGTCCTCAGCTCTGCTGCATCCCCAGCTTCACTATCCTATGCCAAAGCAGTCCAGATTTAAGCCTCTTCTTCCTCATATGGCAATGCTGAAAAAGTTTGAGACCTTCACAGGCCTCTATACCTCCCCGATTGCCCCGTATGGCTCAAACATCTTCAGTCCATTGCACAGGCAGCAGTGAGGTAGGTGTAGGGATTCAAAAAGCTTGTTCTCTGACACAAACTCTTTCCACCAGCCTCAGACTCTGTCTCCTCTAATGTGCAGAAATGTATGTCTCTGTAAGTGTTTCTCTTCCATCCATCCTTTCCAGCCTCCTAGCCATGATTACTCACAGAAATTTTAGCTTTTTGAGTGGCAAAACCTAATTGCCTGCTGCTTCACACTTGTTTGTGAATCATTGTGACCACAAGGGAAAAACAAGGACAGCACATTTCAGTAAACGTAAATACAATTTCCCAGCATAGCTCCAGGCACTGCATATCTGACTTCTGTGACTTTTAGACGAGTCCTTTATCTGAATGCATCTTTTTTGGGCTTTGTACATTAACTGCACATTTCGCTGAGTTTTACTGTGCAAGAATAACATTACCAGATGTATATTCTAGTTTATGATATCATCCTGAAAACAATTATGTAGTGCCTTAAACATTCAATTAGAAGTCCTAGCTTTGTTGAAGGAAGTTCCTTGTCAGAATACTCTTATGATACAGCGTGGTACAACTCACCATGTACTGAAGGACTACTACTGAACCCCTGAACAGCTGGCATCTTTCACTACCCTTGCACTCACCACAGCTGAGATGACAATGAGAGATGAAAGGCTTGTCTGGAAGATCCATTCTGCCACTCCTATGTTTTGCTTTCCCTGTGAGAAAGAGGTGTACCAAAGTGTTTTTGAAACATTATTGAAAATTCACAGTCAGGGAAAAGAGCAGTTTGACTGCACATCTCAGAATGGTTTTGTCATCCATAGCTGTGAGCTACAGATTCACTTTAGCATGCTCAGTCCTTCAGGAAGCTCCAAGACCAGTCTTGCTCTCAGGCCGGTATCTGTCCACTAGAGATGCCTAAGCAAAAACAGAAGAAAAAGCCAGTCCAAAGACTTTGTTTTGTTTGCTTTGATGAAGGAATTGAGAAAGAGCAGCATGCTCTCCCTTGAGCAGCATGTAGTTTCACAAGCATTTCTCATCAGCTCCAGCGGAAAATGATAACAGTGGAATTCTCAAAGTAAGATCAATTTTTGTAATATTTCACACCAGGAAAATCCTTGCAGAATCCTCCAATTATTTCAACACCATCCTGTTATACAAAGTGAATCCTCATGCAGGCTCATAAAGCCAGTTTCTCCATCAGGATTCATACAGAATACTTCTGTCCCTGAAGAAAGCGGCTGACAACAAATGACAGAAAGGAAGATCCTAAAGTGATGCCCACTTCAAAATCTGCTCAGCTCTGGGCAGCTCTCTTCTCATTCTTCATCTCCCTTAATTTCCCCTCTCCCCACTGCTTCTCTGTCTGGATAAGAACTGCAGGATGCGATAAGGACTGACGTGCTAAATTATTATACCTGCTACTCTGAAATGGAGAAGGATGTCTACATGGGTGTTTGAGGTTGTCTTACAGAATTTTCTACTCAGATACTTTATCGGTATGTGTAACACTGATCAGCTAAGCTCCCTAAGGGCTAAGCAACTCTAAGGTTACTTTAGCTGTGATGACCTACGCATACATTTGCAAAGATATGTTTTCTTAAAAATTAGCTGATTCTTTCCCTACAAAAACTGCTGCCTCTGTGGAAATGTAATTGCTCTCTGCTGAGGAGAACTCTCCTCATCTCTCTCTAGACCAAACAGAAGGAAAGACTCATGAATAAACTGAGCCTGGCTTTAGCGGATTTGATGAAGAGGAATTTTCCATTATAGATACAGCAATAACAGCACAATACATACTGTATGCACATCACCATTTTCTTTGGCCTAAGGAAGTTGGGTTATGAGTTTTCTCTCACTTATTTAAATGCAAAGTTTTTATAGTCAGTTTATGTCACTAATCTCTCTTCTTTTTAATAACCTGTCTTAGAAGAAGTCATGTACCCAAAAAAAGTACCCCAAACTTTTAACATAATGCACATGATGAGCTTGCTTGCAAGCTATACCAACTGGAGGTTTATTTTTAAATATGCACTGAAAAAAACCTTTTTGTCTAGAACCCCTGACATAGGTCCATTCAAATATTTATATATAATTTATATTTTAAAATGTCTTTTCTTTCTCCCCCAGGATCTTTTAAAACCAGCTGAAGTGAATACTTCTGGAGAGGTGACTTATCCCAGCTAAAGAGTGGCCACATCGCTGGTCCATCATTTAGGGCACAATGGGACTGTGTGAGCCAGTCTTCCTGGGGAACTGCCCAGGAACTGCCTGCTACAAAGCTTCCCAGATTTCTATATCCTGTGTACAGCATAATTTACAGCTGGACACTTTTCCATGTCACTTATTTTCCCTCCGAGGCTCCTTTGGCAGCATATGCAGGGAGCACAAGGATCCAGCGCTTGGTTTCAGGGCTTGTAGGTGAGTGGGAATCCAGTTTCAGGATTTCAGCCAGCTCCATCAGTAGGATATAGACAGGAAGAAGCTAGCCCTTCTGCTGCCTCCCTGCTGGCAACCTGCCCTGGCCCAGGGCAGGGAGAAGCTGCTCTAAGACAGGTTTAATGAGGGTTGTAGCCAATTTATGGCCATTCCTTCTTGTCCTTTTCTTTTTAATCAGCACGTTGGAAAAGCAGCTGTGAGGTTATTGTCCCACAGAATATTATTGAAGTCTAGTGTAAGCATTCATTTAGTACCAGCAATCAGGATATTTCATATAACTCCTGCTTTTCATCATATTAGAGCACGTTATGAAATGTGTTTAAAACACCAATTGTGGACCCCACTCTGCTAGCTGTATAACATAGATGACTGTCTGTCCAAGCAAAGCAGCCTTGTGCATCAGTTGATTGAGAAGACACTTGTGTGGGCAGGGTTGCCTGCTGGGCTGAAATCCGCATTCAGGCATCAGTTTCCTCCAAGTTCATGGAATTTTTCAGTCACTCATAAATTTCTGTGGCAGTTCATGCTACCAGAGAAGAATTAAGGGGCCACTCAGGACCAATGGACAAGAAAAGCAGAAGGATGGAAGTCCCCACATCCAGCTGGTCGTGCTCTTGTCCCAGGCCAGGTGGAGGAATAAATGCTGTCTGTCCAATGAACGCAGCACTGGTCCCGGCAGTGTGCCCTTGTGCCGAGGTGGATGTGTGTGCTGCCCAGGCAGTGTGCCCTTGTGCCGAGGTGGATGTGGGTGCTGCCCAGGCAGTGTGCCCTTGTGCCGAGGTGGATGTGGGTGCTGCCCAGGCAGTGTGCCCTTGTGCCGAGGTGGATGTGGGTGCTGCCCCCAGAGCCTGCCGCGCAAGCAGCATTACTAGACCTGGCTCTTTCACCCCTGACAGCAGATCCCCACATTTTAGAAGCAAGCTACTCGAATTGTTTTCCAGCTCAACCGTTGCCGTTAAACCACATATTCATGGGTTTGCACCAACAGGATTGCGCCTTTGCTCTGCTGGGTGACTGCTGCAGCTCCCCATCCCTCTCCTCGCAGGGACACCTTCCGGCGCCCGGCTCCTGCGGAGTGAGCAGGGAGAGCTCGCTGTGCTCAGCAAGGGGCAGCCGGGGACACGATCGCAGCCCATTATGTCATCGGGACCGCGGTTCTCAAAACCCCTCACGCCAGCAGAACAAGGGTATGTTTTATCGCCTTGATGAGCAAATGCAGCTCTTTGAGTTCGGAAAAAAGCAGGTGGCTCTGCCAGAACAAGACCTTGCGTCTTACCATCAAGCCCTGTACAGCTGGGACCCCATAAACTTTCCCCTGAGCAAGGATTAATAGTGATTTGTGCCTGTGTGTATACCGTTAATGTGTTTGAGTAGGTTTTACCGAAGCTCAAATAAGTATGTGCCAAAGTACTCACAACAATTCGCCCAGGGTCACTTTTTTAAAGTTTAGCATGAGATAAGAGAAGCAATGTTTTATTTAGTTCATATGCAGATAACTCTTAAAGCTAAGAAATGGTCAGGTTCTCTAAATGTGTGAAAAATTCACAGTGAAAAATGAAAGACTCATCTGGGCAGCATTAAGATATTTGCAGGCCCTGACACCCCAGCCTCAGCCCTTTTACCAAGGCAAATGCAGTTTTCCAAGGCTAAGCAGACAGCAGAATTTGCTGCTGCACCACTCTGCTAGATGAGCTCTTATTCATCCTGCTGTAAAGTTGGGCTGTGCACTTCTCAGAAGGGCACACAAAGCACCCACACTGATCTCTCAGTCTATTAAATTCAAAATGACACAATAACCCAAGTAAATCACCACAGCTTCCTTTTCCAGGAAATCTGGGGAGCAGAGGCAATGCTCCAGATTACTTTGTCATTGAAAAGCAGTATCATAATGATGAGCTACTGCCTATCAGAGTCCCAGAGCCCTACTACTGTGCCCTGTAAATCAGTTCCCCAGGTAAGCTTGCCTGCTCCTCTTGAAGCACCATGTAGTGCTGCCTACTGTCCACAGCCTTTTGAACATGAGGCTTTCTTTCCCGTAGGAAATTATAGTGCAACATTTGCTGTTATCTGCAACTGGACTGAGCTTTACAAATGTCCATCTCCCACAGAGGGGAAAAATTTAGAAGATATGTAAGTTTAAGAAGTCATAATAACCTATGACACTGCTGCAGACTGGTCCACAAAAGCAAGTGGCTCAGGTAAGGCTTTAGGTGTAGCTTTAGATACAAAATAGGAATTAGGAGTAAACAAAAGTTTGTGTGCATGAGATGAGAAGGGGTGTCCTTGCATCTCCCCAGGAACAAACAGTTTCACCACAGAAGCCTTGCAGCTTTGGCACACACAGCCACTGTCTTCATTGGATGGCCAGTAGGATCTACAACAACCAGGTGGATTTGACAGCTGACAGCATTTACAGCAAATTCTGGGGCAAGTGCCAAAGGGTGTGATGTCTGAGGTTCATCTGGTATGCTCCTGCATTTTTCCATTTTTTAGCCACAAAGTAAGGGATGACTTTAATATTTGTCTTTATAAAGAGAGTAGGAGTTATATTGGCTATACTGTTACTTGGCAGTCTTGATGGCACTATGCTCGCGATTAATAAGGAATAACTCTCTTGTAATTCAGCCATAGAATGAAATGGGACATTTCGGTAGCACAAACCAAAGAAAATGTTGGCAGTGGGTGCTGTCTTTGAGCTATTTTTGCCTAACTTCACTAATGTGAATAGATTTTTTGAATGGTTCAAGGGTATAAATATTCAAAGCAATGGCAATATATTTTATTAAAACCAGCATATTGCTTGGTAGGGCAGAAGAAAATAATGGCTCAAGGGTCTGGGAATGGGAGATGGAACCATTTACCTCTAAGTCTCTCTTTCACATCCAGCCAAGGTCAGAGTAAACAAGAATCGTATCATTACCAGCTGGTGGCCCACAGAATGAGAAAAAAAATTGATTGTATGAGTCCAGTTTCCATGGACAGAGGCAAACATCACAAAAGCAGAACCAGAAGTGGAACTAATTGACATTACTGCTGGCTCTACCTGGGAAGTTAAGGACAGAGCTTTGGGGGAAACCTGGCCACCTTCTCAGCGAGGAGGGTGGTCCCACCAGAGGGAGGTGTAGCCCACGGGACAAGGCGTGTGCTGCCCTTCTTGTGGCACTATACCTCCCTCCTCTGGGGTAACATGCCCAGGGTCCTGTGTGAGCCCCACAGAGGTGCTAAACCCAGAGACCTCCTCCAAGCAGGGCAAGGAGGGACCCCCTCAGCCTTCCTGGGAACCACGCACTCCCAGGAAAATGCTTAATGACCCATGGGTTTCCATTAGTACTGACATTAGTTATGGCCTCCACCTTCTGGTAATTATAAATCCACTTGAAATAATGAAGTTTTAATGTATACTACGTGAGCTTGGACTGAGGTGGCAGCTAATGTTTATTATTGTTTTTATTGTTTGTTTCTTCTAGATTTTGTGGTGTAATTAATTTATCCAGCCATAACATTTAAAAAGCATAATCAAATGTCATTCTAATTTAGAGCCAAAAAATACAGACTCATAATATATGAATGCTTAAAAAATGATGACTCTTTTTTGTTAAATACCACAAAGGGAACGTCAGCTTAGCATAATTACATTAAAGAGCAATCCCCTGAGAGACCAGGACAGAGGTGGGTGTTGAAAAAAAAAAGAGTAAAGACCTGCCAAAAATAAAAAAGTAGCATGGATCAATGGTCACTTGATTACAATGGACATTACAATCTGCATGTGTATATACAAGCACATACATGTTGTAAATAATCATATGTATAAACCAGCATGCTTTAACACTTAGCTCCAGATTTATGCTTTATAAAATGGTCCTTTCATATGTATTAAGTGAGCATGAAATCCAGAACTACAAAAGGAAGTGTGCTGGTTTGTTTTTACTTTTCTCATACAACAGGCCAAATACTGCCTTTCTTGATGTTAATACCTGGAAATTTGTTACACAAGTAAGGTAGTGGGAAAAAATTAATAAATTGGACTCATTAGAGGTATTGCCAGAAAAAACTTACTAGATTTGGCCAGGCCACTGAGTTAATCAACATTTTTCTTATTGAAAGCAAATGTTCAAGTACAGAGGAGTTGAACTGGCTAACTAGAGAGTTTCAAAAAGCAGAAAAGGAGTCTGTGTAATTCTCCATATAGCAAATATTACATGGAAGATAGCTCTGTCTGCATATTCAGGGAAATGTAGAAATGAGAACAAAAGGTAGAATAAAGCTCAGATGTGTGAAGAAGGATGCACTGTCTTTCCTTTTCGGTTTCTGGTTGCTAGGGTGACTGCTGGAGGCTGGCTATGTTGAGAGGATGAAGCTACTGTGACACTTTTCTCTCTCCTCAGTATCTCCGGAGTTCTGGGAGGTTTCCCTCCAAGAGCTGGAGATGTACACTGAGCATTGGCTGCCAAGGCAAACGCTCCACACAGGAAGACAAAGAGAGGCCCAACGTGCCTGGCAGAGCGGTGGTGGCTGGCCCAGCCCTCTGTGCCTCCACACCCCATCGCCTGTCCTGGCAAGAGCACTTCTGTCACCTTCCTGGGAGAGGCAGTCGAGCCCAGCCATGATGGAGTATTTGGGAAAAAGGGAAATGCAACCAAGGTGCAGCAGGGGCAATTTTTGCTCATCAGCCTCAGAGATTAACACCCATGTACACCTCTGAGAGCTGATGCTGCAAGCATCTGTGCTTAGAGAGGGAAACCTCTCCTGGTTTCTGCACCAGAGCCAGAATGAAAGGCCAGCCTGCACCATCTTATCTGCACATCAGCACACCAAAGAACAGCAGCATGCAAGATAAGACAGGCACTCTCACCTCATTTCATTTCCTTCTCTGATATTCAGCAGAGACATTCTCCATGCCAAGTGACAACTGGCAATGGGTTGAAGCGGACAAAATCACCAAGTACAAGCTAAGTTGCACATCTACAAGCAGCCTCATATAAGGCAGCTGTTCAAAGCTAAATGTTTTCCTACCCCTCTGTGCCTACAACCTTCAGTCAACTCTGCCACCTTGCTATAGACAGAGATTTAGTTTTACATACAGGAGTCTTAAAAATAGCCTTCACCTCCTGAACCCCTTTCTACAAATGTTCCTCCATTAGCCACAAGCTGCAGCTAATTTTCACACAACATCTGCTGTAATCAAAACCATCTGTGTGGCTATATGTTAAGGACAGAGAATTTATGACCCATGCTCTTCTCATCTGACACCGGGAAGCTTTTGTGGGATTGTCCATACGTCTGCATTAGCTATCTGTCTTCAGGTCCAGACATCCACATCATTTCTTTTTCAAAAACACTTTTTTTTTTTTTAAAGTCAGCAAGGAATGGTCATTACCCCAATGATTAAGAAGAAGTGATTCCAAGCTGACTCTAGCAGAGATGCAGGCTACTGTGCACAATTAGGCACTGAATAAGCCTGTCATGATATTTCGATCATCCAGTGTATTTTATAAAGGTTTCTCAGCTTGGACCAGTTTTCTCTTACTATAGGTAATTAGGAAAGAAAAATAAATGAAAGCAGGGCTCCTCTAGCTGCAGAGGAGTGCTGTGCTCAATGTAACCCCCTCAGCTGTACAACACCAGAGGGAGTTGCTAACAGCAGTGACAGTGCAGGGAAGTGATTTATGAAGCTTGCCTTCTGTGAAAAGTTGGCATCTAGACAAACTATACCCCTGCTGCCTGTGTATACCTCTGGCAAATATAAAACCAGAGAATATTCTATAAACAGACCACTATGCCCAGTGACTCCTCTTAAAAAGCACGATTAGAAACCAAAACAACTTGATCCATGTTCATATAATATAAGTATCGGGGATTATGATAGGGCAACAGTAAAGCAGGACGCACATCATACCACCTGGTACCAGAGAAGATAAGTAACCATTTGTTTACTTAGATGTAAACCTGAACTTCCCTGCTGAACATGCATTGCTGAGCTAATCCATTCTCTTCTGCTGAACACATTTTTTCTTAAGGTATGTCACTAATGAACACTCTCTGCTGGTCTGGATGTGGCCATGGAAAATCTCTGCCACATAATTCCTTGTGTCCCATTCTTGTCACTTTTACGAGAGCAGTGTGCACAAACTTTGCAGGTGAGCATGGTGACAAAGCACAAACTCCTGTCTCTCTTACACGGTTCCTGGTGTCCTCATCACCTGCTCACAGGTGCCAAGGGTGAACAGCGTCACTCGTTAATGGGCATTAGTGAGTGCTGGTGCTTCCTTAGACAGGCCCCAAGGAGCAGCCCTTGCCCTGGGGCAGCAGACCATTGTGCTGTGTCTGAGGCACCTTAAAGAACCAGTTAACCACTTTTAAGCAATAATTTACTGGGAAGCTTAAAAGTTTTATAAACTCTGTTCCTATATTCATGTATTTCACAGGAAGGATGCAGTCCAGCCTCGTGGTCAGAGACAATGAGATAACGTAGCACTAAGGGGTTCTGCGTTATAAGAAAACCATTTCCCTGCAGAGGCAGATGAGGAGCCATGCCACACACACCACTCAGCTATTGCAAGGCTGCTCAAAATTTGGATGGAAAACACCACTTCTAATCCATTAATCTCTAGTTATTATTGGATGCTCCAGCTAACAAGGCACTGGACAAAATCAGATGAGAACAAGGTGATACCTGATCTGCAGGAATGATAACAACTGTTCCTCCAAAAATGTACTGGAAGGTCTCACTAAAAGAGCACTGGTTAATGACTTTAAAAAATAATCTTGAGGATGTGTTAATAAAACCAAATCACTTCAACCTTTATAGCAAATGAAGTAACACCACTTTTAAAATACAAAAAGAAGGTTGCCTTCTCAGGAGACATAATTTAGAAGGGCAAAGTAACCTTTTTCCTACTTCATCACAACATTTGTCACAAAGAGAGGCATGTTTGGCTGGAGAGCTACAGGAAAAGAAAAATGAGGAGTAGATAGGGGCATTTGGATAATATCCATAGTGGGATACTGTGGCTTCAGGGTGCTGTTTTGCCAGCTTTGTGCCCGTCCAGCCTGAGAAGCTTTGCAGAACAGCCTGATTAGCACAAGTGCCTTTAATCAGAACTCAAGGGGTCACCTCCCTGGCAGAAATCTGTGAGGTTTTTACAACCCACCTATGCCATCACATCAGCTAAATAAACTTTCCCTGCATTTTCTGGAGTGGTGACAGCATTCATTTGATCTGTTTGGCACCACAGATTAAATACAAAGCTGGGCACTTAAGGGGAGAACTTTTTTCAATTACATTTTAGGTGAGGTGGAGCAAGAGCAAGGGGGAGAGAGAAAGAAAGAACAAAGTCAAATAACCAAGGTGTTACATTAGAAAGAAAGGCCTTTTCCTTGGCACAAGGTAAATGGAAGTAGAGCCAGGAAATTATGATTCTACTACCTACTCTGTCATCCGATTCCCTGTGTGGTCTTGGGCAAGTCCTTTAACCTGCCTGTCTAATCCCTTCAACTTGTAAAATGGGGACAACAAACCACAGAGGAGTTTGATGAGTACTAGCAGATGTTTTCACAGTACACCGAAAATATGTGAGAATCCATGGATGTGGTATTGCTAGTCCCTTGGAGTACATTTAAATAAAAAGAATCTGAAATTTACAAATTGCATTAGGATGCAAACAACACTCCTCTTATTGCAGTGGGTAGTTTTATTTACTTAATTTGAGTTATAAAAGAATCTGTACCAAGATTTCTTGCTCTAAAGCTGGCTGGGAAGGAGCTTGTTACATCCTTTTATCATCAAAAAATGTCTCTTTTAACTGGATCCCCAGGATTTGTTGTATGTTTCTGTTTCTTAACTACAGGAGTATGATATTAAGGATTAAGCTGCTGGAGAAAACATGAGAAAATTTTCTCAGATTTGTGGACTCAGAATGGAATTCAATCCACCCTTTCACGGCAGACAAAGCTGGAGGCTGTGTTCTGTCTCTATATTTAATTTTCCCCATAATTATACCAGCATCAAAAATAAAAGCCACTTCCTGGAGTCCCCACATAAGGAAAATGCAGGAAGGTTGTGCACAGGGACAAATGGAAGATACAAGAAATTGAAATCAGGAGACAGCAGAAAGATGAGATGAGAACCTCCCCAGCTTTGCTATCTGAGTTTTCAGTGGCTTTCGCTGCAATGAGAAGACCTACACAGCAGAAAGTTTAAATAGTTTGATAATTTGAAATCTAAAAGTATTTCCCTTTGCTCTTAGCCAGTGTCCTAACATGGGACTGATTTGCAAAGATGTTGACCATTTGCCAGACTTCACAGAAATCTGCAGGACTGAGAGACACTGGGCAGGGTCAGAAAGCAAAGCCTTAGCCTATGTGGCCCTAGGTCCTGTGGTCCACAATAGAATGTGGAAATCCAACTTCCAGTGTCTCTATTCAAAATTTCTGTCTGATATTTGCTTTAAAATGTCCGCTGTGCTAACTCCAGCTTTGGTACGAATCAGCAGATTTAGGAATTTCTTATTGGCTTGAGACACACTGCAAAGTCCACTTCCAGCAGCAGAGGAAGGGGTTAGGATTTCTTGCAGTGCAGAAGTCAGGGTGTGACAGTACAAATTCCAGCTAATGGAGTGAATGCCATTCAAATCTCAAACACCTGCCATTCCCTGGAATAAATGTTGCTTTAGACAAGTAGCACAAAATGATCGAATAAAACCGGGACTTCACTTGCATTCTCAAAGAGCATGTTCATTAGGAAGATCACCTCCTCCTAAGCACTTACACTGGTATGTTTCCTACAAGACAGGCTTCAAATCCTATCATATGTTCCTTATTTACATATCACATTAATTAGTGAAGACAACAGAAATCTAATGTTACTTCCTAACCAGCTCAGGCTCTCTGCATCTCATTAATCACCTCTTCCCTCAGAGGACCTGTACTGTGCTGCATGGTTGCAGTTAAGAAGTCAGCAGATGGTACAGAGTTTTTTTACTGTTTTTTTTACACCAGTGCCTTCTTTTTAGTTTAGTTTACTTTCATTTTGTTTTCTTTAGTTTTTTGTTTTCTTTTTTGTTTTGATTTGTTTTTATTTTCTTTGGTTCTAATTTTTTAGGATTTTTGGGGGTGGTTGATTGGTTGGTTGGTTTTTGAGGGGTTTTATTGGTTTTTCTTTTGTTGTTGGCGGTTTTTTGTTTGGTTTTTGTTTGATTGATTGTTTTTTGGTTTGGTTTGGGGTTTTTTTGTTTCTTCGTGGTTTTTTTTTTAAGAAACAGGTTTTTATAGTGAAAAGAAGAAGAAAAGAGCCCCAGATCTCCCAGCGAGATGCCCCAGGGGCACAGAATTGTGCCCAACCTGTGGGCAGGTGCACCTCGCTGCTTCCCTCGCCAACACTCCCAGAGCTGCACAACCTCACGTACCCAATGTCAGAACAGTGGCCACTAAATGAATTTCACTGTCATTTATTAAAAGTGGAGCAGCTCAAGTGGCCACAGAAACCAGTAATAAATTTCTAAGAAGGTACAAGTCTTTCAAGAGATCTTGTTGATTTCTTTTCCTTAGAGGTCTCTGGGAAGAATTTAATTTCTTTGTCCTGTGGAAGAGAGTTATTTAAGCTTTTATGTGGCACAACATTGGTTTCATTTAAACCACTTAGCAGCCCTGTTTAAGGCATCTGCTTGTTTAACCAATCCTAAGCTTGTGCTCCCAAATCTCCAGAGCTCATATGCTGTTGTGCCAACACACTAAATGACTTCCCAGCTCCAGAAACTGTGCATTCACAATGCCTGAAAGATGAGTTTCTTCCGTAGCTTGCCAAGTAAACTAAATTCAAGATCATTACATTCTAGTAGTGGGTTTAGGATACCAGCAGCTGTCAGCAGCTTTTGTTTAGTGCAGTTCAGTTGGCCCATCATGTATGTGAGGGATGTTATCAGGAGGCAATTTTGGGAGAGCTGAAGCAGATCTCCATTTTGAAAGCATTAAAGTGGGTGACAAGTCCTATTAAAGCTGATGTGTGTTTTTTTACACAGGTAAATTTCCAGGATCTTTCAGGATCTCCCTTGTTCAGGATGCCACTGTGGAGGGGGAGTTGGTGACTTTACTTGGAGATCCACATCACAGAAGGGACAGTGGTGTGGCCAGCTGCATCAGCAAGGAGTGTCACACAGGTGAAGAAGAAAATACCCTGGCAAATGTTTATGGGGAAGTTTGCACGAAATACCTTAATTAAACTACAGATCACTGCTATTGGCCTCTTGCTTTATCAAGCAACTTAGTTTTAAAACCTAGGTTCTTCTTATAATACCTGGATAGCAGGGTTTTGGTTGTTTCAGCGATGATGTATTTTCTGCTTTGGGATTTTAAATTAAAACCTTTTGCACTGTAGTCTTTCCACTTAGCAAGTGGATTATTGCCACTTAAAACAATGAGGGACAAGTATTTCCCTTGTGTTAAAGAAGGATTTGAAACAAAAATACAAAAGCAATGGAAACATGCCAACTTTTGTTAACACTTTTGTGCATGTCAATGGTTTACAGGTGCAGGCACAGGAGAGAAGGGCTGGAAAGAAAGTGACGGCATGATTGATTGCATTTTCCTCTTCGTGATTATCTGCCTATGTGACATACATATAACAGCACATATGGTTAGCACAGACCTCCTGACTCAATGTATTTCACACGTATCCACCTCAAAATCAAAACTATGACTTCTTGCGTTTGTTTATTTTGCTGGACTATTATAGAGGGAAAGGTGACCCAAGGAAAATAAAATTAATAACAGCAGAGAATTCCATTTTCACTCAAAACTCACCATGAACCAGACAGTTTTCTAAGACTTAGAGAAGATGAGGGAGTTCTGTGGCTACCTGACCCTTTTCCCATGAATGCTGCCATCTCCATCATCAATCCTGTAACTTCTTTACTTATTTTTGGAAACTTCTCACACTAAATTTCCTGAAGTTGTCTCAACTGGGATAGAATGAATGAAAATGGAATTAGGTCCAACATTTTGTCTTCTATGCTGGCAATATATTTGGAGAAAGGACTGCTTAAACCCTTTGTCTTGCTCAGAAAGAAGCACACTGACCCTGCTACATAACCTGCCCATGAATAACCACAGTCTTTCAATGCTACTTCCCCCTGCTACTGTCCCCTCCCTTCAGCATTTTTCTCAGGTTTATATATCTTTTCTCAGGACTCAAGTATTGAACTTACTTTGAAAGATGCTCTTTTGATAATATTTCTGCCCCAATGCAAGTAAAAAAAAAAAGGCTCAGACACAACCAAAAAAAAAAGACAAAACAGAAAAGAAAAGGTGAAAGATTGATCTGGGAATTTTGCCACTTAGTTTTTGGCTTTAGATGTAGAGTTCCTGTAATTTTCTGAAGAGTAACAATACAAAATCCCTCCTCTTTCAGGGCTTTTAGATTTCCTGTGGCCTTGTTTTGGTGCAGGAGCACTCAGACACATGAATGTATAGGTTGTTGCACTATACATTCTGACTGTTGGTGCTATAATTGCATCAGCTCATGGACATTGCAATTAAAGAGAGATCCTCAGTTTCCCAGTGTCATTCTGATGTCATTCTGATTCTGGGTAACAGCAACCCAGTGATGTTAGGTTATACCTGATTTCAGAATCTGGTCACTGTCTTCAAAATTTTCTTGTCTTTGTCTCCAGTTTTGCAGTTCATTTATCAAAGAGAGGACAAAAGATACTATACTCAAAGCCCCTGGCTCAACAAATACCTTTTTCTCGAAAATACACATGAAAAACCCCTTTTTCCACATTTTCCTTTACATTTTATTTAATTTAAATTTTGTTTAAATTAAATTAAATTAGAATTAATTAATTTTTTTATTTATTACTTTTTAAAAATCCCCCTCACAGATTACAATGAATTATGTTTGACCCAAAACACAGATCTTGTTTCATATGAAGTATGGAGAATAATAACTATTTTAAGAATAAAAATGATACTTGAACAAAATTCTGTTACACAATACTCCCCTGTTGGGGAAAGACAATAAGCCATAACCACGGTCTATCCACTTACTTTTTCCATTTCTATTCTCTTTCTGCCTAAGGAACATCGTCAACTTTTGAAGAGAGAACTAAGTGCCAGAGAAAGGAGCAAGAGGAATTTGATGGCTATCTTTCCAACCATTTGTTTTCTTGTCCTTTATTCCCAGTCATTTGCTTCAGTGCTGCCTGGGAGTGTAGTGCCTGACACCCTGTAAAAATATTTCTATTTTTGGTGCGTGGTACTTGGTGCAATTCCTGTTTCCCAGGATGCTCAGTATGATAACAGGGATCTGTCCTACCTCTTCCTCAGTATTCTCAGACAAGTGCAGTACCAAACATGTTTGGATGTGGTTTTTTAGTCCATACATTTCTTAACTGTAGATGTCTCCCACTTAAATGCACTGGCAGCAAGTAGCTCTCCCAAACTTTGCAGTCTCTTCTCTCATTTTCTCTTTTTTTGTTGCGGTTTTTTTGAAATGCCAAATGAATGCACTTGTTTTTCTTCACAATGCATTTCTGTGCTTGGTGTACCTCAAACCAAGATACACAACAGCTGCAGAGAGTCTCCCTCCTCTGTGTGATCAGAAATGTCAGAGACCATTAGATCCTCCTAAAGCTGCATCTATTTCCTTGGTGAGGACACAGCAGCCTCGCAGCCACATGGCACAGGGGTTCCTGCACTCCTTCCCCTACACCAGCCCAGAGAGCAGCACTCAGGAAGGTCAGGAAACTCATTTATCAGTCACCACTTCATCTGGAAGAAGTCCTACCTGCCTGCAGGCAGTTCACAAAGAAAGAAGCAAAGGGAAGAAGCAAAGGAAAGAAAATTGCTGAATTAAGTCTTCCGCTCAGCTGTTTTTTCCAGTTGCTTCCTTTGCTTCTTGTTGCTGTAGCCAAAATGTCACCGTCCAAGCTGTGGGTACAGCGCATGTGGGAAGAGCACAAAACACAACCCTCAAAGAGGGGATGGGTGAGCACCCATGGCCCTGCAGTGCAGACAGGGGCTGCTTCGAGGCCTCTGCCTTTCAAGACAGTCTGATAGGATAAAGGTCCTCATGTCCCCCATCAGGACTCATCTTACACCAACCAAGGAAAACACACATAATTAAATTAAGGCACTTTGTTTTCATATCATCGGTGCAATTTATAAAGATACCAGTGTGACAGTTTCTAGGCACAGATACAGCCTTCATATTTTTCCTGGATGCAGCATGTTGTTTTCTCAGCCAGAAAGCTGTGCTAGGGAGACTCTTCAGCACAAAGCAATGCTCCAGGCCATCTTCCTTAGGAAGGAGAAGGGGTGTTATCTGCCCTTAAACTGTGTTTCTACCTAATTAAATTCAACAAGATGCCTTCCTTAACCAAAACCAGTCATATGGAAATATTTGGAGCAGGGAATGATATCTGATACAAAAGTTCACACCAGCTGTCACGCCTTTCAAAGATGATAAAACATCCAGGCAAGTCATAAGCTGGACTCTTTCATTTTGACAATATTTCCTGCATCCAGAGTCTCCAGTTGTGATGGGGGTACATTTTTAGCTCATTTTTTGGTGTAGACAACTTTATGAGTGAAATTATACATTGATATGAAGTAATGCTTAAGTGGACAGTAGGAAGTATCTCTGCTGGCAACTGCAGAAGACTGTGACCCTCGCAAGGCATTGCTGTGGTAGCAGAGTTTGCTGGCAAGGATCTCCATAAATGCATCCTTGATAGCAGAAGGGGTTTTTTCCCTTTTCACACTTTTCCCAATAACACTGAGCACTGTCTTGTTCTGATTCCTGTGCTCCCCAGCGCCTTTTTTGCCCTTTGCCAGAGAAGACATGAAATGAAGAACAAAAATCCAGCAATAACAGCATCCTGACCAGTTTTAGGTCTGCAGACACTTGGGCATCATATGGTGCCTGCAGGCCACTGTCAGCTGGCATGCTGAGTCTGAGCCTGGATTGGCAAGAGAAACGGCCCTGAATGAAGTCAAAATTATTGCTGATGAAATGTATAAATTACTCTCTTTGATGTTTAACAAAACTGAACATGTTATAAATTAAATTAATATTTGTTCAGGGATTCATAAGATGCAATCATTGTCAATTACAAATTATAGCAATAACCCAGAGAGGGTACAGAACAAATGAGATCTGGCTACAGTTTTTATAGGGTCATACTGCCATGCCCTTGCTCACAATGAAATAGTGACTAACTCTAAAAGTATAATGTTCTTTTATCAGCACAAAGGTTCTTTGGAGTGAAGATGTTGCAATCAGCCTGGTCTCGATATTTATTGAAAGCAGAATTATTTCATGAACTTGAGAAATCAGCAAATAGGTAATTGTGCTTGATTTCTTTTGCTATAGGGAATGAATCAATCTGGTTGAGATTTGGGCTTGTTATGTTAATGTTATTGGTTGCACTGGGACTGAACCTCTGCCAGATGTCCTTTCTACATGACATTAAGAAAAGAGAGGGTGGCGAGGGTTATTTTGAGACAACTATCTCTCTCATAAATTGGATGATCTAAATAAATTTATTTCACTTTATTCACAGCCTTATACACTCACTCACCAGAAGATGCTGTGATACCCTTTTGTTGTGCGAGTGCATTGTACAAAATCTAATAATTTCTGCCGAGTTGAGAAAAAAACAAAAATAATTCAGGTACACGTTTATGTGTGATGTTTTCTTGATCTTATGGAGTGATGTATGCATACTGTTCATGCAACCATAGCCACTAAAAAAGTAAGATCAGGCTGAAAAATCTACAGGCTAGATAGAGATGGAAGAGAGGACTATCACAGTTTTCATCTTTAACTACCTTGTCTTTTTGTCACTGACCTACTGAAAGCCAGTGGGTTGCTTCAGGCAAAAAGAACCTCCTAAAAGCAAAGTCCCAATGATGTCAGATCACGTTGCTTCATAACAAAAAGCAGAGCATTCAACTTTCCTCTCAGAGTTCAACATCACAGGCATGCAATCACCCATCTGTTTCCTGAGCTAGCTAGGAAAACAAGAGCAGTGAAGGGAACTTTGTATCAAAGACTGCAGGAGGACTATGGGGCATTATGTATCAAACAGTAAATATTTATGTCAGTGTAACAATATATATTTTGGCTTACAGGGGCAAAAGAGAGCATTTGAGTGTGACCAAGGCCCATGGTGTCAATGGGAAATAGAATTTCACCTGCAAACTGGCTTGGCTCTAGGCCAGAGAAGGCTAAGAAACAATGCTAGAGGGTAAAATTTTCATGCTTCATATCACCATCAAAGTTCCCCTTCTGAAAACAAAGCAACGTCTGGTGGTTCAGGTAAGTTCTAGTACACCCACCTGAGTTAGGAGGCACCCAGCAACTGTAACAGCTGTGACCCTGAGCCTCCCTGGGAAAGCATGCTGTCTGCTTCAGCCGTGAGTCCGGAGACATTAACTTGGGGATAAAGTTCACGTTTTCCAGGCTGACTGGCTGGACTCCTATTCAGCTGACTCAGAACTGAGGAAATGGAGATCAGATACTTGAACATCTGCTTGAACCTCTGCAGACCTATTCATAGCTTTCACAGAAATAGTTTTGGAAAATATAACCACTTTATGGCATTCTGTAAGAAAAATAATACAAACGAGACATTTGTTTTGTTATAAAAACAGATTGCATTAGGAAAGGAAAGGTAGAAAAGTTGTTTATGCCTCTTGTGCTATACATAAGGGCACACAGGGTGGGACTTCAACTTGAGACTGTTTTCTCCTCCCTGCATATTCTCTAGTGAATGTGTCGGTCCAGGTTTAATGAAGAGTTATTGTCCATACAATGGGATTGGAACCTCTTGCATTAAGACCCAAATTTGACAGCCTTATAAAAATGTCATAGTGTATGCTCACCTAATATCTTGACCCTAAAAAGCTCCCATTTGTGGAATTTAAAAGTCATTAGAAAATCAATACACCCTCATTTACCCTTAGTTTCAGAGAAAGAGTTGTGTGAGATATTCAGAGTTTTGGGGTTTTTTATTCATTTTATTGAGATCACGATGAAACATATCACTAACAAACCTCATCCATCATATCACCATCAAAGTATTCATTTGTTCTTCTCTAACTGGGACAAAATTTTTAACAAGGACTTTATACCCATGTAAAGATAAACTCTTAAGATCTGCATTTGATTTTTCTCTGTGTTTCCACGGAGCTGAAAAGATGTTTTATCTTTTTATGCTTCTTGCAGATAACTTGATACAGTGTATTTTAGAACATTTCTTTTGTATTTACATTTTGGCATGAGTATATTGCATTGTTACATTGTTCACAGCCTTACTATTGTCACTGCCAATTTCTTTTGGGAAAAATCAAAGAAAAGCTGAGACAAGATATATCAAACCACAATCATTTGGCTGCCTAGTATTTTATTGCTCCCTTTTTTCTTGCTGGTTTCCAGCTGTCAATCTTGTCATTAGTACTTCTAAATAAACTATTTTCTTGCTTTCTTAGTAAGTAATTTTGCAATTCAGCAGAGCTGTTTGAGGACATGAATCATACTCTTCTTCATGTCACACAAGTTAAAGCAAGTCCACAAAGCCATGCTGTGGCTGACTAATTTTGGAAGATTTCCTCTTTATGATGCTATATTCTAACCAGAAAAACAAGGTGACTTTCACTGAGCTTAAAAACAAAGGACACTCACAATGTAACTGCTTTGGGGTTTTAGGACTTTAATTGTTGAAGCCTCCTGACTCAAGAGAGTCTCACAACAAATGAATGCAGTTGCCCTCACACATCTGTTTTCTTCAAGTGGTCGTACTTACTATGTCTGTACGTACTCACATAAAAACAATTATATCAGAGGGATAGAAATTGCTTTTTCACCCATCTGTCTCAGCCACAGTCTTGCAGCAGTCTTTCTCTTCTGAGGGCTTTCATGCATTCAGTAAAGTTTTCAGTGAACAGTTTGTACCAACCTGACCTAATTCTCAAGCACAAGCCAAAAAATAGTAATTTATAAACATTAAAGAGAATCTGCTATGGTTTAGTTTATATTGTTTTTCCATAACATCCAGCGCAGCATAGATGGTTGCCTAAGAAACAGTCCACTTCTGCCTGTGCTCCCTTATAATGAAAAACCAAAGCCCACTTGAATTTATTCTCAAGATACAAAGTCTGGTATTTTAGAAGAACACAAAAATCCCTTCAGTCAGTGGTATCTCTTCAGAAATTTTGGATGAAGCCATATGAGATGTGGTGAGTCAATGTAGGAGCTTGTGATTGATTGATTGATTTTGCTCCCTACTCCCACCTCCCTAACTTTCCTGCACTACAATCCTGTGGAAAAAGGTTAGCTCAGATATCTCTCTGTGTTGGGAAGGATTTCTGTCTCTGACTTCCCAGAGGCTCAGAAAAGGTCCATAGGGGGTACTTTTGAGGCAGTGACCAGTCTTTGCCATCAGGCAAGCGTTATCATGGATCCACTGTATCGGGATTCCCAAAGAGGCAGCGGGGCAACATCCGGCATCTCCAGTGCTTCTTGATGGGCAGTTCAACAGAGGATGAAAGCTGGCTTCAGGTGTTAAATAAAAAAGACTGAACTGGACATGATTCTGAGTGTGGGCAAAGCACCCCTTTGAATCAAGCCCCTCATACAGTCTACATTAATGGTCCCCATAGACCTCATTAGGCATTTGTTTATTTTTTTAAGTTATTCCAATATACTTTTTCAGTTATTCTCCCCTTGAGACTGGATGATACTCTTTCTTTAGGGCACTTTAATTTTTTTTTCTTGTTTTTCTTTATATTCTCTTATTTAACAACAGATTTAGCTCTAGTTACACTCAATGAGCATCTGTTGTTTTTCAAATCTTTGTCTCACACTACTGACCACCATGATTTCTCCTATTCTCCTAGGAGTCATTTCACAGTACTACAGCACTTCTCCACATAGCAAAACTGAGTTCATGTTGCTAATTCTCCCCAGGACTGATGGAGATTTCAGTATCCCTCAGATGGAAAAATGGTCCTGGATGGGAGGGTCAGCTTGTGCTGCCTGATGGAGCATCTGAACACAACTGCCCATGACAGATGATGTGATACCCACTTCCATAGAGAATCCCTGGGGATTTTTATCTCTCTGATGGTTTACACAACATTTCATCAAAATTTTATGGGCCTAATCTGTCCACAATCAGTAGAGCACTTCAGCACGTGCTTAGCCTGTAGCATGTGCTCAGGGCCATTAAAGTTAATGGCGCTTAGGCAGATTTCAAAGTTAAATGTGTGTTAAGGGCCTCTCTGCAGCAATGTCTTTCAATGGATTGCCCAAAAAGAAACTCCATAAAAAGAGCTAGGTTGAACTGCACAGTATTTTCACTGTAGCAAATTTGTTTGTCACAGACAGGGAAGTGTAAACCTCTGCACTAAATACTGCTGAAGAAGAATGATTTCTACATGGCACTAAAAAATATTGTTGGAATGTAATAGATTAGCATAAGCACTCTGAGGAGACACTATGTTTTCCTTGAGTTTTACAGAGTGCCTGGCATACTAGAGATGCCAGATTTAACAAGCAGCTATTAATAATAACAAGATACTTCTACTAAGAGAGTGACACCAGTTCTTAGCATCAACCAAATGTCATACAGACAAATATCAGAGAGAAGACAAATATTTGATAGATAAATATAAATGTACTCTAATTGACTCTGCAAGTTAATAACTTTTTTAAGATGGGCCTTGCTCTACTTTGTATATTTTTTTACCCTTTACTGTGTCTCTGCAGTTTAAAATATCTTTTATCAGCCCAGACAAGCTGTCTGCCTCAGTCACATCAACCAGCATAAGCACCATAGCATCAGCCACTCCTATTTTGCCATAGGAATACTATAAACGGAGCCCAGTTGTCAGCAGAGCACAAGCCATTGACAATTACTGGCTCTCCAGCTCACATCTGACTGTTTTTCACAAAGAAATTCCTACATATTAATTTGTAGGGCATTGGAACATCTTGTGTGTTCACTGCTTTACTGCTCAGCTGTGAGATGTGCCAAAAGCTCCCCTCTTCCAGAAAGGAGTGACATCTGAGAGGGACAAAGTGCACATGCTCTCAGACTTATGCTGCCAAATTCAGGTGAAAAAAGGCAAATTTTACTGAGTTGCCAACTGCAGCAGAGATGTTGCACTGCGTCTTGCTGGCATAGGTGGAAGTACTAAAACTTGCCACACTGAAAATGCACCACTACAGTGTTTTGGGGAGGAAATGTGCTGTGGAAGCAAGCTGACCTGCCATGAGATGCACGCACTCCTTTTCAAACTCTTTGGTTTTCTGTTGCCAGCTGTTCCCAATGTGGCCATCACGCACACCAGCCTAGTCCTTGGGAAATGCCCGTGTGAGCAGCAAGGCAGCAGCACAGCACGTGGCGAGGACACCCCGAGCTTGCTCTTCACTTCTTTCTGCTATGTCACCTCGGGCAAGCTGTGCCATGGCCTCCACCTCTGCTAAAAACCTCATAAAAGGAATGAAAGAGAGAAAAGGAATGAAGGCAGAGAAACGATCCAAAGTTAAATAAAGGACATGTCCCAGCGCGGTAATCCCAGCAGAGCTCTCTTTGCTCCCTTTCTGATTTTAGCACATCCAAAGCATGTTTTCAAGCTCCTTTTACCACATCCACAACAGCTAGAAACTTTAAAAAAAAAAAAAAAAAAAAAAGAGAAAGAAAAAAAACCCCATAAAGCTAGGATTCCAACCTAATCAAAGCACTCTGGGGGCTGGAACAATAAAAATAACACGGGAAGTTTTGAGAGCCGCCAGTGCAGGCAACGTCTCTGTTGTGCTCCCGCCACCTCTAGCTGCCTGAAGAGACAAGCACAGGCACTCAGCCTTCTCAAGAGCCCAGAGACACTCTCATGTTTTGAGGAAAACAGGATTATTTTGACAAGAGCTGCCAGGAAGTAGAAGGCTCATACACGCGAGGAAGACTGACTCTTCTATTTACAATAAACCAGCCCAGCAGCTCCCAGCCCAGCTCCTAAGGGCTGTCCAGGGCAAAGGTACAAAGAGGTTTTTTTGGAAGCCTCAGTGTTCTCCATCTGCCTCCAGGCAACTGTCTTATATTTTCTCAACAGGATCCTCCCAGCTGAAACGAATGTCCCTGGCCAGAAATCAGGCACCCAATGACACCTCGGGGACCTGCCAGATTTGGGGCACACCCACCCTAACCCTTCCCCCCCCTCACAGATCCCAGTCCATCGCTTTTCCCCTCAAAACAGCGTGGTGCTGCCCCGCCCGCGCTGCTGGTATTGCGGGAGGGAGAGATTGCAGGGTCCCAGGCCCTGCCTCCGCAGCAGGGGTGGAAGCTGTGAGAAAGGGGCAGAGCTCCCTAAACGTGGATTTAGCCCATCACACTTTGCCTTCCACCATCTACACTGTCTTTAAAAGCTGTTTCACAAATAAATACATTAGTATGTGGAAAGTTATCCTTAATAGAGTGTGTAAAGGGTTTTGGCACAGAAAAGGTGTGTGATATAGTGCATTCCAAACCACAGTCCTGATTAGGTATTTAAGAACGTCTTCCAGTGGGAAAAAGGGGTAAAGAAAAAAGTAAGAAACAAAATTAAAAGAACTGAAGCACTTCATGAAGACACAGATGATTCATGAAACTCTACACAGAGCTGCCAAAGTTTCTAAAACACTTTCAGGTATGATATATGAAATCAGCCATGTAAGAGTGCATGAAATCACAGATGTGTGCAGATGTTGGTGGACTCCAGAATTAGCTCTGAGCCTATTAAAACTTTAAACACTCAAGCGTGCTTGACTGTCAACAAAGGTTTTATATAGTGTTGCAGTTTGCAGATCACCAGGGATTCAACTTTCCCAACTGAACACCTTAAGGCTGAGGGCTCAGGGGCTGCAGTCCACTATGCTTTAATGAGATGCAAACCACAAAAATATAGAACATGCCTAGAAATAAATCACATTAGGGGAAGGTCCAGCAGAGCTGCTGAAACCATGACGTGTCACAAATTTAAGAATGACATCCTTCTATGAACATTTAAGATGTTTTGAATATGGTATCTGCTGATATGTTCATTCAGTGCATCATGAGGCTTTTCAGCAAGGCACCAACTGGGCATCGCTACCCTACCTCACCCTCCTGTTCTGGAAAACAGAAAGTTTAAACTCCCAGGAAAAGTTCCAGTAGAAAAGTTTAAACTCCCAGGAAAAGTTCCAGTGGAATAGTTTAGATCTCCAGGAAAAACAATGGAGTCTCCCCTGATGGTGTGCCCTGATCTTGTGCCACAGCACTTCTGCCCTAACGAAAGACCCAGTTTCACCTGAGGTATCTTCAGTTACTGATGATCTCTGAAAGGGATGAAATTATTAGAAGACTAACTTACAAAATACAATGATTTTACCATGCAAACATCATGCTTAGAGCATCAAAGAAATTGACTATCATCTATTAAACGAAGCAAAATTCCAGCCTGAAAATTTAGGAACATTTCAGAAAAGAAGGTGGTGCACAACAGACCACATCTGTGTTTTTTAGTGGGCACAAGCAGAGAGATTCAGTCCTCATTTATACCAGCTGAGACACTAGTTTTGGGTGTCAGTGACTCTACCAAGGCTGGCTCTATCTAATGACAAAAAAATCCCCAAAATTAATGCAGAAACAGTGTTGCCTTTTTCTAACAAATCCACCCATGCCCTTGGGAAAGGGTGAAGCAGGAATCCCTCTCCCTTGTCGATCTTAGATTTCAAACTTTTTTCCTTTTCTATCTGAACTTATTAAAACCCTTCATACACTCATAAATTCTTCTGTGGTACAGGATATGTTTAAAGCCAAAATAATAAAAGAGTGAGAATATTTCTGCCCAGAGATACTTAAATATTGAATGCAAATTTCCTGATAAAAATCCTGAAGAATCACAACATAGTCTAGTGTACTATCAATTACTCTAAATCAAATAAATCAGACTATATCATCCCTGGTGGCTCCTACACAGCCTTTAAATATATTACCCACTCCTCATCAGTCTGTTCCACTCAATAACCAGCTCTGTCTTCAGTCCCCAGGCCCGCTTTAATTTGAACAATATATTAGCCTTTGCAGTATAAAGGAGAAAGAAACTTCAGGAAGAAGGAAGGCCGGCTTGCAAATGAATCTCCCATGGCAGCTCACTCAGACGTGTAGGATGGATGGCTATTCTGAGCAGTCCGTGTCCCAAACGCAGCCAGGGCAATAAATCCTTCCCTGGCCAGCAGCTGGGAGCATGAGCAGTCCCTGCCTCTGCCTCCCCAGTCCTCAGCCCCCCTCATCCCCTCCAGACAGAAAGGCTTGCAGCCTTTCCAGCTCCATTCACAGGGCATAACTCATGGAAGACCTGGGAAGAAGAAAACCAGAAGCTCAGCCTCCAGGGAGAGGGGTCTCCCTTGGTGGGTCTCTCAGCACTGTGTGGCCAAAGCCATCCCTGCATGGGAGGTGGCCCTGACTTGGTACAGCCAGAGCCTGCATCCACAGCCCCAGAAGTGATGGGATATGAAGAAGATGGACCTGAGCACCACGTCCTATCAGCTGCCACCAGGAGGGTAGAAGAGGGCAAACACAGGCAGCTGCACCTCCCTGCGGGGTCCTTAAAGCAGGGAGACCAAACCACCTGGTTCCTAACCAGGGTACAGGCTGTGTCCAAGGTGCCTGAGACAGAGGGTCACAAGCTGAGGCTTGATGGTGCTGAGCCAAGGCTTTGCTCAACCTTCCCCCGAGAGCAAACAGCCCCGTGTCTAACATCGTAAAACATCTGGTAAGGCTATCAGGAGGGAGACTGCTGAGGATACAGTTTAACAGAGCTGCTGGGGTTTTTTTTTTATTGCATTTATTTTCACAAATCATAACAATAAAAAAGGGAAAAGTTGGAGTCCACTCAATTGAGTTAATGCTTTCGGAATTTTATTAATCAACATCTCAGCATTCATAAAAAAATGACACCTTTTAAAACCAGTGGAGAGAAACATTTCCAAATACTTCCAATCAAAAGAAATTATTTTAAAACTCACATTACATGTATTTTTAAACCAAACCCTCAGGGAGATGGGTGTGAACTCTGAATTATCCCAATTAACTTCAGTGCCAGAGATGAAGGCCAAAAATTGCAAAGTCAGCTCTGAGCTTTCCGAGTAGGTTGTTGAGGGTCCTGCAATGTTGGTAAAGCAGCAGAGCTTTTTCATGCCCTGTGCCTGGGTTTGTCCTGAAGCACCCCTAAGAACAGCTGCAGCACAATAACATGGAGAACAGTGGTCTTGTGCAGAATAAAACAGCACAGCCTATCACAGTTCCGGTATTGACTACATAAAAACTGCCTGGTGAGGAGAAATTGGAAGCCAAATTACATTAATGCCCTTGAAAAGATGTTTACTGACCAAGCAAATGCATTCCTTTGTCTGGTCACATGGTTAGCGTTCACTTAAGGACAGTAATTTCAGTTCTGAAATTCTGTATTTCGTGCCATGGCAGAGCTGAATATCAGCATTTTCACTGACAGTCTCTGGATAAGTAAGGGGGCAGCACATTAACAGCACAAGCAGCCCATGATTCCCTGTGGGTCTTCCCCTTCCTAACTCCAAATGCCACATAATAGACCATGTCTTGTCTCTAATTAAACTGGAGATGAAAAAGGTAGTTTGAAAAATCCAGATTTGGTGCACTAAAACCAAATCCCTAAAACCAGGGTCATAAAGGAATTACTTCTAGGAAGAGCACAAAGGCAGTGAGAGATCTGGGAAGACACTAGAGTCTTTACCCTAGCTAGGTGCATTTAAGAAGCTGTTTAAGGTCTTCTTTTCCAGCACTTAACTCTTCATTTTTTCAGTCTCTTTTTCCATGTTATCTGACTGAATTTCTCTTTTCTAAGAAGTTCACTCTCCTCCTCATTTCATGCTACTTTCTCCACTGGAAATATCTGCTTGGCACTCCTCTCCCAGCCAGGGGAACTCATGAGGGTTCAACCTGTCCCTCTCTGGTAAGGACACCATCTCTGCCTTCCCTGCTGTCTGGAAGGGGAAGGGCAGTGCAGACAGGAAACTGATAGCCATGAAGTGGATGTGAAAAAATAGATCTGGTGGATCTGTCCAAGCTGTGAGGGCTGTACCTTGAGGGTTCATCCAACCAGGTGAAAGAGCAGCTCTGACCTGTTGAGTAGGAAGGGAGCACAGACCTGATCATGATCAAGGGAACTTGAGGGGCACAAGACATAGTTAATCTCGCTGGAACATTATCTCTCTAAAGAAATAAAACACAATGCAGAGCCATGTCTTGCAGCAGCCCCCCAGCAAGGTCCTGTCTACCAGTGATGCTCTTCTTCCCTCCAGAGAATTGGCTCAGCAAAACCGCAGTCTTCTGAGCCACTTCCAGCAGGTCCTACAGAAACCAGATGGCCAGTCAGTGCACTGGCTCCATTCATCTTGTGGAATCAAATTGAGAAAGAGAGTTGACAGAAGGGAGTGGCTGTCATTGTCCCCATGAGACACAGAGACTTTTTTGCGACTATGAATGAAAGAATAACATTCAGATACTACTAAAGCCATTCATTCAAACACATTCAGACAGATACTATGGAGCATTATTCATGGCACAAAGGCTTATTTAACCAGAAGACAGTGAGGGTCCAGCAAACACAGGGTCTGAAAGTCTTCAAGGGTGCTAAGCTAAATTCAGAATGATCCCTTCTGAAGGCTAGCTATTGTGGAGTTCACAGAAGTTTGCTGTGAGCAGAAATATTCATGTGAGCAAAAGCTACTGTGCATACCTGAGCTTTAGTGTCATACAAAGACCACGCTAAGAGTCACTTAGCCACCTAGAGCAAAAGGCAATGCTTTACCACAAGTCCCCATTCTTTAAAACAAGTTTTACAGCAGCAGGTAATACCTGATGAAGTACTGCCTGCAACAGCAGCCAAGCAGCCCATGATGTTTGAAAGACCAGATTTCTGTCAACCATGTTTGAACTGGTACTCAAACCCAGTTTGCAAAGGCAACTTCCAGTTGGAGTGAGTGTGAACCTACTCATTCAGCAGCTGGTGCTGTTCAAAGAAGTGTCTGGGAGTAAGGAATTCAATAATTCAATAATTGGATCTTAAATTTAATTGACTCATCCCTCAAATAACTCAGCAGACTGCAATATTTACAGTCCATTGTTTTAAGAAAATGATGCAAACTATATGTCTTTGTCAGATGAATTATTCACATGAGTAATACACCCCTGCCGTTGCTCACAAATGTAGCTCCTGACCCAGTTACTTCTCCAGTTGTCTAAGCTTCAGTTAGCTCAGCCTTTTGAGAAGCTGGAGGCTTCAGCCAAAATAACTCACCCATTTCAGTCAACTTAGCTCTGCAGTGCCACAACTCCTTTGCTCATTAGGGCACTGTACAAATAAGATGAAGATTGTTACTTCACTTTATGGATAAGGCAGCCGAGTCATGGTAAAGGTGGTGTCATATCCAAAAATGAACAGTGATGGAGCCGGAAGCACAATCCTAGCTGAAGATGCTCAGTCCTGTACTGAAATCCACACTTTTTCAGATAAGGCTGGCAGCCTGTCCTCTTAAAAAATGTCCATTTATATTCTCAGGTGTCTGAGATGTTATTAAGTTGTCAAGTTGAAAATGGAGGACTCTTGAGGATCCCAGCATGCTCCAAGACAGAATCTCAGGATGCTCTGGCAACCCCAGAGAGCCACAGATCCCATATGAAGATATTCAGGTCAGAAAGGTATGCACAGATTGAATTCAGAGGGAATTGTACATGGAGATCCTTTTTTTTTGTTTGTTTGGGTTTTGGGGTTTTTTTGTGGCAAAAGCTAAGCACAGAGCTGGCATTTGGACAAAGAGGCCAGATCCATCATAAGATTTCCTTGGTGTGTTCAAGTTCTAGACTAGGATAGTGCCAGGAAGAATAACATTAACAATACAAGGAAAACCACAGGAAACTGTGTAAAGAGTGAAAGCACAGGTCTTACCAAATGGAGAAAGGAGAAGCAAGGAGGCAGAGAGAGAACAGAAGCAGTGAGTGCACAGACTTTGCAGAGGGGCAGAAACACGGTCAAATCTTAAGAAGTCTCATTTACTTAGATTATTGAAAGAATGTAACACAGAAAAATGGAATTTTCCCCTCTCAGGGGAGAAGTCTTTGGGGAGGTGGTTGATGCCAAATGTTTTCCCGGTGCTTGATACAAGATTTTGGCAGGTTCCAGTGCACAAATGGAGCACAGATTTGTGTTCATGTAGCAAAGGAGAGGACCTCTACTCTACAGGGATTGAAAGTTAAATGGCTTTGATGATTTGAATGAACACATTACATTTTTGATGGTGGAAAGCCTGCAAAGGTTTACATAAATAAATTTTTGATCACCAGGGGTAGAGGCTCTGCACAAGACTGAAAAGAAACAGACTGCTGGCCTAAAGCTGAAAAATTAAAAATACCCTATATGTGTAATATAAATACATTCCTAAGAGAAAAATGAGCAGAGTGAAAGGGCCAAAGAGGTACCAGGACTAAGACCATCACACTCTAGGTATGCCAGCAGAGGTAAAAAAGGACAGGCATACCTCAACATCAGAGATGAGAAAAGGAAATTTATGCTTAATCCAGCTACTTGACCTGAGAGTCTGAAAATGGATCTGTGCAGATAGGACTATAAAATGCTGGTAGCATTAGAAGGTCTGAGGTAGTTAATCAAGACTTTATTGGAGAAGTTCAGCCCTGAGCTGCTAAAACAGTAAGTGAAAAACAGAGAAGCCCTTGCAGTCTTCCATGAGAGGTATTGGTAAGGTCCTCTCTAAAGTATGAGTTTAAGTCTCACAGAGTCTAATAAAAGTGTCAGTGTGTTGTAAAAGAGAACAAAGTTTGACTATGACATTTGGGTGTCAAAGGTTTCATGTCCCCATGGACTGGCTGCTTATAACAGCTGGAAAGGTCACTACGTCACCTACTGCTACTGCTGAAAGGAGCATGACAAACTTGCCCCAGGAACAGAGAAGATTTCATGGTTATTAAGAGAGAATATTGATGCATCAAATAAAAATCTAGAAGGGAGATCATAGTCAGAAACACAGTCTTTAGAACAACACTCTAAAATGCAGGTGGGAACACCACCAGAGGAGAGTGATTCTGCAGTGGCCTCTACTGAATGGAACAGCTGAGTCCTTCTCCTCCAAGGGTTGCAGTATAGACCAAAGGGAGCAAGAGACACATCTTCACATTACAAGGATTTCCTTCCCATTAAGGCAAGGAAGGGAGATCAATCAGCCATCCTTAGGATGCTCTCTCAGTACAGACTTCCACAGGGACAGAGGACTTGCCCTGCTTTTACACCTGAAGCCCCAGCCTGGGAAGTGACCCACTCCAAGCTCTGCCCTTGCAGAATCCACCTCCTGGCACAGAGCATGCACTGGCTGAGTGCCTCCTCATACAGCTCAAACCCCCTCATTCCTGGAGAGAGGATTAGCAGGAGACAGCACCACTAAACAAGGAGCTGATGTATTAAGTTTGTCACTCTTCACGTAATGGTACCTGACCATAGGCTGCACCCACCAGTGATCCAGAGCTTTAAATAAATTGCAGTGAAGTCCCGACACATGGCTGCAAATCCCCTTTATACCAGCATGATGGGCCATTGAGCAACGCCATTAATGTAATAAAGCACCTGTTGGCAAAGGAGAGAGAGAGAGAGGGAGGTAACCAGATCTGTATGTTCTACTCTCAAATTATAAAATAACAAAAGGGGTGTATGGGCTGTCAGCTGCAGACATATTTTTGAAAAGAAATGAGAAACCAAGATTGCCTATGCCATTATAAAGTGAGCTCAGGAACTTGCTTGTGCATGAAGACGTATTTAAAGAGAATCCAATAATAAAATACAATGGGTCATCCTGAAAGCTGCTGCTGTGCACTGAAAATGATGCTGTACATCTGTACAGGAAACCAGAGGTGGTTCTGCATGTCTGTAAAGTAACTGTCTCAAGCACCTTATCCAGACCTTAGGCAGGAGGGAGATGAGGAATGTGTCTACAGAAATTTTGACCAGAGAGGATAATTGCAGTAGACTGAGCTCCCCACAGCAATAAATGGTTAAATGGCCCAGTGCTCATGGGAAAGCCAGGAGCAGCCAGAATGCACATTGGATGATCATGGTTACTTTGATTCACAAGCAAATGAGGAGCTTTTCGTATCCTTTCTAATCTCAATGCTGCTTGCTAAATGCTATTAAAACAATGAAGCCTAGCTGGGTAAGGACAAGGTAGGCAGCTGTGCATTTACAAGCCTCTGGCGTGACCTGCTTGGACTGACCACTGTGTTACACAATAGTGGGCATTTAAATGTCAGCCACTAAAAGAAAACCGTCTCTCTCAAACTTCATGGCCTCATGGGCTTTTTGACCCAACCCAAAAATGCCAACTGAATTATAGGAAATTCTTGTTATTGTGCACTCTGTGCAGATGCTTCTGGAGTCTTTGAGAAAAGATGATGCTCAGAGACAGCACAGCAGTTTTGTCATGCAGATATCCCACCAAATACACAGATTCCTAAACATGAAAGGAACATTAAATATCTCCAGCTATGCCATGGTTCAGTCAGAGGACATCTCTAGCTTCCTTATGGCAAGTAGTCAGTGGAGTTCAGTTTGTTACTTGCTGCTACAAAAAATACTCCCAGTAACTTGTCTTTCTTGACAGGACAGTTGATGTTTCTGCCACTGAAATATCAGTTGAGGTTTCAACACAGCTGAGGTTTCCATCACTAAAAGATGTGTCTCTGAATTCAGTTTCCTACAGACATCTGTAGAGCCAAGAGTTCGCCCTGTCTCTGTAACACATGAGTGGGATGTATGAGAGTCTGTTTCCCACAGATGCCATCACTCTCGCAGCAAACACACACACATGGAAATGAAGCAGCTCCTTCAGTCACAATTATCTGGTTTCCTTTACACAGATGGCAAAGTATGAGACTAAGAGAAGTCCTGGAGGGTACACATTTTGCACTGGTTTCACAGTGGTGATCTGAAACCATAGATGAGTTGGCCAAAATATTAGAAGTGCTTATTTCCTCTTTGCAATTGCTTGGGAACAACTGCATCCCAAGTTGTAGCAGACAGGAGTGCTGTGCTGAGAAGGGGGTTATGTGTTCCCATCTCTGTGGATCCATGAGCAGGCACAGATGCTAAGCCTTCCCTTTCCAATCCATATCCCTTATTCCCCTGTCAGCCCCTCCTTGACAAAGCAAGAAGATAATTTGCAGAAAGAAAGATGCATTTCTCCCCTTTGTTTGGATATAATGGCCTATTTCTCTTTTATCCTTTGAAGTACATATTTGTTCCATAAAGTCCGTGGAGATTCAGAGCCAGAAAATACCAGCCCATGATGATGGTTTGTGTCTTGTGCATGCCTGTCTCTGCCAGGCTGTAGCCTACACTGATATTTCATTTTCAGGCAAAGACATCAAGACTCCAAGTGGAGAGCAGCTTTATTGCTCTAAGAGATGCCATTTAAAGCAAGGTTAAAGACAACTTTTTGGTAGCTACCTTGCGTGTATATAAAAAATATTAAAAAACCAAGTAAAATTGTTGCTGTCCAGCACAAAGTGGATCTCCAAGTTGCTGGCATTTGTTTTTGGACTGAAGAGGGAAATATCTCTGTCAAGTTTCCATTGATCTATAAAGCAGAAACATCTGCTGAAAGTGTTGTCCCAGGCCATCTCTGACTGCAGTCAGCAGGAGGCGAGCCTGTGGTTAATAAGCTTTCTCCCTCCCTTCCACAGTAGATGTCATTGCAATGAATACGAAGCACAATAAGTAAGTTTACAGGATACGGTCTAACTCAGCCAGAAAATACAAAACACAAACATGGAAAAAAGGCATCACTAGAAGACTCTCAACGGCTTTCAGATTAGTGATGTACTCCTGCCAATGCAAAAAGAGAAACACTGGACCAGCTGCCTTGAACCAGCCCTGGGACTTGCTTCCATTTAAAATGCCATAAGGACCATTTTAAAGCTCTCCTCTGCAATCCTATATAAAAGTGCTTGCAAGGCTGGGATTTAATAAAATACTGTCCTCTCTGGCAGGACTTTTTGAGAATTTAATTCAATTTTCAGTGTAGTTGAAGCCATATACGCACACTGTGAATTTTAATTTCCTCAGTGATGCTAATTGGCGTGCACTTCCAATGTGGCTAATAGCATCCCACAGGTATCAGAGTAGTGGAAACTTCCCAGAGCAGAGATGAGCATGGAATTTACTGCTGGCAACAATATTTAAAAAATCAAGCAACACTGGTGCTCTCTTGGGCAAAGTTTCCCCAGGCTGCTTTTCATGACTCTGCTGGTTGTTTCCACCTACAGAACATGTCAGAGAGCAGCCTACAGCATTTCACCTGGACATTTCATCTTCCCTGTGAAACCAACACCACTTCCCCACCACAGCCACCAGTGAAGGGGGGCATTGGTGGGTTCACCATCACTCCCACCACAGTGCCTGCCACAGCTTCCTGTACCCTGCAGTTCTGAACACCTCCTGCTTCACTCCCCCTCTCTATGGAAAAACAGAGATGACAGAGAGAAGGACAGTTTTCTGATGGAGCCAGCAAGCCCCAGACTAGCTTGTGAAAAAGGCTTTTTGCCCTTCTCCCGGGGAACCAAAAGTTAGCTGGTACAGAGAACAGCCTTTTTTATAGCAGGATCAACAAGACTCTTCTTATTATGCCACGCTGGTTACAGCATGTCACTCTGTCATCACCCTATCATTCCTCTGCTGTGCACACCACTTACTGTAACTTTAACGGCGTTACACTTACCAAGGTTATAATTTCACATTATAGTGCGGCTTTCCTACGCCAGAAGAGGACTAAACGTACAATTATACAGCTCATAAAGAGGAGGACGCCACACTACTGCACAAGTGCACATGTCCACATAAAACCTTTAATTACAGTTGCAAACAGATTATAGAGATTTTACAAATATGTTATTCCGACTGTGGCCTTTGTTAGCACCACCTCTTGGAGAGAAGCTCCATCTGCACAGGGCTTCTCCCAGCAATGCCTCTCTGTGTGGTGCTGAGGGCTATTGTACCTGCAAAGCCAGTCACCATCAAGAAAAGCATCATTAAAAAGCAGCTTGATGGATTCTATTGTTATTATTCTTGTTTCAATTATTTAAATACCTGAACCTCTTTAAATTATTTGAGTATTTAGAAACACTGACTCCTGACAATCAAAGGTGCAGTCAAATGAAAAAGCATGTGTGCCAGATTCTGTGACCCCTCAAAAGTTTAACACTAGAGCTAAAGAGAAAAACATATGGCAAATACAAATGACTAGACAATTATAGATACTAAGATTAACTGCCACGGTGACAAGATGAGAACTAAGGGCTTTCTTCCAAAACCACCCCTCATCTGAGCCATAAATACCCATCAAAGGGGATCAGAGGGAAAATAATCTCATCTCTAATCCCAGGAGGGTTTCTGGGAAAACCTACTGCATGCTATTGATGTGAAAAATCATGATGCAATCACACTCTACCAAGAGGATCTCCCAAAAGAGATGCTTATTCTATTAATTCCTTTCTGCTTATTTAATTTTCAATTTTAATTGTGTAGAACAGGCAAATAGAAATGAATGATTGATGTTTTATGAAATGTACAAAACCTGAAAAGTATGCACTTCTCTTATCTTTTGCGTTACTTACAGCACTTTGCACTCAGAGTTGCTCACTGTGAGGCAGAGTCCTGTGATTTATGAGGGGCAAAAGTTTCATAAATAAGAATGGGCCAGTTTTTCTTCCTTTCCTTCTTTTTCTCACATTAGTATAACAACAACAAACAACAAAACACACAAAATATGAGAAAAGTATCTCAGTGTCTCTTGGATTTTCTAGCTTTGCCTCTGTTTTCTAGCATCATAATCTTACGTGTATTACTTCAGGAGGAAAAGTTTTCTACTTGGCTACAGTAATTTCATCTTCCTTCCTCATAGCTTCAGCAACAAAAACCTCTCAGTTTGTGGGCTCATAAAGGCAAAATTAACAAGAATATACACATATATACTGAGCCACATAAATCCTGATCACAGATACAGATAGGAGCACACAGGCATAGATACAGTCAACTTCTACATCCCTTACTCATTGTGAAGTCCAACTGGAAGTACTTAACAGAGGGATATGAAGAAAGTGTGCAGGATATGGGTCTGGAACTCAGAGGAAGAAGAAAATTTCAGTTCTGAGGGTCAAACGAGTTTGTGATGCTTTTTGTAAAATAGCAGGAGCTTAAGTCAGCATTTTCAGGATTTATTTTCAATTTTAAGTGTTTTTAAATGGGACTGAGCCCTGATCTTTTTAAAGGGGCATGATGATTTCTCAAAACCAGACCCCTTGCTCCAGTCACATGAAATGCAGGGCAACCAACACCAGCTCTCATTTTTAAAATCCCACATTTGACTACAATAGTGCTTGGCTTTTGGCAATGCTATTGGCTGTGAAGTCTCAGCTGAAAGTGCACACACAACAGCTTAGCCACCTTCCTGTCGATGGGATGAATCGACAGGAGGAAATGGAAGAAATTTTACAGTATTTTTTTGCAACATGAATCAATTCTTTGCCAGGGAAAACAATGGGAAAACACACATGTATTTGAGGGCCTTATTCCCTGAATAATGAGTTTGTGATGCTTTTTGTACAATAGCAAGAGCTTAAGTCAGCATTTTCAGGATTTATTTTCAATTTTCAGTGATTTAAACTTAGACTGATTTTAAGATGACCGTGACAATGAAAAACCCCATGAGCCCTCACATCTCTTTATTCTGCTACATTAGGACAGATTTCTAGTGAAAAAGGACGTCTCTACGAGGATACAGGAGAACTTAATGGAACAGAGGCCTTGAGACAACACTAGTGGTGTCCACTCCAGCAGGAATGAAGGGAAGTAAGTTGGGCAAGGAAAGTCGAGTAAGGTTCTCTCAGATTTTAGAGACTGGAGTGGAAAAATAAACAGGTATGATGCTGTCATCTGCATCTGAAGGCAAAGGAGAAACAAGAACAAAGTACCTGAGAGGAGGCACAGGACAGCATTCAGAAATAAGAAATGGGAAAGAACCCGTTAAAAACAAATAAGGAGTGACTGGGTCATTTCCACCGCTTGCACACACGGATGAACATGCATGCCAGTCTGTAGTAATTTGCAACATTACAGGACGCTCTGGGAGCTGTATTTGTTCCCAGAGGTTAAAAACCTGACTGTTCAACACAATACACTGATGGCATCACTGTATCAGCCTAAAGAAAACAACAAAAAAGCACTGGAGGAAAGTCTAAACTCATCCCCAACAGAACAGAGCTCACTATGCTGTACAGAGAGTCACGACGTGTTCCATTCAGTGTTTCCCAATCAAAAAGCAGGAGCAGGCAGCCCAGGCCCTGTCAGCGTTACAGGGGAAACAGCCAAACCCACTGCACGGCATTCACCAGCGGTTACAAGGCCTTAACGAAAACGGCCGAGTCAGCACATCCTTTGACCTAAATCAACAAAACAAAGTGCTTGGGAGAAGCACTGTCGTATTCGCAGTGGACAGCGTCTTTCCAAGATGAATGCCCAAGTTTTATTCCCCTTTTAGATGCCGCAAATGGTTTTTGGCAGATGCTTCTACACCCAGATGGCGCCAAGTTAACTACTTTTATTATGCCTTTTGGATGGTAATCCTTCCACAGACTTCCTTTTGGCATTGCTGCTGCACCCAATATATTCCAAAGGAAATGACAAAGCTACTGCAGCACCTGGAAAGGGATAGTTGCTTGTACAGACAAAGTCCTGGGATATTGCCATTGGGAAGAGAAACATGATAAAAGCGAGTCTAGATTTCCAGAAGCACTTGGTATTCGGGTCTGAAAGGCAATAAACACTGGGCTACATCAAAACTAGCTGAACTAGTGAGATAACACACATGAAAACCAGGCATTAAGGCAGACTGAGGAAGGGTAAACTGGCCTAAGAAAGCAATAAATTAATGCAAACTCCTGAATCTATGTCAAAGTGAAATGAAGGCTGGGTTATGAATGGTAGCAATACATCCTTGGTAATGAACTCCTGGAAAATGAAATCACTAGGTATTTGAATATAATACAAGAATATGTTTTCAACTGAGTGGAAGCCCTACCTGAAGCACATAATTCTCCCTTCCTGTAACCACTCAGAGCCCCCTGCAACATTACAACCTGGTCAGACTGGTGAGGCTGTCACATACTGCTCCTAGACATTTGCTGATGATATAAATCACTCTCTGCAGACTGAGAACTGTCTCCTTGTAGAAGAAACACGTGAAAAACTGTAGAGAAAAGGCTCTTCCAGAGAGTTGATTCAACTTTTGACTGACCACAAACCACTTGTACCCCTGATAAATAAGAAAGACTTGGATCACATGCCAGTGGCTTGTCAAGCCCTACTTAGGGCTTAACTAAGTACAACCCGCAGACATAACGCAGTATTGGGCCTGGCACAGCCTTGCCCATTGGCGCTGCCCTGCCCAGATACCTTGCAAATGTGACAGATGTATGAATATTGCAAATAGTTGAGGAAATTAAAGCTTTATGAGAGAGGTCTGAAAGCCTTAAAAGCAGTGTCTGATTCATACTTATAACACATCTGATTGGCTAATACCAAAAATGTAGAGCTGCAATATTAGCGTGTGGGAAAAGTGACTCCCTTAAGTGCATTAGAATCATACCCTTATTGCAGAAAGAAGTAATATTTTAGAGCCAACATGGTTATCCCAGCAAAACTATCCCTGTGGTACTTCATTACTGAGAATTATGAATAAGCTGAGATGTCCGTTTAGTGGTGTGCCACAGGCAGAAGACGTCCTGCTCTTTCTAGCTATGCCTGTGTAACGCAAAGACAGCTGCAGTCTCCCACTGAAGGCTGAGATACCTACCTCAATCCTCTGAGTTAGGCACATTCCTCACAAATGACCTCCTGGCCCGCTCCTTTCCCACGGGGACTCAGCTGTGTTAGGGCAGTAGTGCTGGAGCATGAGTGGAGAAACACAATTACTTCCCATTTATTCGCGATTCTCTTGGCTAGGTTATTATCCTTTAACACAGTGACTACTAAACTGGAATGCCTTTTCTCAAATGCTTTAAGGCCTAAGCCTTCCAGCAATGCACTGTACATCTCTATCTGACATTTTCTCTCTCTCTCTCTTTACTCTCCTGGAATTTTTGCTTTTAGCAACCACATCCCTGGTTTTTGATTCCTGGAAAAAAAATCTCCTTTCTCATGGTGTCTTGCTCAATCATTGAAGTTGACATGCCAAAAGCTTCCCACCAAGATCTTGTTGGCTTTTTTGGCATCCCACTTCTCCACATCTGTTATTTTATATAGCTATCCATAATATTACAATTATTGTGCCAGTAGCCTGTCCTCTTCATATGCAGACCATATCTCTCACAGATTTCTCCCCAAATGGGTGCCTTCTCCGCTACATTAGCTACCCCAGTCCCCAAAAATCCAGCTGTCTGAAAGCTCTATGTTTTTTCTGAAAACATAAATCACTGAGGCCCAAAATATCTGACAGCCTTATACATCATAAAACTAATGACCAGAAAGTAATGCATTCAGAACTTGTGACTGTAGGCCAATGAAAGCGACATAAGAAACTTTCCCCCATGCTGTTGCAGCTTAAGTAGCATCCAGAGACTCACTAATGACTGATGCCCACAAAAACAGAAATTAATGCTATTTTTCAGGGAATTATCACTATTACTTTTTTATTTATATTAAAGTGAGCTTCTGTTTGTAGACCTTAAAGTGCACACCATTCCCTTACAAATCAGGAGAACACAACAACCTGTGTGTCTCAGATGATATGCCATCTTTTGCCCACATTCTAAAAATTTGCCTTGAACTGTTGATGAAAACTACAAGACAGGGATAAAAGAAGAGGCATCCCCAAACAGAGGAACATCATCAAGGAGCCATACCCATTTTTTGCAATATTCAGCAACACAAAATATCTAAGTCTATAGAAGGCAATTGGATATAATCATAACATGTGCTCTTATTCAATGTAAGATAAAAACTAACATCTACTAAAATTTTGCTCACAGTCTCACTTCATCTGTGCAATTTGCTGGGCCCTAGCTACAGCCTACTGGACATTGCTCATCACTGTACAGAATTTTTGGGGAGAGAGGAAGGAAAACAGATGAACAAACAACACAGCTTCTCAAGCCACAGCTGAAACAGAGGGATAACCCAAGCCAACGGGTTTTAAACCACCATAACAGTACCACTTTTCCTCTCATCCTACCCTCTCTATAATGGTTTTCTATACTATCTCCTATAGTATCTCACACTGCATGTGGTCCCACTTGAAAAATACACTCATGGGTATACAACATTGTATGGGGTTTGCAATTGTTTATTGGGTGCACACCTCTGCCAGCCAAGATCAAATCACTGCAGCCTGTCAGAGTGACAGGTCTATGATTTGTGAGACCTTACAGGAAAAGTGGAGTTTTTTTTCCCAGTGTCAGTGTTAAAAGCAGAATTGGGTACATTTTCTAGCCAAATCTCAGAATCAAAAAAAACCCACCACCCCAACCAAAAAAACCATCACAGCCCCAAACCTCAAAGCAAGCAGTTAATGAGTCTTAATGACTGAATTATCATTAAAAAGTCACAAACAGAAAGAAAAACTTCACCAAATATTTGAGAAAATCAACACAGAGACTGCTCCTTGTCAGGAACAGTTCAACATTAGAAAATGTCAAAGGTCTGAACAGCAAATGTCTTTGTCTCCAGACACATGCACAGTTGTGCCTAAAGAGTGCAGTGTTCAATTTACACCTGGGCTTCTTTTGGAAAACAGGAAATAGGTGTTTTCTTAGCTGTCTCTTGAAAGAAGGAAGAAAATTCTTGTCACGGGGTGCACTTGAGCACAGGAACTCAGAAAGGGACNTACACCTGGGCTTTTTTTTGGAAAACAGGAAATAGGTGTTTTCTTAGCTGTCTCTTGAAAGAAGGAAGAAAATTCTTGTCACGGGGTGCACTTGAGCACAGGAACTCAGAAAGGGACTGCAGCATCNGGAGACTGCTCCTTGTCAGGAACTGTTCGACATTAGAACATGTCAAAGCTCTGAACAGCAAATATCATTGTCTCCAGGCACATACATAGTTGTTCCTAAAGAGTGCAGTGTTCAATTTACACCTGGGCTTTTTTTTGGAAAACAGGAAATAGGTGTTTTCTTAGCTGTCTCTTGAAAGAAGGAAGAAAATTCTTGTCACGGGGTGCACTTGAGCACAGGAACTCAGAAAGGGACTGCAGCATCCCTGCTCACAGAGAGAAGCACAGCTTCACCAAACTAGGCTTGGAACACCATCTAATTGCAAAGTCAGGTCTGCTTTCAGCATGGTGTTGGACCAGATGACCTCCAAGCATCCTTTGCAATCCATAATTTGATGATTCTCATCAGTAAATAACAAAAAAATAATATTCTGCCAGTGAGAGAGTTTTGATATGTTCTTGTCATAGCTATAATAGCTGATCTAAAGTATTCAATGTGAAAAATATATTGTCATGTAAATTCCTCCTTACACACTGCACTGTTCATGGTTTTATAGCTCCCTTTAAAACAGGTCACAACCATATGCATTTACTTTGGCTGGTTCTTTACAAAGACACCTCTGTGAAGGAAGAATCTTGTGCAAAGAGGCTCAGGGCTCGTACATCTGCAGAGAAGTCATGAGCTGCTGTGACAAGCATCTTACATCTTTCCTGCCTCTCCTTATATGGTCTCTGGTCCTCATGGCACACATCCTGCAGTAGCCAATGACTTCCACTTATCTGCAGTATTTGTAGAACTTTCTGGGTTTTGTGGCTGGCCTTTATTTTTGTACCAACCTTGCAGCAATTTCTAGTAACAATAGCATTACCTTTACAAGCAGCCACACAAGCTGTGTGCTCAAAAATCTTACCCATTTCACCAGGAAAGAAAGCCCAAGGACACAGATGTTGAGCAAGTATCTAACTGCTTAGCTTTCTACCAGACAACCAACATTTTTTGCTTAAATGCCAAAAGCAGAACAACAAAACTATCCAAAACAACAGATCCTATTCACTGTCCATGCAAGTCCCTTCTCATCTTTCAGAGACTGTTCAGCTCCAGACAGGATAGGGCAGAAGAAACTGGCCCTTCCCTTAACTTTATTGCCCACTGCAGACACATACATGTGTCCCATCCCTGAGTATGTCAAGCCACTGGCCATTGACATAATAATTCCTTTGAAATGCCAGTGCTCAAAACCAGTAGCAAAAGCCAAGTTTCCGAAGACTGCAAAGGAAAGAGGGGTGTTTCCAAGGGCAAGAACAGCAGTCATGTTCCTGACTGGTTGCTGTCCTTGAAAAAAAAACCAAAATCTGTCTTGCATGTGTGAGCAGCTGGGGCAGGGCATGATCTTCCTCCAGGGACATCCTCTCTTTGCATTGTTTTCCCTTTTTAAGAGTACAAGTGTTGGGCAGCCGCCTGCAACTGTTTCACTGTAGGATGAAATGAAATATAGTGTTCTTAATAAAAGAAAAAAGTAACTCACACAATAGGAAGATTTAGTTAGGTTTCTGAAAAAGGAAGAGCAAAGAAGCAGTTCTCCCCACATGTCTAAGACATTCAAGAGTGAATATTTGACTCATATAGCTGCAAGGAGTTTGGCAACATATGCCAAATTTCCAGTGGGACAGGCAGAAGGGCCAATGAGAAGGGATGCTGACAGGCTAGGAATGGAGTAGCAGTGTGGTATTTTAACAAAGATGAAAAGTGTAGCTCTACATCTGAGAGCAACTCTGTTAATGCAGTTGAGTTTCTCAGGCCACATAGCTGAACTGTCAGTGGGTTTGGCTGTGTCACCTCAGTATAAGCAAAGCTTGATCAAATGTGAGTAATTTCTAAAAGAAAGCATTTCTGTGGGTTTGATTCTCTGTTTTGTGGTCATTGCTTTGGAAGGAACATTAGTAATTTTGGGCTTTTGCACTTGTAAAAAAAAAAAAAAAAAGATGAGAGATAAAGAAAGTTTTAGCAATGGTTAAAAACTTGCTGAGGGCCTGCAGCTAGAGCCTTACTGGACCCACAGGGTCACCTGGACTGCTGGCAGCCAGCTGCATGGGGGCAAGGGGACTGCCTGCCCTGGGGCTTGGCACTGACTGCCCTCCCCTTCTACCTCCTCCGTGCTGGGAGCTGAGCCGAGTGTGAGGCGAGTACAGCCTCGCTCACTGCCGTGCCTGACGGGGCCTGGGAGGGCACACACACACTGCCCCTGCCCCACTTCCAGCACAGGCAGCCTGCCTCCCATGCAAACCTCAGGGACACCAACTGACAGGATGACAGGAGACAGCGGAAATCAGCCAGTGCACAGCAGTAACATGAGTGCTCAGGGGCCAGTCAACATCTAGAGTCACTTGAAGGAAGACACCTACCTCCATCTGGCTTCCATGTCCCTTCGTGGCCCCCTTAGAGCTGGTCCATAGACTGGTGCCCTACAACCCGTTTTTTCCAGAACAGTTAAACGCTGTGCAGAATGGTAAGACTCATGATTCCTCAGCCCGTATTAAAACATCCCCTCTTCTCGTAGATGCATCTGCTATTAAGCACACTTTCACCTCTGACCATTCAGGAGCACTCTGGCAGTCACACTTCCACCCCCAGAGACTTTAAATGCTGGGACCAAAGCTCCTTCACAGAGGGCGGCTCCAGTGACCCGACAGGTGCCCTGCCCGACTCCCTACACATCCCACATTCACACACAAACAAGATTTCCTTAGCAGCTCAGTACCAGGTTTCCCAAGGCAGAGACTCAGATCTCTGGTTCCATTAAGTAATTTTATCGTGGTGCAGCAACAGAATAACAGCTCGAGCTTGTTCCTTGGAGAAGGGACTGTGAACAAAGGAAACACTGGGCTTTTATACCTGTGGGAGTCTTCCCTGTTTCTCCCGACCCCCACAATGTACAAAAAGTCCTTTTCTCCCAGCCGTCTTGTTGAAGAACCACTCTGTGGAATCTTTGGTTCTCGGTCTCAAGGTTGCCTTTATTATCTTATCTAATACAGTTTCTTTCTGCCCTGCTGCAAGCTTGCCCAGCAAGGGAGTTCGAGGCACACTGCCCGCCCCCGAGTCCCGGGCTGTCTTTTCATACTATCAACTACGTATTTAATGTTTACTATTAATTTCTAATCCGTGACCCTTACATTACATTGTCCAGTTCTCTGACAAACCAATCCAAAATGCCACCCTGGCTTAAAGATGGATGGTAAGAAGAAGAAGAAGAAATAACATGCCACGTGTAAAAATTCTCCATCTTGACTCTCAGACCCCCCTGTCCAGAATATCAAACCCCCCTGGAAATGGCTCCAAACCTTTTCCTTTTCATCCATAATTATTACTATTTTACTATTTAAACTCTGGCTTAAAGACTTGCAGTTCTTATAAGTTGGTAATTTGTCCCATGGATTAAAATCAAAGCCACAGGCATTCCTGGTGGCAAACAAAGGTCTCTGACCCTCCTGCCAGGGCTAAAAGCCTCCTGGCCAGGGCCCAGGTCATTCAGAGATGCCACAGGAACCCCCTGGATTCCAACAATTCCCTGATTCAATGGTCTTCCACCTGACCCAGCTTCCAGTCTTCCACAGCTCCTGCTGTGTCTCTGACTGTCTGGTCACCTGGCTGGGCCAAAAGTCCTCATGCTCTTTGTTGGGCAAAGGGGCAGCACCAGGTCACAGCCTCTTGCCTCAGCTGTCCTCACCCAGGGCTCAATCCACAGCTGCATCCTGAGCTACCTGCACTACATGGATTCCTCAACAACTGCCTTAGGGTTAAGGGCCTGGCCACTCCTACCTCTGGCCAAACCTGACAGGAACTCACCTTTGAGCTCAGAAGTCTGTCAAATCCAAAGCATTTCAAAAGCCCCAGTAACTTGTATGATGAATGCTGTGTAGATGTTTCCAACAAAATTTTGAAATCTAAGAGTTGACTGTTCAGCTATGAGTTGAGAAAAAGAAAAAATTAGCATAGTTTTACTTGGGTTGTAATTGTAGCTCAGTTACAGTTACCTGCTCTAAAAAATCTTTTCCTTTGTTAAAATTCTTGAACAATAAAAAGTTGCCTCTATCCCCCCTGTAAATGCAGTGTAAGCTCTGTAGCTAGCTAGGAAAGAGATCTGTAACATGTATTATGCCATTTGACACATTCCAGAAATAATTTTCCAATAGCATTGAAACAGAATGAGTGCAGTGCACATAAACAGAAAGTGCTTTGGGGCTTAATCTTTAAGGGTTTACCTCCCAATTCTTCCTGCAAAAGTGGTTCTGATGCTCCTGCAATGGATTTGCAAAAATTCCTATATTTAGCTTTGTAACTGCCCCAAAACATGGTTTTGATTCCCACATAAGCAGTAGCTTGCTGATTTCTTGGGTTTACAAAGCTTGCAGGGCTACATTTTTTCTGACAGGTTAAAGGCTTAATACAGAATTGTTTTAAATAGCATGATGGCTGCCTGTTCTTAGGCTTATCTCAAGATGAGACAACATCTTTCCACAAGCAGGGAAGGAACGACAGCTTCTGTCCTGTTGCATGCATGTCCTGAGCATGGCATGGCTGCCAAGTGAGAGATGCCCGAAATATCCACGCCTTAAAGCAAAGACTGCACTCACCCATAGCTCAGGTGAAGGGGTTGGCATTGTCGATAGCCCTTTTTCTGTGCTGTTGCATCAAACTTAGCTGTAACAGTAAATGCTGTAGGCAAAGCCAGCTCGGTGCTGAGGGAGGAACAGTAACACTCTGTCCAGAGCCAGAGAAAGGGCCAGCAGAGACCAAAGATCTCAGTCCAAGAATCAGGTCTCCCCATATGCTAAAAGAGAGATTTCCATCCTGCCATGTAGATTGTTTACATGTTCCATCCGTAGAGCTTAGGAAGCTGTCCCGACCAAGCACCTTCACTCAGAGCAGCTACATTGGGAGCACGGCTGTCACAAGTCATTCACGATTATTCACAATTTCTTTCCATCCTTAAGATGGAAAGAGACCAAGGAAATCAGTGAAATGCATTAATAGGACTATTTCAGTTACTTTTCTCCACTTACTAACCAGTTATTTTTACACTCTGCATCTGTCTCTCACTTACTGGCTTGCAGATACTTTGATAGCAAACCACAGAAACCACTGCAGCAAGTACTTCACCAGTACTGGGGAAACTCTCGGGGGAGAGGAGAAGAAATGAGTAGAAAATTGTTACTCTTTTTGCTCTCTGCGTTTATTTATTTTGGACCCATTGGGCTAGACCGCAACTAAAACTTTATGAACCTAATAAAATTCCCAACATTCTCAGACATGGGTCGTGATGTTTATATATTAGGCAGAATACAAAGGTGTATTTATGAGGAGATTGGAAGTACTTAGAGATGCTTGAGCTCAGGCAAAGCATAAAACACACATAAATGTTTTCAAACTTAACACAGGTAAAATCAAGCTAACCAGATGACACATCAAAACCAGAAGTGTTTCAGAAATGCTGTGCTCCTCATCACAGAGCCATCCCACATACTCACAATGGTGGAGTACAGGACAAGTTCATTATTTTTCAATAGATACTATTTATTTATTTATTTACATTGTTTTGCTATGTCTAAAATACACCTCTCTTATTATGGTAGTGGTAGTAACTATAAACTCTAATAAACAGGAGAAGGTTGCAGCAGTAAACTTATCTTTTCCTTTCTTGTCTTCATAAAACACACAATTCCCTGATTCAATAAGCAAAATGTACTGTTTGACTCAAGTCGAAGGATAATGGGTCTTGGCAACAGATTAGGCTTTCCATCTCTGTAAATAAGAAAAAGCTAGAGGGAATATATGCTGGGATTTATTTCTGCCAGGAGCAAATAAACAGTTCTGTCAATATACAGATAATCCCACTTCCCCACTTCCCCCATCTCTGTCTTGTCTTTGTCCATCTCCATTCCACCTCTTAAAAAAAGAAAAAAAAGTTATGTGCTCATTTTCCTCCTGTCACGCATGGTTGTTTTACTGATTTCAGCATTAACTTTTTTTGATACTTCCTGTCACTGGAAGACCTCTCACTCTCTCTCCCCACAAGAATAGCATACGTTTTCAATTTAGGCGATGTTCCCAGCAGATGTTGCAGGACATGAAGGTCTTGCTTTCTCTTTCATTAAAAAGGCACTTGTAATACATTTTATTGTCTTGGATGGAAAACGGCATGTATTGAAATATTCAGGAATCAGTCAATGTGATTTCATAACTTCTATCTTACAAAAATACAATGAGTCAACAAGAAAGAATAAAAACCAAAGTCTGTGTTACATCTCCCTGAAGAGCATCTGTAAGCATCCTCCAAAGGGTGCCGTGGAAGATAAGGTTTAGTATCTCAGAGGACCTCCCCAACTCTAATATCCATACATCCCATGAACCGCTTCTTGTTTTCATGATATTTTAGATGAAAATTCTGAGTGGACGTCAGTGCCTTTGGTTCTCCATGTGGGCCTCCCAGCTATGCCATGTGCACACATCTTCATCTGAATTTAGAGCTGTTAACACAAACCCTCCAGTTCCCGAGGTAAGACAGCAAGAGCTCACGTGGAGCCTGAGGTATGGGTCAAAGTGTCATGTCAAGGTATGCTATCCTTGACTGCTTGCTGCTAGCCTGGCCAGGGCCACATCACACATCTTCCTTGCAGCACAAGGACTGTTTTAAAATGGATCAGAGCACCAAAAATCTCAGTTCTTTGAACTTACCTAAGATGGACCAGAACGATTAAGCTCCTGTTTCATTAATTGTCACCCAAGAGCAAGGCTGGGAAGCAAAGGAATAAGGCAGGCTGCATTGAAAAATAACAGACAATAATACATTATCAGAAACTTAATATACCAGAAAATGGTACGTTACAGTGCCCAAAGATTTTTTCAAAAACCTTTAAGCTTATCCACACTAGGAAATTGCTGCTCATAGTCTGTAGGATGTTCACAGTGTCATAGAACCATCTGTTATCTGATTTCACAAATACCTACTGCTAAACACATATATGTGTGTATGCGTTCACATCTTTGTGTGTATACTCTACATGCACTCATATTTACTTTTTCCATCCTTTGTGTTGAAACTAGGAACAAAATGGGGTTATACCCTACAGCAAAACATACACAAACATAATGTGGAATCATCACAGCTGCCAAAAAATCCCTGCTGTAGAGAGAAGATTAAGTCTTACGAAATGGACAGCAAACCACAAGTTTCATACAGAATGCTTGTTTCCAATATACTTAGATTTTATCGTTCCATTGTTTCTTCCTGTATTATGGAAGCAATTGTTTTTTGCTAAAGCATAGGTATGTCAGAGCCAGAAGCAATGGTCCATCTAAACTTGCATTTGTGACAGTAAGTAATACAGACATCATACAATACATTGATATCTCAGAATCTATTCCCAACCACATAAATCCAGCCAGTGGCTGTGTTTCAGGTTTCCTCATTTTCCATAAATTTGTCTATCTTCTCTTCAACTGATATGCAGAGCTTTTTATTGCTGATTTTGGAAATTTAAAAACTCTTTTTTGTAACAGAAATCCAGCTTGGGCTGTAACTGAGGTTGGTGGTTTCCTCCTGGTATATTGGGTTTCCTGATTACACACACTAACCTTCCATTTGTACCTTTCTGTAAGCACTTACAGAAGGCACTTACTGCTTGAGGTGGCTGCTGGCAGCCTGGGACCAACAAGAAGAGATCAGAAGCAATTTTGCACAGCGTTTACCTTCTCCTGGCCATAGGCTGCTGGATCTGGGTAGTGGCCCCACAGTGGATAAGTTCAGTGTGGATCCTTCCTTCCTGGCTGGTCCTGGCTCTCAGCAAGCAGCCACAGAGCTCAGCAGCATCCTGCTCATCCCTGAAGCCCCTCGGATACCTCCCCAGTGATCTGCCACCAATCCCATGGATTTATTTGTGATCCAGGACATTTCTAAGTAAAGGAAACCCAAAAGGGGTCACACTAAACTCTGGTCAGTCAATGGAATGGTCTCATTTTGACTGGGCACTCGCCACCTTGGCCGGTGGGGGCGGCTTGCCCAGCATCTGTGCCCCACGGGGCACATTGTGGCCCTGCTCCACCCACCAGAGGGAATGATGTAATGTCCAGATGATCACAACTGAAGGGCTATCCCAGTTATTTTTCGTCTCAGCAAGAAGCAGATATTTTCTCAAATCCAGGGGAAGTCCTGGTGCTTGGCTAGCGATACCATAAGCTCCTGAGCCATGCAGACACCAGGGCACAGTGGTGGCCTTGTGGAGTCAGGAACATCTGGGAATTCAGCCACTGGGACTCTAGGCCAGCAACCCTCAGCATGGACTTGTTCTCCTTCCTGCAGATAACCTGTTTAGTTTTGTTTTATTTTCACAACTGGTCACAGCAAAACCAAGCCTGAAATTCCTCCCAGCAGTGTGACAAGCTCTCTCCACACCGCTCCTGGTACCTGGCTGTGACGATCCCAATCCTGCTGGCATTGGAGCGGGGTTGCCCAGCGCCGGCCCCTCCGTGCACGTGGCCAGATGTGGAAGATGGACTCTGCCCACAGGGCCTGCCTGCACCGAGAGGCACCCCCAGGAGGAGGGGGTGGCTGGGCCTCTCCTTCATGGCATTGGAGGGCATTGAGACCAAAACAAAACCAGGTGCAGCAGGAGCAGCCCCAGCTGTTCAGCACTGCAGACCCATGAGCACCTCAGGCAGAAAAGGAGCTGGGGAGCAGAGCTAGGATGTGCAATGGGAGATGAGATTTCAATATTCTGTCAGAAACACTGCTTACACATGTCAGCTTGTAAAAAATGATCAATGTGCAGACTGAAATATTCCTACTCCCAGGATAGCTTTTTTTTCTTTTAAGATTCAAATTTTTCCTTCTTCTGTATATGCTAGCTGCTTGTAGCCTAGGAACTAGCATTCTGACATATTGCTATGCCTTTTCAGGCTGCATGTTGCTGTGCACAGAGCTCCCTCCAACTTTTTCTTTATGCTCCTGACATCTCTTGGCCTTGACACTCAGGCTTGCCTCTGCACAGTCAAACAGTAGCACAAAGCTGGGCTGCAGGAGCCCGAATGAAGCAGACAACCCTGATGAGCACAGTGGGATGGCAAGGAAAGCAGCTGAGAGACTCTGGAGTGCACCAGCGAGTGGGAGCAGCTGTATCGGGGTGAGGAGAAGAAGCATGGCTGCAGGGACAACCATCCTTGCTTCCCCACGCATGGGAAGGAACCTCCAGGAGGGCAGCCCACCACAGGGATGGGAAGGAGAAAGGCAAAAGGTTATCCTAAGGATATGGAGGCTCCTTGCAGGCAGAAAATCTGAATTGAGCATATAAACATCCCATGCTTCCCAGCATGGTTTTCAATTAAAATAAACCCATTCTGTAACACCGCCAGAGAATGGTTCACTGAGAAATTTATAGTCTGAGGTATAAAGGAACTCAATCACTGATTACTCTGTGAGCATTTATTAAGAGTATAAAAATGAAATTAAAATTGCCAGATTAGGGAGATTTGATGCCCTTTTTGGATACGTACTTTTATTTTCAGGACAGAGTTGCTTTGCTTCCAAGAAGTCTGATGAATTCATAGATGGGAGCTCACTAAAATCATCCACCATGGTATTGTATAGCACTCATTTTGCTTGCTGTTAAGTGATATTTTGTAGTTCCTCTGTTACCTCAAGAGACTGAATTGATTGGCCTGGGTTAAGCCAAAAAAACCAAAAATAGAAAACCACAAAATAATGTAACATATATCCAAAATCATAAATCTGTAATCAGCAAAGAAGAGAACCTCTGTTCACATCCTCTTCACGTAAAACAAGTATTTTTTGAGGCATGCAACTAAAGAGAGTTAATGAGACCAATTTTAAAAAGGAGCTTTGCAAGCCCAGGAGTTTTGGATTACTTAGTATGCAGATTGCTGAAGGCTGGGCTGCTCTCAGGAATCCCTTAACTTTCTGAAGGCTCAGTACACATTTACATCCCCGTGTGCTGTGTTGGTCCTGCCTGGTAAGCCAGCCTTCCCAAGGAACCAGTTACACATTTTCCAGGAGCTGGTCCCTACAGCTTTTTAACACAGTTTTGCACTTATAACTGAATCAATAAAATGATTGGCACACCAATGGCCAAAATCCCCATGCTCTTCTTTCTCCTGAGAAAGTCAACTGCTCAATAAAATGAACAACAGGAAAAAAGCTTTATCACGTGCATTATCTTTTATGAAAAAACACCAATGTTTGGTCTTGATTTCGGTTGTTTCTAAATACTGCCACAAGATGTTAGCACCTAATTTTCTTATCATTATTGCTGCTTTCATTTCTAAGCATTTCCACCTTATTCTAGGCATGTCCTGGGCTCTTGCCCTAGGGTACAAAACTTCACCTCTTTCCTGGTCTTTTAGCAATTATCAATGATCATATAGTAACTATAAAATAATTAACTTGTAGATCAATCTCTTCTCACAAGTACACGACCAAGACAGCTGGTAAACTCAGTAACATGTGCATGGTTTTCAAGAGATAAATATGTCTCTCTGTATGATATATACTTGAAAAATATCCCTCATGTCTTAAAAAAGTTACTTTCTAGATGTTTCTGTATGTATTCAAATTTTACCTTTAGATCCCAGTTTTCAGTTTGCTGTGACACACCCTGAGAGTTACACAGCATCTAACACCACCACAGTCTTGGCAGTAAAGTCCTCGTTGATACTTCTATCACTGTAAAATCCAGTCATGCTGAGTGAATTAATTACTTACTAAGCTGACAGTTTTTGAGACAGCGCAAGATAAAACCAACCAAAAAGAAAGCCAAATATAAAATTCCAACTAGAACCACAATGTCTGTTGAAATGTTAAAATAAGAGCGGGATAATGTTTGCAGTGTTGAACGCTCGTCCTTGGATGAGATTTTAGTATCGCATTTCAAAACACATTGCTCATACTGCTTTCTTGCAATGCTTTTCAACATCTATATCAGCCAGTCCCAACAGTCTAAAACCTCTCAGGCCAACTCTGCAAACTATTTAGCACCTGAATCCCATTTATTTCTACATAAACATCTCAGTTCCTTAATATAACTAGGAGAACTCTATTCCTGTACCTCTCAAGATTTGTTTAATAAATTCTACATAATGTTCTCAAAGTCCTTTAAATACCACTCTCTAGGCAAGAAGAGAGCCCAAATATATCCTAAACAGACCAAAGTGAAATAAACAATGAAGTGAGATCAGCAGTGACAAGACGAGCTTTGCTTTGGCTCCTGGAGATGAATAGACAGGTAGCCAGGTAGGTAGACAGACAGACAGCATGTAAACACACTACTAAAAGGCTCAAATTACAAACCATATTTTGTAAACTCCAGATAACAGCATTTCAGTGTGCATACTGAAAGAAACTCAAAACTATTCTTAATTCATGGCATTGAATTTTTCCACCACTGTCACTTATATAAAATTACTTCTATTATTCACTAGAACAGATAAATAGCAAAATCCAGAAATTCATGCCACAAGTTATATTTATGGAAATACTGCTTAATTTTTGAAGAAACAACTTTGTGCCATGTCATTGGTTCAAGACAGATGGCCTCATAAACCTCTCAGCAATGTATAAAACCCAGGGTTATATTTTACAGGCTCCAGGACCTGCATTTCACAGAGATGACTGAGTGCTGCAGCAGAGAACCAGAAGCCATTTGTGCCTAGTGGTGGGATGTGAGCTGAATGGGGCCATCATCTGCACACAGAGCAGGGTGAGACCAAAATGGGGAGAAACCAAGAGCTGCTGTCCTCACCAATGTGCTGCACCACGCTGCACTGCCAATGGTGAGCTTCAGATCCATGAACTTTTAGATTCCTTAAATTAATTTTTGGTCATATGCTCACTCCCAAGAGTGAGTGGTGATGCTGAAACAAAAGACCATGGAAGCAGCATGCTACACAGCAGAGCCTGAATTTATACATCCTTCCCTTTCTGGCTCCACAAACACTCATAGGCAGCCCGTCTCTGTTATTAGTATACATGGTAAGAACAAGTTTCACATGGCATATTCTCATTTCCGGGCATTTTACAAGAGACACCTGCTCGCTGAAGTCAATATATCTACAGCTGAAATACTCCCATTTATCCTGCTTATCCCCACTCCTACTTTCTCCCATGTTACAAATCTGCCTGAGGTTTAATTACTGGAAAACCTCTGAAACATGGATTCATGGAAGCATGGATTGCAGATACTAAGGGATGCCCTGTCCCAGGTCCACCTTATGCTTCCCAGGGATGCTGCCCATGCTGGGCACAGCTGACATACAAGACCACACACCTGCCTTGTCTCCTCTGCCCTGCTGCTGGTGTTTCTTGCTGGACTCAGGTGCTGAGAAAGAAGAATCCATCATACTCCAAAGCAGAGTGGCACAGCTGGAAGGAGGAAGTCCAGGAGGAAATATTTCCACACAAGTAGCCTGCATAAAGAGTGTGGTAGGGAAGTAAAGCCAGGAAATCATGCACAGAAATCTCTGCTCAAAACAGGACATGAAGGTATCTCCCAAAACACTGCTGGAAAAACCCAGAATTAAAATAACCCATGCTGTTTAATTTTAGCCCTTACAAGTACATCTTCCAGGGACATATAGGCCCTGAATGACATTACCACAGAATACATTTTTCTGTGTCTCAACACAGAGCGTGGATGGCACTACCTAATGAGCAGTAGCAGCAAAATATCTTGATCTCCACTACCTACAGCATTGCAGCCTTCTGCATCTGAGCAAGGAGAAGCAAACAGTGATCTGAGTAGGCTGCCAGAGCTCTCCAGGGATGTGGACATGTTAACTTCCGGTGACCTCCCCAGGTATCTGCTGGCAGCAGAGAAATTGTGAACTCAGAAACCTCACAGTTTTGCAGATCCTTAAGGCAGTTGTGGGTCTCTCTCACAGCCTCAGCTCAACATGCTGTACTTCAGCTTGTTTTCATCCAGGTCTGTCTCTTCCACCTCCTCAGCCAGGCCCCTGCAGGCCTCCCCAAGCCAGCAGTGCTGGGTGCAGATCTAAGAGTCCTAAGGAACATCAGCATGGCTTCCAACACACCCTGAACTGGAGACCCAACCTTACCCACATCTCCTCCCTGCCCAGCCGACCCTTCCTTGTGTGCTCCCTGCCATGGCACTTCTGACCTCACCCACCTTCTATTTAGTCTTTGTTCTCCAGGCTCACCTCCTTGCCCCAGAGTTTCCAGTTCCTCGTTCATTGGTGGTGGGTGGATGTGTGGCTGTCTGTGTGTTGCCATTCCTGAAGGCTTCTGGAAGAACAGAGGAAGGAGAACACCAGAACACACACTTCCATTGAAGCCATGAGCATGTGAACTATGAAGAGACCACGTTTCACTGTTACTTTTGTAGCCACAGGATTATACACATCAAGTTTTTCTCTTCCAGCTGGTGTCCATGTACTTTTTTTTTATTCATCTGGAAAATGCTCTCATGCTGACGGCCACGTAAGAGATGGCAAACAGCTAGACAACTGGATGGAGAGTCGGTGTGGGATCCCAGGGATGCTTCAGAGGGCTTTATGAGCTCAGAGTTGTGAATGCCATAAATGCTATCATAAATGGTTCACTGACACATATTCCAAGTGGTCAAAAAATAATTTCCCCACAGTGACTTGTGACTCATTTTGTAGCCACAGCCATACTAGGCAGAAGAGAACTCTTGGTAGGCTGTACCAGCCTTGGTAGGAGTGACATTTTTTGGATTAAATTTTCAGGGGTCCCTAGCTTCGAGAAGGTACAAGTATTCTTCTTTTTTAACCAATGATTTTCCTTATTGCCTGTTTCTTTGTACACTGGGTATTGTTTGATGCACACACTTTCATCTGCTGATTGTTAGGCACTCTTGGTTTTGAGACATCTTTCTTCAGTTTGGAGCAGTAGATCATCTACTTGAAACCCCTATCTGGCTGCTAACATAGCTTGAAAAGGAAACTGAATATCTGCAGTGTGGAACTTTTGGGGTTTTTGGGTTTGGGTTACTTTTTGTGCAACTTTCTTCTCAGTGATTATCAGGCCATTTCATATTTGCTCATTGTACCATTAAAATGCTTGTAAATGCCCCTTTTTTCTTGCTTTGCCTTGCCCAGGTTTAACTCATCATGGCTTTTAACTCTCATTTTTTCCTGCTAGCAGTAACTTAGAATATGTTCTTGTGTAGCTGCCACCTCTGTTTTCCATTTCCAGAGTTCATTCGTTAACCTCAGGTTTTTTGAGTGGTCCCTTGTGAAGTCACATTGGTTTTTTTACTTCTTCTCTGCATATCTTTTTTCAGAGGAATTTTAATCTGTTGCATCCTAAATTCAGATTCCTAATATAATTCTCCAGCTTGTTTGCACATCCTTGGCTCTGAGGTTCTTCTCACTGTATCCAGGCCACTAAGACCCTGATATAACTAGGCAGTTAAGCATGTGCTTAATTTAAAGAACATGTATAATCCAATCCCTGTTCAACACATATACCAATGCCTGTTCCAATGGGACAAAAGCACATGCTGAAAGTTTCTGTAAATTTGTAAAACTTCTGTTCTTGAAATCTAAGCCTTCAGTACTACTGCAGCACCTTCTGGCTCCTAAACAAAAGGAGATTTGCAATACTCTGTTGTTTTCATCTTTTCATTTTCATAGGACTTGTCACCTTCTGGGTTTTTAAGTCACTGCAGTTTTTTACATCCTTTAGAGAAAAGCAACAGCATGTTTTACCATACTGGGATGAGAAGTCACCGTGCTTTTGAAAAGCAGGAGATCGCTTATCCAAACTAAGCACAATGAAGCAGGCTTTTCAGACCTCCAATTTCTGACCAGTAGAATTCGCATTTGTGGAAGATTTTTGAAGAAATCAGCTGTGAAAGCTCAAGCTTACACATCTTCCTCCAGGGCTCAGGCTGAGAGGCTGCACAAAGCCCACATGCTCTCAGGCCAGGCTTCAGCTCAGCTCTCTGTTCAGGTGACCTCTTTCCTTCTTGCAGAAAGTGACACCTACCATGCATTCAGAAGTGAGTTTCCATGAGATGAGGGAAAGGGGAAAGGCTTTCCACTGCCATCTCCCTGGAGTAATGTGTCCACTTCTTGCCATGAACCCTCCTGGAAGAACAAAGTTATGATTCAGTATTATAGTACTGTCCTGGCGATTATTTCATTTGTTTTTACCCCAAACTTCTAAATATATTCATTTTTGCCCTAATAACCAAATTCAAATTGAAAAGAAATGGAAAGGAAGTAACATGACTGAGCAGCAAATGTTCTTTTTTCCAGACAGCTTTGCTTTTTAAATTAGAGATAATGTAAAGATAATGCTGAAAAACTTTGCACTTTGAGACAATCAAGCCACATTCCTGCAGTCAACCAGTTGCAGTACTTACAGTTTCACTCACTGTCTCCTAAGAATAACACTGTTTTGCGTCCTGGCTAAACTGTTGACTTGGGGTAGAACATGATTTCCAAGCAAAAGGCAAAACAGCACACAGACCTGTTTGATTCCTGGCTTGGTGTCCTGTCATTGGCTTACACAACATTTCAGTTTAAATTATTTTGAGTCTTTTCTCTCTCTTTTTTCTTTTTTTTCTTCTTTTTTGATAGGTTTGCCTCATATTTCCGGCTTATCTGTTAAAAATGCTGTGCAGCTTGATACTATCACAAACACCCCAACAGCACTTTAGCACTTTATCACTTACTCCCTTTCCAGCAGAAAAGGAATTTTTCTTGGTGTTAATAGAAGTGCAGTCAAGGGCTGTGTGGGACCCCTCTGAGAAGAGAAGAACATACTAGGCATTTAGTTTAAATCAGGTTTGGAGAATTTTTAATACAAAAATAAAAGGCTTTATTAACATGGGAAATAATTCAGAAGACTCTGCATACTACAAAGCAGGGTAATATCCCTCAGATGGTACAATTGCCCAAACAACTGGAAAAGCTTCCAATTATATAAATAAGGCACAGCACTGCAAAGCTGATAGCAGTGTGGAAAGTTACAGAAAGGTATTCGGCAAATTCTTCTAGGGAATAAAGGGCGAGCATGTTGCAATCAGCAGCCAAACTTGGATAACATGATATTTAACGTATTAAAGATGTTTAACATTTCTTCATAACAAAATAGAGGAGTCATAAATCACAAAGTACTGATTCCTTTGGGTATCACAATTCTACAAGTTTGAAGACAAAGAATATATCAAGTTTCCTTCTCATTATAATCTCCATAAGGTTGGAGGGAGAAGTGAGAGTTTGTGGAAATATGCCTTCAATGAGGGAGAGGCAAATATGCTTTGGATTGCTTGAATTTCTTAAGGGAAGAGTCTGCTGCCTGAATAACTGCAACTATTTTGCTTTATAGGGATGAAATAACAGAAAAAATGGTATTATATTAAGTAATCTGACTATTATTTTGTAACCAGGACTGACCTTTAAATTTATCCACTTTCCCTATCAAATGCTCTCTTCCAAAAACTAATTACTGAGTCATTCTTTTCCTGTCTCATATAAGTACTATTTCTTTCCATCTTCAGGGGTTTTCGTGTTTGCACAAACTATTCCTGTTTCTCTACGATAAAGCAATTTAGCTACTAAAAAACGCCAGCAAACACAGAAGGGACACTTCAAAGTAGCCAGACATCATGCGTCAGAGGAGAGTTAGAGAATTCTAATAACTGTCTGGGCATTTATTTGCAATCATTTACCTGATAATTTCAAAGTACTTTTGAGCCATTAAAGCTTTACAACATCCCACAAAGCTGGTGGTTTTAACCTTCTTTCACAGACAGTAAAAATGATAAAGAAATGGCTTAGCCCCCATGCTGTAGGTCATATGGGTAGTAAGACAGAGGTGCTATAAACAGGGTGACAAGGCTACAATGTTCCAGCCATTAGCCAGCACCATCTCCTTCTGGAATGAGCAGTCAGTAACGTGGCTGTCTGAGGGGAATGGGAAAACCACTGCAACTTCTTGAAAATTATTACACAAGGCAGCCTTCCCCAGAAACTGGAGAGCCAAAGGTGAATTCTGAATCACAATGTGTATATTTCTACATTAAAATAAAACCAGTCAGGTGCTTAGATGGTGCTCTAAACGATAGAGGGGGACACATGACAGAAGAGTCCGCTTCTTGGCATCTACATGTCCCAGGAGCTGTGAGGGTACAAAAAGCCCACGTGGGCTCCAGGATCAACAGGAGCACCAGGATGCTGGGTGGGAAGGAAGGCTGCAGTATGTGAAGGCAAGATTTTGTGGGCTGCTGCATCTGGGGCCTACAGCCTGCAGCACTGATTGCCTGCGTGCTGGGCGAGGCTGCTGCCAGTGCCAGGCGGGGCAGCTGAGGGGTGGGAACACTGCTGGAGCTGTGCTGTACCTAGAGCCACTCTGTCCATCTGGCCCACTGACACAGGGGAGGGTTCCTGAAAATACAACTCAGAGACTGGACCTGAGTGCACGGCATGAAGCTATGTCAGGAGAGGTTGGGTATTAGGAAAAGCTTTCACAGCCACAGGTTGTTTGTGCACTGGAATAGGCTCCACAGGGGAGTGGTCACAGCTCCAAGCCTGACAGAGTTCACGAAATGTTTGGACAACACTCGCAGGCACATGGTGTGACTCTTGGGGACAGTTCTGTGCAGGGCCAGGAGCTGAAATCGATGATCCTGATGGGTCCCTTCCAGCTCAGGGGTTTCTATGATTCTGTGACTGCTTCTGAAGTTTCAGCTCTGTGCAGAGAAGCCTCTCCAAGCAGATTGCATCCAGCACTTGGGATGTATGGAGCTGAGATCATTACAGTGCCGTGACGACCACAGCAAACGTTGAAAGGAGTCCAGGCCATTATTGCATAAGACTTGAGCACTTTCCTGGCAGTGACTGCAAAGAGTATGGAAATGCTGAAACTGAATTTATCCTCAGTTTCAACATCATCTCTCAGAAAGAGTCAAACAGCAACAGAATTTCAAGGGGAAAAGCTCCTATAAAACTAATGGCTTTTCACTTTCCCTCTGTCAGCAGATGATTAATGCCTGGTGCTGGAGGTGCATCTGAGTGACTTAGAATGGAGTTCTGGAAGTCACAAAGAAGCAAGAGAGGTTCTGACCAAGGCTTAATCATTCTATTCTCAGCCCTTGCTCTATCCAAAGTTCTGCTTAATGGAAGCCAGCAAGAATTTTTCCTTGAAATAGGCAAAGGAAAACATCAAGATAATCTTGGTTTGCAACTTGGGATCTCACATTAAGAAGAAACTAAAGCAAGACAGATTAAACGTAGTATTATTTTTTTCTCAAAATCAGATGCCTGATGTTCAGCACCTAAATCTGCTTTTTTTTTAAATTTGTATGTCTATTCCCAAAGCCGGTATAAACTGGCTGGTTGGGTTCTCTGAAACATATGCCACATAGGATAACACATTAATTTGGAATTGTAAGGTAATTAGATTGACCAAAGTTCAAAAACATTCTCTAAGTGATTTACCTGTAATTACAGAAAAAAGCAAGTCCTACATCTCCTCTCTCCCTGTTTCTAAGTCTAAACATAAGGGAATGCAAATCTGTACTTCTCCCAATAGCAATCTGCACCACTTCTGCAAACACATTCCCCAGCCCACCACTAACTTGTCGTAGTCACTGCAAAGTGGATCTCAACAATCTACCTCTAAAAACCTCCTGTGCTAGAGCTGAGAATAGAGACATGATAATAGCAAAAGCTTCATCATCATCATCCTATTTAACTTTAAAAAGTCCTTCACCCTGCCCTTTGTCTTGCTGCATTTTGTCCAGCTGCTCACACACCATCCAGAAGGTCCATCTGGTTTTGCAGGGAAATTATTTCAAACCTTCTTTCAGCAGGCAACAACGCTGCCCAGTTGGTATTCTCAGCCTGTGCTTTAGCATGCTGTGACTTCTGGTGACAAAGTTATCAATGGCAAAATCAACCAGGAACACTTTCCAGATGCTACAGGAGGAACACCGTGGCTCCTCTAGCTCAACCCTGCCCTTTCAGGTGGTGGCTCTGAAGCGTCTTTAAACTGTTCCCTTCCTCTTGAGAGTCTGCCCACAAATTCCCATCTCTCTCAGGTTCTTTCAGCCTCCTGCACAGCTCAGTGGCACTGAAACCCTGCTATATTGAATCTCTACACTTCACTTCCTTTGCAAAGGAATTACCCTGTAAAAGAGAAATATCATCCAACCTGGTACAATTCACCTTTGAAAAACTCTTGTTACTTCTAATTTTTACATTCTCCACTTGCATTTCTTTGTTCTCTATTGTTTCAAATCTCTACACACAACTGAGGTGACACTAATAAGCTGCCCAGATTATTTTTCCCTTTCTGTAACAGAAGGTGCTACAGGCATTATCCCGCAATCATAAAGTGCTGGAGTTCACAGGGTATGAAAAACCTTTTCTACCAGACTTGCAATTTCCTCTGACATGTCTTAGACTATTATGAGATGGACATTATCCAGCTACTCTTCAGTTGCAGACACACTTATTTGCACTTTCACAGTTACTCCTGACTACCTTTGTGCCCATAGTCTGCCTTACAAAATATAGTCTCATTATCAAACAAAAGCAAATTATTCTTTAGTTTGAGATAATACTTGGACTAGCTTTCTCTTCATCCCCTCCTTATTTGACTGTGGAGAAGAGGAGACTTTTCTGCACCCTGCTTCTAATCAGGTGAAATATACTAAGTATGAAAAGGGTCATGTCTCCAGTTACAGACCTCAGCAAAAGGTTCAGCTAAGCCATTGATGGCACTGAGTTACATGACAGAAAGGTCTCAATACTTAAAAATAATCAAATTTGAAAGTTCTTTGCCCTGGAATTGCACTGGCTTATATACCAGTTATCATCTAAAAAACCTACTTGGTCCAAAAGACAGAAGAAAGCCATTTCAACACGGATTTCAGCTTTAAACATATTTGTCATTTCGTGTATCTATGTTAGCAAACACTGCCCAGAAACTGTTTCAATCACTACCCTACCTTATGTGCCACAACACCCCAGAAGAGATCCATCCAAGCAGAACATCCCTATCTGGATCTGACATGCCTGGGTCCAACCATTTGTTTCTGCAGATCACTCACTCGTCTCCCAGCTCACCCAGAACACACCCTACACTTCCAGCACACACATCATCCAGCAGACAAAACTAGTGTTCACAGCACATATAGAAAAAATAGGGGGAGTTTGTATTCATTAAATCCCCAAAACCCCTCTTCCAAGTCCTCTGGCTTCAATGTATACAGAAGATCTTCCTTTCTCTGTCTCAAGCTCCTTCCATCTTCATCATGCCAAAACCCTAGATCAAGCCTCATCTGAGCTATATAGAAGGAGCTATTTCAATCCACTTAATATGTGTAATTAAATCACTCACTGCTCAATATATTGCAGAGTTTGGGAATGTTTATGAAGCTGCCACACAACTTTCAGTGCACTGTAGAGCTCTGCTTTGAACTGCCAAAGAAACTGGAGATTCTTGCCATGAAGTTGAGGTCCAGCGTGTCACAGAGCACACATTGTTTTGTCTGATTTGAACCTGGAAACAATTTCTGTGTTTTTTTCAGAACTGGTGAATAACCACTGAGCAACTAAATCCATGCTTCCATGTTAGTACTGAAACAGATTTTCACAGTGGGTTTGGCCTTCTAAGAACCTTCTACCCAACAATGGCATCTCCTCTCATAATATCCACATTAAAGAACAGCTGAAATGCAGAATGCTTTTTTCCCCCTCCCATCACACTTCCAAGAGAACCTTTACTTTTAGCTCCTATAGGGATTTTATGAAAGACTGAGGGAGCAAGACATCCTAATACAACCTCTGTATCGGTCAAAATTATATATTTTTAGCCAGTGCCTATAATGTTTTATATCTCAATTAAACTGCATGCTTGTGAACTATATTCCCATGAGAGATGCCTCACCTGACAGTGGCATGGTGGGGCTCCCAGGGGCTGCACACCAAAGTAGAGCTGGCAGCACATCTTTGCTTAGGGATGCCTTGGTACAAGCCATGCAGGAAGGCTCCTGGGCTTCTGAGGGGTTTAACAAGGCAGGCACATGAGAAATGCCCTCTGGGGCCTGACCAGTCATCCACCCAGTCCTGCAATCTATCTGTGACAATGGCTGTACTGTAAATAAGTGTGTACGAGTACAAATGCAGTAATATATCTGGTAGAGCTTACCCAATTCCTGTTGTAATAATTTCAACAGAACACTCAATTTGGATTGGCAATTTACACATTAATATTGTGTTCTGTACAATCTGACCAAAAAATTAAACTCAATCAGTTTAATCCCTTAAACCATCCTCAAAGAGTCTTTCTAATTACAGTGAACAGGCAGCACCTCTTCATGAGGAAAATGGGAGAGAAACATTAAATGAACATACAAATCCTACAGATTAAATTGGCTTATTAAAATGTATTCCTCTTGTCTAGCACATCTTATTGAGCAGAACGGCTCTAAGTGGGCATGGAGGGAGTCTCTCATGTTGTTAGTCATCTTCAAAAGAGTGGAAAACACACTAGAATAAACTGTATGGAAAGGAAGAGGGAGGTCCCTACACACCTCTGAAAATCCCCTTGGACTGAACAACATAGCTGTAGCCAGCCTGAAGTCTTTCAGAAGAAGGATGCCCTGAAAACGTCTCTTCCTGTGATGTATCCCATATTCCCTCACCAACAACTCTCTTGGGGTGCAGGCAGGACCACAATACAGGCAGAGGTACAGCTCCACCTCTATACTGGTAATTTCCAGAAAAAACAACAGTTTCCTTAGAGGCAGGTGTTTGGCTGGAAATTAAATCCTTTTTCAAAAAGCAGAGATAGTGAGGAATACTTGACCAGACCTTCTTCCAGTTTCCTGGAAGAAAAAACTGTATTGGCCTGCGCTCTCTCTCCTCTTGCCCCTGAACTCACACATAGCATCAGTAGTAGTAACCTGTGACTTGGAGGATGCTGCCTTTCACGCTGCTTTCCAGCTTTGGTCCTGTCAGCAGAGAGGACAAGAGAGATGGAAAGGAATAGAGCACTCAAGGAAGGCAGAATCCTTAGAAACAATCAATAATGTACTCAGACAGACAAGTGAGAAGTGAAATACTATAGAATGATATTGTCAGATGTTCTCAGAAATGGCCTGCAGTGGAGAACTGGCCAGTCACACTGTGCTGGCTCTACCCAGTCCCAGCTGTTAAACTGTTATGAAGCTAAAGTTGCATGAAATACTTTCCTAGCTTCACTTTTCCATGGATGTAATAACTATCCATACCACAAGGGTGTTTCACAACTGCAGAATGGGAAGAGAAGAAATACACAAGACACTTGGTATTAAAATGTGATCCATGCTATGAAAAACAAATGAGAATTCTGGATCTGACCTAACTGTGAAGCAATTTCAAGTGATAATAAGACACCAAATATAAATTTGTTTAATCTGGAGTACATGTGGAACTCATCTGAAGCATACAGCTGAAAAAGAATCACACTAATTTTAAGAGGGATGCAACAGGACATTCTGTCCATAACAACTAGCTGAGGACAGTCTAGCCTGCCATTATACCTTTGCAGACATAAGTTTGGTACATTTTTTTATGCATATTAATATTTATTGTTTACATAATAGTTCATTTAGAGTGTTCTCCTCCCCAGTTTAGAGACACCAAAAGTCACAAGACACAGTACAGCAAGGGGTTTACCACTAATTTGTGGTGTATTAGTCTTTCAGCTCAGCAGAAAACAAAATCAACATTTGGTTTTGAAAACATCACAATTATTTTGAATTGCTCATGGATTTCTAGTATCAGAATGTTCACAAAATAGCTAGAGCCAATCGTTACTGCAGCCATGTTGTCGGTATGTCCATAGCAGGATCAAATAAGTTAATCTTTGGAAATTTTTTCCAGCATGATATTTCTGTGATTTTCCCCATGAAATGTGTGCTGCCTTTTTTTGAATCAAGCTCTAATATGCCCAGACTGTCCCTCCTAAATTCTGTCTAATCTCTTCTTGAAAGACCTCAGTGACAGCAATTCGGCTACTCCCCAAGAAAGTTTGATCCAAAATCTAAACCTTCTGGATATGTCTGAAGAGCATCTCTGCTTTCCATCTACTACAGGCTTTGTATTTATGTTATTTTTTGTAGTTCTTAGCAATTCTCATTACTGACATTTATGGACAATATTTTACAATAATCTACCTCATTCTTATATGCTAATTTCTGTTTATTCACTGAATATGGAACTTAAGTCTCTAAGATGGATTTCTTTTTTCTGTTTCCTGTGCTAGGAGTTTACAAGGCAGGTGTAGAGATGCTGAGCACTGAAGTACCGATGGATCTGCGTATAAATAGCTCTAGCCAAAGAGGTTCATCTACATATAAACCTGTTTCAGAAGAGAATGCAGCTTGAAATGAAAATAAGAATAATTCTATGACAAGCCATGCTCAGAGAACCTTTTAGTGGCTAAAATAGCACATCAGTTGGAAGTTAGCATTTAGAGAATGAAAACTAGATGCACCCTCCTCACCATCAATAATGTAATTTAATGTTGCACTGTTTGCTGCCTTTCATTTTTCTAACTGGTTTTGATCTTACATAATTCAGGAACATTTGCCCACTTAGAAGAGACTTCATTTTCATTGTACAGCAAAATCTTGAAACAGGTGAATATTGCCATATAACATTGATAATGACCAAAGTTAAAGCCTTTTCTATTCCTTATTAGTTGTTGCTCCACATCCAAAGCATCACTCCTTTTTTTCCATTGCCTATTACTGAAATGACAAACAGTTGAGGTATACTTTTATGTGAAACACTGGTAATTTATCAGGGGGGAGGGACAGAGATTTGTCGAGCAGACAGTGACTCCAGAGTAACAATTGTAACAAAGTGTGACAATTAAAAGGGAGCATTCTAAATTTTCAAGGACTTTTTGGATTACTCCATGGAGAAACCAGGACGCAGGATGCACACATTATACTGCAGCCTTTCACAACACAACACCCTGAAGGCAATGAGAAGATTTTCGTACTCCTGAGGGTAAGTGGTCTGTGAATCCTACAGTAAAATATTCAGTGTCAGGAAAATTACCTCGATCTTTGCCCTCTGCATGATTCATATTCTTTCAAGTTAACACTGAAAACAAAACATATGAAAATGCAAGTATGATGAGTGACTAGCTGTAAACACAGAACCGTCTGGTCAAAAACAGATGTCATTTTTACTCCCCTCATTTACTTTTTACTTACTCCCTTCGTTTACTTTACTCATTACTCCTTCATGCAAAGTTACCACTGAGAATTAAATCCTCATCCCATTCTGGATAGGTTTTCAGGCTAAATTCAATTTATTGAGTATTCAAATGAATATGCAATGAACATGGGACCCACCCTAAAACTCTCACAAAAAGCTATCTTTTAACCTTCACACAATCGACCAGGCTGGAAAAGACCTTTGAGATTATCGAGTACAACCTATGACCTAACACCACCTTGTCTTAATTATTTAACTTTCATAACTGCAAATTGAACCAGAAGAAAGATTTCTATTGATTTCACAAACTGCAATGCTTTTTTTTTAGCATAACATCTTTAAAGGCTTCCTATGCCTGTAGCACAACCATGAAGGCAAAGATTTCCCAATCAAGAGATATTTGCTAAGCACAGACACTGTAAATACCTGGTTGCACATTTATAAATAATATAATAAAAGACAAGTGCTATGTTGCTTCAACACCCTAAGAAAGTCACTCTCTTTTGGAAACATTAACACTTCCTTCCAAAAAAAGAACAGTCCAAACCAAATTATAACTCTAGTCCATGTACTGATAAAGTTTCAGAACAAGCTGCTTTGATGAGGAAAGGCCAAGGAGAGGGAAGCAGTAAGTCTGGCCCTCTCTACACCAAGTCTCTTTTATGCCAGTTTGGCATCGTAAAAAAAGCTTTTCTGATGTGCAATTTATATTTTCTACCATACAAAGAGTTTCACCTTGCCAAAAGAGTACAAAGAGGGCCTGGTAAATGAAAACCAGCCCAGCATTGGCATATGAAGTATTAGTGTCTCCTCCCTTCTCACTCAATGGGATTAGATTACAATAATGTGTATTTTCACAACAAGAAGCCCACGTACACCCTTGTCATTGCAGACTTGTTTACGTTTCTATTATTTTGTCATATACAGGGATAGGACTCAATACGCCACATGCAAACACCAACTTTTCATCTTCAGTTACTGCAAATGTGTGTTACAAAACAGGACTAGGCTTGGTATTACCCCTGCATCTCTGTGATCCTTATATTAGAACTGCAATCCTGTTCTTCAGTGTCATCACTCTAAAATGCTTCACAGCATAAAGTCCCTGCAGCTACCAAAAGCAATTTGCATGCACCAAAGACCCTATCTACAGCGTGTAAAAAGCTCAGTTTTGTTTAAATTTCCCAAGCATTCTCTTAGTCTTCCCAGGTCTGAAAGACCTGTAAACTCCTTACTGGAGTTTAGAAAATGCTGAGTGCCTTGGGCCAGGACTTTAACCCAGCAAAATGCACTGTCCTCCTCAGTGGCAGGAGCTTCACTGCACACAGAGCTGGACTGCTCCATCCACACCAGGGCTGCTCACAGCGCTGCCTTCTGCTACACAGGCACAGCCACAGTGAGGTGGACAGGCTTTGCACATGTCTAGTAAGTCAACATTACGATGGGAAAAATTCGCCCAATGCCAAGTGCTCCAGCATAACCACATAACACTTCATTTGTGTGCTAAAAACTCAACAGGGATTTAAATGAATTAGATCCTTGTGCACAAGAGAAAGTTAACCCTTGCTGAATAAACCTTTTTTATTAGCATATCAGAATTCAATCTTACTTAAAAATAGTTTAATTCGAATGTAAATTAAATGACTGACGTACCTTGTCTTCCAATATTCCTGTTTCATAATTGTTTCTTATTTTTTGTTGTTGTTTTATGAGTGCAATGTTCCACCGGGGTCCTCTTTTTCCTGTGTGCAACAAAACAAAACATATCTTCTAAGAGCAGATGAAATAAATCAGAACACTCAAAGTCAAGGCTTTCACTCTGGTTTGACTTAAAACAGAAAAAAACACATTACAAAGTACACCAGAAGTCTGCCAAGTCTCTTTAGTGACCCAGAAACTGATTATGATGTACTGAATTTTGCAAGTTACTAAATCTGCCCACATATACAACACCAAAACAAAATGCTGGAACTCTGTCACCAACAGGATTTTCTCTTCAAAATCAGACAGATGCAGTAGCATAGTGATGCTCAAGGAAATCCCTTGGGATTAACCCCTCCCACCATTTAACCTTGGTGGTTATTTGGATGAAACCAACAGGCACAGCATTCTCTCAAGATATCAGCAGATGCACCTTCAATGGAATATTTCTATCAGCTGTGCTGCAGTCATCCATGGCCCTCAAAAAGCCTCAGCTGAGACTGGAGGGCTAAAGTCAAATCTTCATCCTCATGGTTGTGCCTGCCCCCTCTTACCTGTGCCCTCTGCCAGTGTGTGAAAATAACTGCACTGATCCCAGCTCCCTTAGGGAGTGGTAGAGGACAAAGACAAAACTTTTCAGAAATATGGTTCCTTTTTCCATTAGCACAAGGTCCTGACCCAAAGCCATCTCAAGCTGGCTGTTGTCTGTCCGTTTGCTCCCCTGGGCTTTTGACCAGCACAGGTTGCAGTGTGGGATAAAGCTGGGCACAATTATTTTCACACACAAATACAATGACAAGAGGTCACAGTGGCTGTGCCTAATAAAGACAAGGGGTCCTAAATGTAAAAAGTGACTGAATTAATGTACAGAAGGACAAGGCTGGAAAATTGAATTATACATCCTACAGAAAAATCTGTCTTTGTTTCCCAAGCTGTTCTTGCTTTCATACTCAAGTTCTTTGTGTTTCCCTCATCAGTAAGCACCACCACTTGGGAATGGCTGTGTCCTTGGGTAGACACATGATTCATGGTGCTGTTGCTGCAACTTCTGTGTGTCTTCCTGGAAAATATCTGTCCTAATGGTATTTTTTTCTTAAAGAAATGTACTTTTAAGTCAAACCGGGTTTACAAATATCTCACCAAGTCAAGTGAAGTCCAAGTGGGTAAAAGGCAGTTTTATTTTCTTACTACAAATTTTCCAATCACACCTATTTTTATGTTACCAAGGGAAACCTCCATGATTTACTACCTACAAGCCCTTTAACAAACATGAATTCAAACAAGCACTTGTAGAGAACAAAAACAAATGCTTCATTCTGAAAGGTATGTTTTCCTTTTAAACACTTCTTCCGTTAGAATAGAAGCATAAATTCAACTGATTTTCACTTTTTTTTTTAACAAAAACCTACTCCCCCCCACCTCCCATCCCAGATGGCTAGATGTTGACTCAGTGCAAAGAACTTGGGAGGCTAAGCAAACATGAGCCTGGTTTGACAATCCATTATAACTTGGCTAATGCTCCTCTGTCACCAATAATCAAGGCTCTCCTAACACTTTCATTTTTTTCTTTTTTTTTCTTTTTTTTTTGCTGAGTACACTGCACTCTGCTCAGCAGAATCACCAGGATTTCTTTTCTGTCAAGAGGGCCCTTTCTTTTAAAGCTTCTTAAGGGAAAAATATTTCTTTCCTCAATGAAGCCCTTGAAGTGGTCTGCTTCTTGCAGGTGAATTAGCAGAAATGTTGGTTTGCAGAAGCCTTTCAGGCATAGGTTTCCTCTCTGCTCCCCTCCTTTTCCAATGCAGCACTGTGCAGGGCAGCAGTGCCCAGCTGCAGCACTTAGCCCTGTATTGTCTGCCCTGCCCCCGCACTCTTTGATAGAAAATCCAAATCTGAGGCTTGATTATCCTGACTCTGCCCCTTAGGAAGTTCCCCAACCCTATCAGAAAACCTCCAAACAAAACATTACGCTACTTCCAATTTCTTTATCAACTTCTTCATGGGGGCCTGAAACACCCGTTTTAAAGGCATATTGGGCCACTGTGCTGGCTCGTGGGCACAAGTTCTCCAAACACTCAAAATCAGGTTCTCCCAGGGGAAGTCTGGATGCAGTGAACCAACAGTTCAGGCATGGGTGCACAAGCCTATGTAGATCCCTCTCCCTGTGGAGAAAATATAACAGCCCCTTGGCTTGTTGGTACAAAGAGGCTCAGGCGTGGCCCCAGGCTCTGCTCTTGTCCTGTTCCCACGAAGGAAGGAGCAGTGGCTGTACAAAGACCACCAGCACCTGTCTCAGCAAAGGAGCCTGAGGGGGCCCCGGCCTGGCACACAAATCACAAGCAGTGCAGGAGGGACGTGTGTCCTGCTTCTGCCAGGCAATACATCTCTCCTGGCCAGTCTCCAAAGCATGTCAGACCTGTGCATCTCTCAGTGAGGTGAACCACATGCTGGGCTGAGGTAAGTAAAGCTTGGCAAATTTGCATTTCCCTGCAGAGCATCACTGCTCTGGACTGGACAAAACATAACAAATGGGGATCTCTGACTTCTCTCAGTTGGGGTCTCTTTGATGAAGCAAAGCAGGAGCAAAAAAATAAACTCATTTTACCCAGTCTCTGTGGAAATACAAACATTTAAGAAGATTTTGTAATCTGAAGTTTAATATAGATACAAGGGTAACTTATTGAAAAGGTCCTTAGGCAGTAAATCTTAATTTAAAAGAACAGTGACTTAGGAGTCCTTAAAATTATTCCTGCCAATGCCCTCAGACCTGGGGTTTTAAATCACTTTGGTGCTCTCAAAGACTGGCAATTTCAGCATTTGAAAGTGATGTCTAAGGCCTTCATCTAGACAGCAAGCTTTAAAACTGTCATATTTGCAAAGGCTTTGAAATCTCATTCCAGCTCCTCTCATGGGAAAGACAACCCCCCTCCAATGCAATAAGTCTAAGGCAGAAATATTTCTAAAGCACGAACATTTAAGTGAAGCTTTTTCCCATGCTTTTCCTCACTGCCACCAAGAGAAGGCACAGCCCTGTGGGGGACTCTCTGCAACACGAGGTTGTTCTGAGCAGGGAGTGACAGTGCTGGAGTGGAGTCTGTGGGATGGAGAGCAGTGCCACCGGCAGGCACACGGCAGGCAGAAGGCTGGGAACCATGCTCTACAGGACTTGTCAGCAGGACAGAATGATCCACTGCGACCCCACGTGCCACAGCATGCTCCTGCCTGCTGGGATGAGTGTGTGGAGTGAGCTCATCTCCCACACGAATTACCAGAGAAAACACATACCTGCAGAGGCAAGGCTAGCATGCCTGCCCCACTCCTAATGCTGCAGAGAAGAGGGGCCCAGCTTTCGATGGCAGGAGCATCCTAAGGCATTTGCAGAGCCAAGCAGTCAGTGAGCCAGAAGACGTGGAGGAAGCCAGCGGAGAGTGCAGCATCCAAATCAGCAAATCCCTTAAGCATGTGTTTAAGAGCTTTACTAAATCTGGACCACAGACCATCTTCACAAATGGCCCTCACAGATCCTGGGATACCAGCTAGTACTCCATGGAGGGACAAGGAGGCTGCTCAAACTCCTGCAAAAGCATCCCATGGCAAGCCAAGAGAGCATGGGGACGAGGGTAGAGTCTGCAGCCCTCTGTAGCAAAGAGGATCTGCATCCAGAGGCATGCTCCTTGGAGCAGTTCACTTCTCTGGGCAGTCACATTGAGTTATTATCATACAACATCTTTTGCCATGGTTTCTTTTGGTTTTTTTTTCTCTAATGTTGTTTATTTCAATTCTCATCTCTAGTGGAAAAGCCTTATCCTACATATGTTCTGCAGATTATTGGACCCATCTCCCCCTCCAAATGTTTCAACAACAATCACTTATTTTCTGTGCAGCAAGAGGGATTACAGCCCTGTGGCATCTTTCTGCATTCTTTAAAATCTTCTCCCCTCTCTGGGGAAGAATCTATTTCTGATGTTAATGTGGTGCTATGTGTTTATAAAGTGTTCTGATCCTGCCTGCTGTCACCACAACATGGTGATAAATTAAGAGTTTAATTTCAGTTTAATTTGCACATGCAGATTAAGAAACACAGGGGACAGGGCACAGAAGGACAGGAACAACTCCAGTATCTCTGCCTCGCTCATGTGCATTTCTGGTGACTGTAAACTGCTTTTTCCTAGTGTTGATGAAGAAAAAAGGAAGAAACTTGAAGATTTAATAGATTCAATATTATTTTCACTCAGATATTATGGAAGGTGAGAATTTACGAAAAACTCCTTGGCAACAGAGCTAACACAAATCCTTCTCACTTGCCTTAAGTTTCTCTTCTTTTTTGGTACTGCAAGAAGGCAGTAACATGCTGTAACATGCTGAAGTATGCCCTTAACCTCTTAATCGAGCTGAAGAGGTTTGAATAAACAATTATTCCAGCATCGGAATTACTCATTCCAGTGAGATGGATGGAAACAGACACAGGTTCTCCAGTGAAGGCACAAATCCTCCAAAGGCACCCAGAAGGAGACAATCTCATCCCTACAGAAGGCATGATATTCTTTAGCCCGACCAGCCATGGTGGAGCCATTCAGGATGCGGGACATCCAGCCAGGTCACTCTCATCCTTGCCATAAGGACTGCTAGCCTTGCCAACCCTTGCAAAGGCACTGAGTTTCTGGGGGGACTCTGCACCTCTCAGGGACCCCATTTCTCCAACCCTTAGAGGAAAGAGACAAGGTCAGAAAATGTTATAAAGAGAAACGTTGGAGCAGAGACCACTCAGATCTTGGCAAGACTGTTTGAATTGACTGAAGTGATAAAAATGGAATGCCCACATTTTGACTGTAACATACAGAAATTGTGCTAGGCATCAGGAACTTTTCAAGGAGTGCTAATTTATAGATGCTTTTCTAAGGAGGACAAGTGCATATATTACTTTTCCTTTAATGTGCAGCTGCAACAGCAAACCACACACACTGTAGATTTTATAACCTTGCTAATTTTCCCTAAGTCTTGGGAGATATTGGTGGTAAATATAAAGGCATTTTGTTTCAACCTAAGAAGAAAAAGAAAATTGAAAATAAAAGAATTTATTTTCAGAGTACAGTTAACAGCTAAACTGTTATAGATATCAACTCTGATCTCTACAGAACCACCAGTGATGCCAGGGAGACTGGAATGTGCCTCTTACTCTCAATTCTACTAAAGAAATTGGGGGTTTATTTTTACTCCTGTTGACGTTAATGAGGAAAATGGACATGCTAAGCAAGCAGGAACAAAATGGCCATCTAATGGAAATGCTGTACGTAGCAGTGAGCCAACTGGCTGCGTGCAGAAGAGTTGGAGCTATGAGAAGAGAGACCCCGGGAGCGTTGCACTGGAGGAGGTACGTGCATGAAGATTCCAGCTCTGCAACATATTTTCCCACTTTCACACTCCCATTTCTAAAATTGACGGCCATAAAACCAGTTCATTAGGGTGTGCAAGAGGCTCAGATACTGAAGAAAAGAGGAGCATGTAAGAGCTGAGAGTGAAAGCCTCATCATCTGTTAGCATCCCCATCCAAAGCACAGACCAGCCATTTTATTTTATGCCAGCTCCTAAAGCTTTGATTGTTGCTTTTGTCTCATAGGAAAAGGAAACAATGATTTTCACAGCATCATGTCAGAATAGTTGAGTAATGAGGTACCAGTCTACACTGAGTTCACTCTTCCATTTCAAAAACTTTAGGGGAAGACTTTTGATCCAAGTCAGAAAGAAGAGAGCTTTGACTGCAGGTTTGCCTTACTGCCTATGCAGAAGGGATGGAAGTAACTTGCTATATGGCTAAAACATTTTCTGGGGACATAAAATGAAGATCTTCTTTCCAAATTGTAACCACATTTCATATTTATAAATAAAACATTTCAGTCATGCCTTATTACTGTGGGGGGAAGGCTGCACAGAAAGATTATTTGCCTACAACAGACCCAAAATGGAACTGGAGAACTTTATCCCCATTCTATGGACTTTTGTCCTTGCTTGTAGATCTATGGGAAAAATTCACTGTCGAACCCCCAGGGACATCCACAATGCTTCTCACTTTCCAAAATCACTGGGACAGCTCACATAATAAAATATTTGCTGGAAAGGCACCAAGGCATATTAAGTACAGAGAGCAGCCTTAACTCTCACTTTCCACAATTTCATGAGCCTGAGTCAGAACTGCAATGTTTTGTGAACTATATATGGACTAAACTTATGGCATTTCTTCACCCATCCAACACCTTTTTATTTACTCCCATATGTTATCTCATATTATCTCATTAGTTAGGTTATTTTAGCTGCACTTAGCATGCAGGTGATATTCTAGTTTGCTACCTAGTCATAAAACTGTGTATCCTTTTATTGTCATTGGGGTTTTCCAAAATATACACTAATTCTACCATCTCAAGATATATGACACCAGCTGAAGAGTACGTTATTAAGCATTTCACTACTGCAATAAAAATGAAAATGTACAAACAGAAAAATCACAGACTTTTTTTTGTACTCTATGCTCATTATTCTAATTTGCTTCTGATTCTCTATATATCCTGATTAATAAATGCCACATGAGAGACTTAAAACTAAATGGTCTGGAAATGGGAATAGAAGTTAAGTAAGCTCATAATGGCACCCCGAGATCAGCCAAAATAATTTTTAAACTGTTCTCTACCAAGCTATTAAAGTATAAGGCTAGCTACACTCACCAGCACAAAAGCAATGCTATCATCAGCTTGCTAATCTATCTTCCATTTTAAGACCACCATCAGTGAAGCAGAAGACAGCCATAAATAGTTATTAGCCACAGCACTGAGCAGAGTGAGGAAAGAATGTTAATGTCCAAGAATGAGTTTGTGTTGCAAGGAAGGAGCAGCAACAGAAATTAAACCTGCTTAGTCCTTAAACTGAGAGATCATACTCTGGCTCACAGGGAAAACCCAACTGACTCTCTCTCCTTCCATTTTGCCTTACTGGTCTGAGGCCAAGACTTTTCAGGCAACTTTGGCATAAAAATTCAGCACACTAAATTTATATTCTCATTCACTAAATTCACGGAGAAACAGTTTATCCCTTAAACCTTTACATTTGAAAATTTTATATTTTGGAGTTAGTCAGCACTGCCTTCAATTCATGGCAGCTACTTCCTTCCTTAGACATCAAACATGAAAGGCTTCCTGAACTATGTATTTCCTCCTTCTGAAATTAATTGATGCCGTAGTATACATGAAATTGGTTTTCTAACCTACAGCATTCATGTTCTATTCAAAAAAGACTAGCTGATGCAAGTGCCATTGGGTGAGGTGTCAAGTAATGAATTTTCTCAATTATTTCAGAGAGAACAACAATTTCTGGGTGTCTCGGCTGAATCTTCAATCATGATTAATTATTTAATTAAACCGGTGAAATAATAGGCAAAAGTAAACCACATCAGTTCTTTTGATTCATTACAGGCTGTACAAAAAAAATCACGTTTTGCCACAGATCTGTGAAAAGTGACAGTGAGACCAAGTTATAATGACTGAACACACCAAAGATCAAAGTAAAAATAAGAAGCAAGTAGTCTGCAGTGTTAGAGTTTAAGGTGTGGGGTTTTTCAAAATAATCTGCAAAGATATGTCAAATGCTCCTGGTCTTAAAAAAAATCCTCTGTATCCAATCTGGAAACTCAGCAGCAGATAGGACAGAATTTTCAAACTCACATCAGTAACTTGAGGAGCTTATTTCAGCTCTAATGAACCTTTCCAAGTACGTACTATGCACTGGAGCATATATCAGCAAAATCATCCACAGCTCTACACAGCACTCCCACTTCCAAACAAGGAAATAAAAAGGACAACCAGCAGGACTTATCTTCTGCTTTAACCAGCGATACATACCTTACAATTAGCATGCCTATGGTTCACTGAGGGGAAAAAGTAACAAAACACAACAAACATAATTCTCCTAAAAGAGTGCTGCTCCAGCAGCACTATGATCTACAGGCTCCAGTAGGTCCATTGCCAGAAGCAGATCAAAATCTCATTCCTGTTACTGCGGCACCGTTTTGTGAAACCACGCATGCCAAAGCCTAAGAAATACTGTGCAAAAGTCAAACTGCATGTTTTCTAAGGAAGAGTTACTGGCACACCGTGTATTAACTATAGTAGCAACACAGAAACCTGCGCATGTGCCCTTTATATGGAAACAAAACCAGTACAGATGTTTGCTATCAGTGCAAACCTGCACCCTTTTATGTACATCATCTTCAGCCATGCACAGAAAGTTCAACAACTAGCCTTGAGTGAGGAAAAACATACGGTTCACATGTATCCCTTAAATCAAGGAGAAACAGTGCTCTGCAGGGGTTAAGGACTCAGCTGAATCAAAATCTGTACTTGACTTTCCTACAGAGACCATGGGGTCTTGACTACCCAATTCCTCCTTAATTTCTCAAAACAGAGACTATGCATGCCAACTATAGATGGAAATGTTTAAAGAGCTTAGTGTTCCAGCTATTTGTGTGGAAAGCAAATCTTAAATACTATCAATTCCATAACTCTAACCACACAAATACATTTACACTGACTTTCATTAACACAGCATGGAATTATATTCAGTGTGAGGGTGTCATAGTCTCACAGGAACCCTAAACTACTGTGAGTTGTAAGTGAAGCCAAAAGAGAAGAATGTTGGTGATGCCTTCTAAATGATAAATCTTCAATACCTCTTTCTAGGGCTAATATTTGGCATCACTTTCCAGTTGTTTTGGAGTCCTATATTTCTCAAAATGAAACCTAGACCATACAAGTCTGGTCAGGTGAAAGAGTCTTGTTGGTGTGAATTGTATTGTCTGTCAGAGAATTATCTGTTGCATCTTGCAAGTTTTCAATTACGTTTTTAACTCTCTATGAATTACTCAACGAATAAGCAAAAATTAAGATAATGCACAGTATTTTAGTGTCAGCTGCCACATTAATTATGATTGCTCTCCTTCACAGATACAAACAATGCAAATCTGAATGTTCCTTCAAGACAAGATCAGCTGAAGAAGTAACTCCTCTAGGAAGAAAAAGGATAATGTTCTCTTTCTTCTGCTTCTGAATCTCCCAGCCACCTTCTAGTTTGCATAGCATGAGAGAATACACCTGAGAAAGGTTGCTGCAATATAAGAGATAAACACCAGGAGTCTGGGAATTGTTTAAAAGTGAAATAAAAATGTAGATATCAATTCCTCAAAATCACAGGCTTCCACATAAGGCTGGTTAAAAATCCCACTAAAATTAACATTAATTTAGTGATTTGCTTTAATATCTGCCTTTTATGACCATTGTTTATGTAATACGAGCAAAACCACATTTTGAATTCCATGGGATATACCCCATTTCTCTTACCAGTTCCAGGAAAAGATAAGACATACCACATGATGAATATGATGCACTTAGCTGTGATTTTATTGTACCTCCATTTCTGCTGCCCTGTGGAATGCTCCAAGAAGCTGATTCCTGTGAAGTGGAAAACAATCCAAAAAGAGTAGGGAATAGAAGGTAAAAAACTATTATGAAATTCAGTGTATATTCATAGGGTTATGGCTTCTATCGAGTTGCTTGGAAATTCTGCAGACAGCCTGTCATCAGTCTGCTTTTTCAGCAATCCAAATAGAGGACATCACCACTGATGTAACTGGGTGTATGTCATATAATTGCTCTGGGACAGCATGCTCTATAGATTTAGCACATGACTCTCTAGGTGCTACTGGGTTATTAACAAAAAAAGACATTAATCACTGTGACAGTCAGAAAACAGCACTATTCTCACTCTCTGAACTGAGACATCAAATAGACCCATTGCTAATTACGATGATGACAGCTAGAAATTAAATTTTAAAGACTCTATTTATTCCTTACTTCTAAAAATTATTCCTTGCTGTCCTACCCTATTCCTTCTCACAAATCTGGTAGTAAAGCTTTAAGCAGCTCTTCTGTGATTCTGCTGAACTGTTTCTGGTTAACAGACACATAATAATGACAAACAAGAGAGAAGAAAGTGGTTATTAAGCTATTAGAAGCTAAATACACACTGTTTGAGCATATCCAGCATTTATCTGGCTTTAACTTGGGTTTCTAAGCCAGGAATAGAAAACTATACAGAGCAGAAAACTTAAATCATCAATGATGTAATAGTGACCTGTGTGATACCTTGGAAGGGCTTCAGCATACCTTTAGATTTTCTTAACAAAAATCCCCATTGTCCTACCCTGAGCTACAAGTTCCTGCTTACTTTCTTCATGGTTTTCCAGCGTAAATTAACCCCCTCTGTTGTGTAACACTGCATAGGCACTCACATCTCTGTCTGAAGGGATGCAGCAATATTTACCTGCATGTGGCTGTGCAGCCAGCAGGATGGATGGGACTGAATACTAAGTTCTGTCTTCTTAACTTTCAAGAAATACTCGGCTACACTACCACTGGATTCTTCCTGGTGCTTGTTGAGGGGAAAATGTAAAAAAGGCAAAAGGCAAGCATACTGCGCTTCCAGAGGGATTTGTCATAGAACTTGACAAACTCTTGTGCAAAGGCACCTAGCAGTGGATTAAACTACTCTGGATGATTTCTTTTTGGCTTGCCAAAAGAGGAATGAATATGAGGAACCTGACACATACGTGTCTGGAAGGAACAGACACAGAGACGGAGCAGAATGGAAGCGCTTGCTGGGAGATCTGCAAACCCGGAAAGAGCAGATGTGAGCAAAGCTGCCCTCAAAACCAGATGGTACCGAGAAACAAGTGAATCCAGAGAAAGAGCTGAGGTGAACCTCTTTCCAGACATAACCCTTCGTTTGTCTCATTGAGTAGATTATTGGGCTGAGAGGTGGCAAGTATTATTTAAAAAAAAAAAATCTTTATTGGAGTAAGTCTGGAATGTTCATTTTTTTGCTGTTTTCTGAAGTTTGAGGTTTGTGTGTTTGTCGAGTCATGCTTTGAAACAGTCTTTTATCAAAAGTAGCTATGGTTGGGGGTTTTTAGACAAAATATTTTGATAATGTGCTTTGAATATGCTCCAATAACCATTTCAAAACAAATTACTGCTGACATTTTCAGGAGGTGAAGTGTTGGAAAAGTCCAGCTTTTCCCACAAGTCTTGTTTTGCTCTGAAAGAAACTCATGCTGGAATGAAAACATATTTCTCATCAAAATTCAAAAAGCTCATGTGGTAATTTGGGGAGTTGTCTATTATTGGAGATGGTGATTCATTCATTAAAAAAAAATCCCACTCAAACAGAAAGAGCATCCCACAGGGAAAAAATACTGCATGATTGTCAGAGGTAATTTGCAGCAGTGACTTTCTTACCTTAGTTAAATGTTCATAGGAGGAAGTCTGAGCAGAAAAGTGACCTCTTCAGTCTTTTTGACCAAAGACAGCACCTGTTTAGAAATAAATTACTTGTAAGCATAGATAGTTTATCTTTTCCTGAGGATAGGTATCTTTTCTTCATTTTTCTTATGCTGAAATTGGCCTTTTCAACCTGCCTACATTTTGTAATGTGGTTTTATTTTCTTTCCGTGACTGTGTAAAAAAGGAGTTACAATGTAGTTGAAACTGTAATTTCATTGATTTTTCTAAGTCAATGCTGAATTAACTGCAGGCTGACAAAGAAAAGACATAACAGAAGAAAGAATTTCTGCCTTCAGCTAACTTAATATATAATTACAACTGTATAGTGGGAAAGACATTACAATGGAAGTTAAACCAACAAAGCATAAATTTCTGCATGAAGACACCAAAACGCTTCCCAGGTAATCTTGGACACAAGCTACAAGTATGGGGCAATAAGTGAAAATATCCTCCACCAAGACATTAATAATAAGGTACATTCAGTTTTAAAAGACCCACAAGAAGAAAAATACGAGAAAACTCTTGATGTTTCTCATAACAATGAAACAGCTACTTAAATGGAAAAATGAAAACTAAAAAAAAACCAAATGGAGTATAACTTTGATTAAGGATTTATTTTTCAAAGGCATTCATCTATGTTATATGACTGGTGGACTTCAGTCCCTGTAGTGCAGCATGTTCAGATTCAAGCTTAAATTTTAGAGAGTACATGATGTTTTGATTGGAAAACAGATACAAGGAGATTCCTTCAAACAATAACCAAAATAAAGACATTGACATGAGGAATTTGGTTGTAATTTCACAGGCGGCCCAGACAGTCTAGAAGCTCGCTAACCAAGCCAGGGCTGCTGCTCTTCCCTCCACCAAATTTTCCTGCTGCTGCCCCAGCCTCAGCCTTGCCCAATCCCAGGCTCCCCCACTGCTCCTTCCCTCCATTTCCTGTTCCTTCCACCTCCATGACTCACAAGAAGGCAAAAACCAACACAAGAAATTTTGGTTGGTTTTTTTTATGGGGGAGTGGGTTGGTTTGTTTGTTTGTTTTGGGGGGATTTGGGGTTTTTTTACTTTTCTAGTAAAGAAAGTCTGGTAAGCTAGATCAGGTAACAGAGTGACCTAGCAAGTGTCAGAGGCAGCACAAGGAGAGCCCTGGGAGTCCCTGGCATGCAGGAGGTGCTGCAGAAGGTGCTCCTGCTCCCTAGGATGAGACCGAGCTCCATCCACTGGAGTCAACAGTGAGGGTCCCACTGACTCCACCAGGTTCTTGACTGATCTCACGTTTGATGGGACTCGTGAAGCCCACATTCACTGCATATGTGCCAGTGCAGACTTATGTAGATAACCCTATGTAGCAGCCAGGCTCCTCTTTGACGGTACACTGGATGTTTCCATCAGGGATCAGTGGAGCTTGTACCAAATTTTTCATATGGAAAAACCTGCAGAAAGTCACAAACCTCATATCCTCCTCGTGCCTACAATGTTATTTACTTAGAAGGCTGGTCCTATGAGCCTTTGGCTCATTTCCTGGTTGCCCACACAGCCAGGTAAGGACTTCAAGATGCAGTAGAAGTTTGGTTGCTTTTCTTTAGGCCAGAGAAGCCTCTCTGAAACAGAGAGCATCCTTCATTTCTTGAAGAATTTCAAGCTGCAGAAAGTTAATTACAGACAAGGTAAGAATGAGTGGCAGTGGCACCAGTTCAAACCCTGAGCTGCACACAGGATTTATAAACAGGTCCTGCACTAAATTAATGCTTTACCATGCAACATTTTGCTCAAGTGAAGAAAGAGACTGAGTAATACAATGCTACACGCTACAGCACTGTAGTGTGCTGTTAGTTTTTCTTCCTGCTGAACTGGGGACCTCATTAGTTATGTTAATTTAGAACTAATAGCACATTTGTCATAGCAACTGTTTCTTTCCTGAACGTTTTACATAAAGTTCACAAATTTCATATTGCAGCTTGCCAAAAAAAGTGAGAAATACTTTCCCTGCTCTTGAGAAATCCTTCTCTAATTAGGTTGGCCATTTTTCTGCCTAGATGCTGAACTGAAAAGATTTTTTTTTTGTTGTTAGAATAAAAGATACCAGAAGCACCCATTCTTCTGGGTTTGAAAGTGCTTATTAGCATATCTGTTCTAACCACTGATAAGATGTCCCATAATTATTCATAAAGCTGAGGATATTAAACAATATACAAATGTCCCCATTGGTTTAAATAATGAAGAGGTTGGTGAAGGGGAAATTACCAATATACTAATATACTAATATATACTAATATACTAATGTATATTAATTACATAGCAATAATGCCTTAAGTTTTAGCTTTTATATTTTTCAGATTCTGTGCTGTTTTAGTGTGTAGTTCTGGGCTTCATATTAAGAGTTAGTAAGCTCTCTTTGTAGAGCTGGTAGCATTCTTTCAATAAATACTTTTTATGCTTTTTTTTCTACCTAGTCTCTGTTTCCAGGTCAGCCTACCCAGGCATCAGTTTAAACCTTAAAGTCAAGACCTCTTTTCCTCACTTTGCTTTGTGCGGTATTTACACCACCAAGACAGTAACCATTAAACCCAGCTTCTATTCCTGCTTGCTCTTTTAAAGATCTATCAAGGATTTTCTGCTTCTAAGAAAATGCTGCCTGTGGCAGCCCTTTCGCCCAAGCCTTCCCAGCTCCCTGCATTCAGAGAGGACAAAGACATGATGACAAATACATAGCACATGCCTAGCCCAAAGCTTCTGTGCAACCTCAGGTTCTAATCACAGAAGTCAATTCTAATAACACATTTGTCCAAAGGCTTCCAGCAAAGTGCTGGTGTTATTACAGGAAGAGGACACACTGCTGTAGATCACGCAACACTTGATTAAACAAATGTAACATAAATGGCACATACACACTCCCACAAGCCCCTCTTTGCATTTAATGACCATGAAATTCTAGGGGGATGAAGTACCCCAGATGCAGAAAGAGCCTGGATGAGCCAAGAAGAGAGTGCACATGCTAGCTGCCATTTGATTGCTCACTGTCCCAAACCTCTTTTCTAAAATTCCACTGGCTGGTGTTATCCGTGTAAATCTAGGGTGAAAGCAGCAGGTGTGGCTCCCACACCTGATACGAATTTACAGCTGAACAGGTAAAAAAAATGCAACCAAATAAAAAATTATGCTTGAAAACTTTTAAAAAGCGAGTTAAAGGCTCTTTGAGAAAGAGAAAGGAGGCACAAACACCCACCATGATGACTGTGTTCAGGAAAGAGAAAGAATCCTGGAGACATGCCTCTCTGTTCTGCCTAGGTGTCCTACATCTGGCTTAATACAAAGTGCAAAAGCCATTCTTCATTCATGGACTGTCACCCAGAACTGTCTCCCCAGGTGTACCCATGTTTTCCCAGCTGAATGCCCCAAGACACTCAGTACCAGGTCATACACTCAGGATACATACACAGCTTGTAACTCCATCCACCTGCAATGGGATTTATTTTATGTGACATGACACAGCTTCAGGAGAAGGATGCCACAAGTCACACTTCCCACGCAGTTTCCCAGCACACACTTTCCCCTGTGGCTACAGCTTAGTTCAGTTTTGAGGCACACTGGTTTCCTCTCTGAAAGCAAAATGCTCTTGTGAACACACAGTATGATTGGCATGCTTAAAACACCTCCTGGACTGAGGATCCCAGAGAAAAACAACATGTCTGGATATCATATGGGACAAGGCATGAGAGAAGCTAAACTTTTCCCTCAGCAGTGCATGGCAGAAGAGCTTCATGGCCTGAGCTGCAGTCCAGCTCCAAGAGACACAGTGGTGCAGAAACCTGAGCGGGCGTCTTGAGTCCCCAACTCTGGCCTCAAGCAATGACATGAGGTTCTGGACCTTTAAAAGCAGTGTTTTGGAACATAAATATACAGATAGGGTTTTTTTATCAAGATATACATTTTTCTTAGAATGGTTACTTTGTTCTTTTATTATCTGTACATGAACTATGCAGGGCATTTGTTTAGGATCTGTAAAAATCTGTTTCCCATAAGCAGCTTGGCATTTTGTCTTTATTAACTACAACATTCATTGAGAATGAAAACATTGTACTATCAAACTTTGAGAGAAAACATTGTACTATCAAAAAGAATCATTATTGCTTTAACTTTATCACACTGGGTGATTACAACTGAGATAATTAGAGGCTAATTCGAGAGCAACTGAAGGGGAAGTGTAAGCAGAGCTAGAAGTTAATCAGAATGTGCATGTATTTAAATCAGGAGTGCACAGAGTTTGATCTCTAGCAGATTTTTGAAACTCAAACACAGGCATAAGAAGGAAAAACAACATAGTAAAATAAGGGGGAGACAGGAGTGGCAAACATAGCTTGGACAAGAGCGTTTGACCTGCTGGGCAGGAGAGACCTGCGTGCATGAGCCTCCTGGCTCAAGTGTGCTGCCCTTTTCCTCCAAAAAACCAAATGTGAGCTCAGCCCCAGGACAAGCAGTGCCTGAGCAATGCCACACAGAGTGTGGTGAAACAGGCTTTGCCCACCAGTGCTTCAAGGTGGCAGCCAGTGGCAGGAGTCTTTAGGAGGAGCAGGAGGAGAGACCCTGCCCTTGGCTGTGAGGATGAGTCGGAGTGAAGCAATAAGGCAGGTAGATCATAATCTCACTAGTGGGAAAGTTGCTTTAGAAAGATAACAACTAAAAATATTCTTTTAAAATTAAAATAAAGAACAAGAAAAAAGAAAAATACAGCTCTGATCTCGATATGAAGGGAAGATGATAACTCCAGGGCACAGATGGGGTCATCCAAATGAGAACAATGGCTGTTGAGGGGCAGGCTCTTTCCAGAGGACATCACAGGAGGGAGTGGGAGCAACACTCTTCCAAGCTCCCTCACCAAGTATGTGCATGCTGCCTTGTGTAGATTCTGAAGCAAACCCTCACCACCACCTCTTCAGGGAGAAAGAGGGAGACATCAGCACAGGCCATACACATCAAGCTGTGCTGTTTCGAGCATCCTTGGCAGCTCAAGCACCTCCTCTCAGCTCTGTATTAAGGCACACAGGCTCCTTAATATCCACAAATATCCACCTACGGCATCTCCTGTGCCACCACTAATAATTGTCTGCTGCATCATGAGATACAGCAGGGACTAACCACTGGAATTCTTTCTTGCTTTTGAACAGACCCTTTAGAAACTCCTACTGCTGACCTCTGCAGAGGAGTCCCTCTGCTCCCTGAACCCGTGGAGGAGAGGAGGGCTCTGCAGGCACAGATGGCACAGCAGAAAGCACCACAAGTTGAGCTGGGTTTCACAGGGAATGGGGGATGCAGAACCATTTTACTGCCTCGCTGTACATTAGGAAATGTTTAGTAGCATATTTTTCCCACCACAGCCCTCTCAGAAAATCTTCTTAATGGACTGTTTGCTTTGCCAGAATACCATAAAACAGGTCACTGTGTGAAATAAGCTATCACTAATAAAAACAGTCTTATGAGAGGATAATGGAAATTTATGGCAGGGCTTTGGCTTGTATGGCAGTGCAGCTAATAGAAGAATTAAAATGGAAAAAACAGTGCTTGGTACTCCTGAAAAGTGATTAAGGCACTTCTTGACTCCTGTTTGCTTCCTCAGATAGTATTTTAACAGGGGTAGAGTCTGTAGGAGCATTGGTGCCTTAATTATGGGAGGGTGAACCCTGCCTGCTGTCCATCGTCCCAAAACCCACCATAGGAACAGCACTCCCATCTTGAATTGGTATCCTGTGTGCCATCAAGTATTCTCCCAATTAATGAGCAAAGTTGATTGAAGGACAGAACATCCTTGTTTCCATTGCAAGGAGATTCAGAAATAGACTTGAGCAGGGAGGGAATCAGGGACTCATTACTTATAGACCCCAGCCCCTGTAGTCTCCTTTCTCCAGAAAAAAAAAGCCTTCCCATGCATATCTGCTGTGTCAGACCTGTGACATGGGATTTTGCCAACTGCTTGACATTGCCTAAAAGACAAAAAGAGCAAGGGCATGAACTGACACACAGCAATAGACACACTAATGTCTGGCAACTACCCCATCTCCATTTTCCTGCTTCCTGTTTAATAGGCCCTTTAGGGAAGTTTATTGCTGATCTATGCTAGAAAATTACTCATGTAATTGAAACATCAGTGTAATACTGTTTCCCCAGTATAACTTTTTCTTTGGGAATTTCTGGATGCAATTATCCCTTGTGACTAATAAAAACAATAGCTTAATCACAAATATATGGTTAGAAATGTCATTTTATGATTAAACAAAATGCCTGTTGCCTCAGCATTTCACATCAAATGGACTGTCCTTCCTGGGAGCACCCAGAGGAATGTGAGGAGCAGAAATGGGGTGGGGATGACAGGAGCTAACTATCCTTTTGTCAGGAATTTTGCTGAATAAGCATTTCAGATCAGACCTTCAGGACAGTCCTTGGATGCTTCTAAGAGTTTCAGAATCACCTGACACGCAAGGCACCTTCAAACCCACCAGAAATTCAGGACATGAGCCTCTGCCTGATGCAAGTCTACTGGCACCTCTGTCCCACTGCCATCCCCATCCCCATCCCATATGAGCAGGAGCTGGGCTACAGCACGACAAACGGAGCTGCTTGGCATTTGTCCCCTGGTTTCCAGTGGGGAATGGCAGTTCACAGAAAAAACTACTCTGGAAAGGTTGGGCCATTTCCATTTTGCAATTTTTTGATGAAATCCACTTCGTTTTATATATCTCTCTGTACGTATACCCAAACTTCTACATACGCACAGAAATGTAAAGGCAATGAGGAAGAGGAGAGTGAATACTGAGTTTTGAATCCCTATAAAATCCCCAAATTGCTCATTTTAAAACCCTTGAATTACACTAAAATGTATAAAACTGCTCTACACTCCTACTAGCTGAGAAATAAGAGTTACTGGCAAAATATGATCAGGCTCAATACTTTTCAAATCTCTGCACAAGTTCACCAAAAACCAATTATAAAGTACTAAGAATTTCTTTTGCAACTAATGTTAAACAATTAACACTCAAACAATCCCAGGAAGTGGCCTAAAAATTGAAAGATCTGGTACTCAGCTGTCAGCGCATCAGAGTCCTGAGCTCATAAAGTGACCAAATCCTGCTGTCCCCATCTACATGAAAGAGGATTCAATACAAATAACATAATACTGTCCACATTTGGTGAAATGGAAGAGAATTCCCACATTACATCATCAAAAACTTTATTAATTTAGAGAGTTTAAATTTAATTCACTAATAATAAGATATATAAAAAAAATAAAACCCTAGACCTCTAAATAAAAATAGCTGTTTTGAATTCCCTGTGAGATCACCTGAGTCTACACATCAGAAGCGATGTTCCTTCCTTGCAGCAAGGCGGAACTGGACTACATGGGAACCACCAGAAAACTTGGATCCTACTTATCATGTCCACTCAAAAATAGCTCCTGTGTGATCCTAGTTATCATGTCCACTCAAAAATGGCTCCCGTGTTTGCAAGAGGGCAAAGCTGTCTCCTAGCTCTGAACACCACAAATACAGAGGAAGCCCAGATACACCCTGAAACTTTGCAGCACATGCTTTCTTTTAAAGTACCATGCAGCGCGTCCACTTTGGGTTTTGAATTATTTACTACCAATGCAGCTTAATTGTACTAAAGTTGAAACCAACATATTACAAGTATTGAAGCAATTTTGGTCTTTCATTAGTTTTCAGACAACATCACTGTAAGCACTGGCACCAGCTTCACAAAAAGCAGAATACACATTTCTATATGTACTATAAATTAAATATGTATGAAAGCCTGAGAACCACAATGACAATTACTGCACCTTGGAATGAGACTTGGAATATTTTGTCTGGCAGGGTTCAAAAGACTTTTCAGCTGGGAGCAGCTGTAGCTTGGTTAGCGCAAGAATGGATTGATTGCAATTCATAACTTAGAATATGGATTAATGCAATATTCATGGAAAACTGTGTGTGCAGAGCTCCATATGGCCAGTGAAGCTCTGAAAGCATTTTGCTTCAGGGAAAAATCATGTCACCAGAATGCATTTGCCTCTACTGTGTCCAAGTCAGGAAGGAAGGAAGCTATTTTCCTTGCTTAGCTGGTATGCAGATTCTAGAGTCTAAAACTCCTTTCACCCCTACCTAAGGAGGCTGGAAGAGACCTCTGTTCCTAGAGCAGGAGGCCAGTGTTTGACTGCCTCCTTATTTGTACCCTGCAGATCACAGGTTGCATTATCTCTGCCTAGAACATCCTAACAAATCCTCTAAGATAGCTCTCAAGATCAGACTGTCAATGTAGACAACAATCAGGACCTACTCACAGTCCAGGTGGACTCTCAACAGTAAAATGGCCACCATAGACCAAATACACCTGTCTGCTTTGTACAGTAGGAATTAAAGATTTGGCTGCTGAATAAGACACCAGGCAAGCTCAGACTCAGACATATGAGATGAATGCAAAGAGAACAGCCAGACTGCAGCACTCAACAATTTTTTATCAAAGACTGAAGAGAGCATTACAACCTCCCTTATGCTGAGTACCAGGGAAAAGCCAGCCAAACTCCACAAGTATTTATTTGGCATCTGCTTTCTTGTTCTGGTGCTACTGAAGGTCATAAAGTCAAGACTGAACAGCATATCTGGCAGATCTCAGTTGGGGAGTCAAAACAGGGGGACAAAAAAGATGTGATTTCCAATTGTTCTCCTAGCTGGGTCCCCATTCTTCACATGGCTTTGTTTCAAAGCACTTCAGAAAAACAGTTTTTAAAAAGTAGGAATTGTCCTAGATCACAGAATGGTTGCTGTTGAAAGAGCCCTCTGGAGGTCACCTTGTCCAACCCCACTGCTCAAATAGGGCCACCTAGATCTGGTTGCCCATGGCCATGTCCAGTATGTTTTGAATATACCTCCAAAGATGGAGACTTCACAGCTCCTTTGGGCAAACTGCCAGTGCTTATTCATTCTCACAATAGAGGAGTTTCTTTTAATGTTCACACAGCACTTCCAGTTTCAGCTGGAGTGCAGGATACACTTTTAAATCTTTCCGTGGTGTAATTTAATCTCTTCCTACTTTTCTCTCTTTTCTGTACTATCTGATGAAGTGGCAGTGCACTGGGAGCACCCACTGGTTCATCAGGGGCTGTGATCTGATTTACAAATTTCTGGCAAAACCACGGTGTAGCTCAGAGAAACAGGGGTGTGCTTAAAGCAACTTGTTAGAAATCACACTAGCTATTACAAGGAGGAAGGTGCAATTACTGCAGGCTGTTATCTGACTTCTGAGAATTTGGAGGAGCACTGCCCATAGTGAAACAAAGTCTGTGAAAAAATCCCCCAGTTTGTGCCTTCAGAGAGTCAGCAATCCAGTTCTAGGTGTTCACTGCTCGAGGCTGATGCTTTCTTGAAAGTCTTTTCCAGAGTCTAAAAGTAGTTTGGGGGAAAATAAATCTCGAATTCCAGGACTCCTGTTTCATGTTAGTGTTTACAAGCTGTACATTTGCAGCCTTCTCAGAATAGCAAACATTCAACGTTTTACATGATGCTCCTGAAAACACACTTCTTGACAATTTGTTTTTCAGCAACATCCCTGGCTGGTAGGGGCTGTGCAACATCACTTTATTATGCTCTTCAAGTTGATTATTTTCCCTGCTACATGGCCTCCAACACATACTGCAACGATCTACGATCTGGCAGATTGGATTTGGGGAGACAAAATGATCAGACTTGCTGCTAAACTGTGTTTCAGTTTGTGTGCCTTTTCATTCAATGCATGGCATCATTTCAAAGCATTTTTAAAAACTAGAGTCTCTCCAGAATCCATGGATTAACAAAATGTTGTGTCTTATCTTCTCAGAACAAGTCTACAATTACAAGCACTGCCTCATGTGATTGTATTTCACAAATAAATAGTCAATCTTTCTGGAAGTCAAGATCAAAGCTTTCCTCCCCACCACCACTTTTTAAACAGTATATTAGAAAATGTGTGTTGTCTTCTTACAATGATTTTCCCAGCACTCAGATAATTCATTCTCATGGAGTTCTTGCGGTCTTCTGCATACCACACCTTCTGATGAATTCCCTTTCCTAACAGCTTGAGAGCTCTTCGGGTCGTCAGGGCCACGTGAGGTTATGACAGAAGATCCAGAGGTGGCAGAAAAAGAGCTAGAGACTGCTGGGAACTACAGAGTGAGAGCATCAGATCTCCACCTGCAGCTAAGAAACCTTTCCTCATGTACTTCAACCTCTATTTCATTGTCAAAGGCACATAAAGAGCCTGCCTCTGTGGTACTTACATCTGATTCAGAAAGCAAAAGGTCACTGAAAAGCACCAGTATCACCCTCACAGAGGACACAGACCAATACAGCCTGAAGCTCTCTCTCTCTCTCCCTCTTTCTCTACCACCCAGAAATTCAGCCAAATGAAAAGCAAAGCCTTCCCTCCAGGAAAACCAAACAAAAGCCATGTGTCTTCAACCTTCTTTATGTCCAGACAGGCATAGGGAGTTTGCCAGAGCAAACAAGTTCCAGAGTCAAAAGATTTCCGCTGAGAGCTCTCTGCAACCAGTCCTCCTCAGACCGGCCCCGCACTTCCCAGCCAGCTCTTGCTGCTCAAACCGCGGCACAGAGGCCTCCCATTACAATGACACATTTGACAGCTTTGCCAAGAGCACTTGGGGAGGTGCCAAAGAAAGAAGCAGTGTGCTTTCCTGAAAAAAGCAGACACTCTGGGGAGGAATACTTGAAATACTCCTTCTAGTAAACCTGAATGGTTGAGCGCCCACGAAGAGAGGCACTTGGGCTGCTGTCCCAAGGGAGAGTAGAGAACAGGCTCCACCAGGTTTCTCCCTCTCCAGCACTTGTCCCACCCCATTCTCAGTAGCATTCAAAGCATTGAAGAGTGGGCATCCCTTTCTATGCTTGGGCTCACTTTGAAGACACCCTTGGCTGCTGAATTTCAGCCTGATAACCTGCATTTATCTTTGCCCCCGTCAGCTGTGCTTCAGAGCCCTGTTCAACGCTGGGCTTTCACCAGGCCTCCTCATTACCTAAATGCAAGCCCTAAGCCTGGTTTTGGCTGCTCCTGTGGGGAGAAGTTCCACAGCCACCAAGATCTCACAGTCCACAGGACAAAGCATTGTGAGAAAAACTGAGATGTTCTTGAGAGGACATGTAGAATCTGGGCAGCATCGCCACAGAGATTTACACTTTGCTGAATGACACAAAGATAGCCATTTGACTCCAAAGCTAATATCCCCCTGAATCACCAACCTTGAGTAAGGGGACAAGGACTCAAAAAAATTATGCTTTTATGTGTCTAGACAGTGACAGAAGCCATAGCCTTGTTCAGGTTTTCCTCCTGTAGGGAAAACCCGGAGGAGGAGAGAATGCCATTGCAAGCACTAGAGCACTTCTTCCCACTGCCCACAGTGACAGGATGCTTCCCAGAGGCAGAGCTTTAAGGGACTTATGAAGCAAAGTAGAACACCCACACACATGTGAATGGGTGTGTGGAATGAGTGTGTGAAATGTGCGCATCATAAGGTCTCCAGTATATTTATCTGAGGCATCATTCAACTTCTAAACTTGTATCTTGGAGGAAGGTTTTAATAGCATGACATAATCTAAGTCATGTACGAACTCTGTTTTTAAGGCATTTGACTTCTGTCTGGTTTACACAACTCCCTCTGATTTTACACAAAGGCAAGCATAATGGAAGGCTCTTCTTCCATTGCTTTTATGTGCCATATCCTTTCTTTCTGTTTCTTCTTTAAAACACGTCGCGTTTTTTATTTAATGCAGGATTGTGCATCCAGTGCCTTGCAGATGGAATGCATAATTGAACATTATACTCCACTCTTGAGAGACACACCATAAAATTAATATTCAAACCATATTCTTGCTGATCCAGGGCAGAGTGCAAAATAACACAAAGAAAATATTCTAAAGCAATTTGTGGCCTATCTGAAGAATACTTTCCAGACATTAGCACAGTAAGAGAAATACTTAACATTAATAAAAGGTGAGGTTTCATTCACAGGCACCATTATACTATGATGGGTTGCTTTGGGTAATTTTGCAATTAAGAAGTTGAAGTGGGGTGATGAGGAGAAAACTAGGAGTGAGAAAAGACCAGATTTCAAGCAATGGTCCTGGTCCCCTCTCTCCCCTCCTAACACACACACACACACACGACTGTGCAGCAGGGAAACACAGAGCAAGAAACTGTTAGAGACGAAACCACATTGCGAGGGGAATCACAGTGGGGTCAATGTTTCACAACATGGAGGCCCTGGCTTCATGAAAAGTATTTGAAATGCTTAGGACAAAGGATTAATGGCTAATGTTTGATGCAGTACTACTGTAAAGCCAAGGGAAAACAAAAAAAAAAGGAAAAAAAAGTTACAAACTCTATTCAAGAGGGAAACAAGGCCAGGGGAAACAGAAAGGGGATGGCCATTACTAATCAACTACTTCTGTCATTACCACAGCCGTGAAACTAAGATATTGATTTGGAGTAAAAAATGCCTCATATGGGGGTGTTTTGCCCTGGGATACTGGTATGAACAAAAAGATATCAAGCCATTAAAATCTCTGCTAATGCCAGACAGTCTCAGGTTTCAGAGTTAGGATCCAGAGTTTCCAATTATGATCAAAACTGGTTCTAGACATACGAAAAACAGTTTTAACTTTATCATAGGAGCACGGATGCCTGATCTTGATACCTACTGGCATCCAAACCCATCTGAGTTCTGTATAAGCTGTGTTTTTGTGCATTACTGGGACTCTATTTTTTATTTTTACCAGATGGTAAGGTTTTCCTAGTCAAAATGTTGAATTCTGGTGATGGTGGCCACAGAAACACACCTTTAAAACCATACAGTATGCAAATAGCATTGTTTTGCAGTTGTAAACACAGCTTAAAATTATGGCTGAAATGGGAATTTGCTTTTTTAACTGGGCTGACACCTATGCATTGCAGAAACGGACAAGGAACAAAGAGAAACCGCATTATTTTATCCTCAGGAATAGCTAAAGTGCTTAACCATGACCCACAATCACCAGAGTAATTAATGCTAGAAAAGTTCGAGGCAACAGGTACACCCACAGTACCACATCTGCAGCTCAGATGTTTATTAGTCACAACTTGACATTAGAAGACCTTCTAATTGGCAAGGATTTATTTCCTCTGATCTCAGGAAGTTTATAATTGCAAGGTCCATAGACACAACACGAATAACATCTAAGTCTTCCATCCTTCCTAATGGGTTACAGAAAGCATGCACTTTGGTGCAGAGAGCAGCGTGGCAGGGAATAAAAAGCAGGTGAGCTCCCCTCTCTGGTGTACAGGAAAAAAAGAAGGAACCCCCCCATCAATGCCCAGAGTAGGCATAAAACCTAATTTTTACATATAGCCTTGGTTAATGCTCTAATTTTTCAATTCTCTCCAGTGACCAGCAGCCAAGTGTGCCTGACACGCTCCCGGTCCCTTCACTCCATGTGGGAGCCAGCCAGCACCCCAGTGCTGCTGCTGCTGCTGGGGTGCAGGGCCAGCTATGGGCACAGGTGTCCCAGGAACGTGGCACTGGGTCACACACACACACGTGCAGCCCCGGAGCACACACACGGTGCTGGCCACACACAGAGCCATGACGGGGACGGTGCAGCGGCACCAGTTTGTCACCACCACCACCCTGTCATTCCCTCACTTGTCCCGGCCCGGCCAGCACTGCTCAGGGAGGAAGTAGCGTCTCTGTTGCAATGCCAGGGATGTTGTGGCAAGGAGTGTTTCCAGAAAGCTGCAAATTTGAGAAGGCACTTAAAAAGCCCAGACCTCTTCGTTCAAACTCCGATTGAAGACAGACCCGTAAGCTCTCTATATTATTTATTAGTTATTGTCTTATTTAATCCCCTTTGGAAAGGCAACAATAGAGGAGTTTCAGTTCTCCAGTTTTTTTTCCAAGCTAGTGATGCTATTCCTTAACTTAGAAGCTGAAAGCAGACCGTGCCATACATTCAGCTACCAGCACATATGGGTTACTGTTATCCACCTCATCTGCCCCATTTCTGACTCACTGCCAGTCACCATAACGATGCACTGGTCCCCAGCACATCCCTGGGGAACACAGGTCTTTGCCCAACTACCTGAGCTCAGCGGGTTCATCCCTGCCCTCATGCAGAAGTGCACCTTTCCTGATCACTCTTGAAGAATACAAGTGTTTGGGAGCTGGGAAAAAGCCCCTGGTAGAGTGCAAGGATCTCACCCCACATGCACTCTGTGCTAGTTTCAAATTCTCAGCTCCAGGCCAGCCAACAAAGAAAAGCCAGGAGTAGAAAGGGGCACTCACAAAAGGGAAGGAGAATATTCTTGCCAACCTAAGAGTGATCCACTTATGACTGAAGAGCATGAACACTCCCAACAACTTCAGAAAGATTGGGTGACAAACAGGAGCAAGCTTCTGTTTTTCATATCAGGTTTCGTAGTAAAAACAAGCACACCAGAAAAACCACAATATTCCTACTCTCTCCTGCTAGGTAAAATCCAATTAAGCATGTAGAAAGATCAACACACTTCACTCTGCCTTCCACACTAAAGCAAACTGCCCTCAGACACAAGGTTATTTTAGGTACCTCTGCTGAAGTTTTTGTTTTGAAGAGACATTTGTTTTCAGGGAAGACATACATGAGAGTCAGACTGCACCCTGAAATCTGATTTTACTGCTTTAATGGTGGGCTTGGGCATCTGGAGTGTGTATGAGCAACGGCTAGCCTCCAGTTCAGCTTGTAAAAACTTTTTGTGGGGGTTAGTGACTTTCCCAGTATTTTTCACATTAGAATAAATTAACTTAAGTGTGCATGGAAGGTAGAAATACATATGACTGAAATGAGAAGTTGTGCTAAAAATAGCACTACAATTGCATTGTTCATAGTGAGGGAAAGGAAACCTGAGGGGGAAAAAATAAATATACTTTACAGCTGTCTCAACATTATGTCAGATTTACTCAAGATTTCTAAAATGGTATTTGACAAGCCTTGACTCATTGGGTAGAACTGGAAAGGGTATTGAGGGTGGACTATTTCTTGTGATTTATAAAAGACCACTGTGACTAGTTTGAAAAACCTGCTTACAAGTGCAGTAAATTAAAACAGAAGCCCACATAAGACATGTACCTTACAGACAAAAGGCTTAAAGCATTCTCCAGTCTGAATCACCAGAGTATGGTTTGCAAAGGGAAATCAGTTTCAAGGATTTCTGCTAGCCAAAGATGTATTCTCCGGTATGTAGAAGAATCTTTTATTTGCAAACCTTGGAAACTAAAACCTAAACTCATGCAGCTATATCATGCTTCCAAAGGCATGGCACTGACTGTCTGTATCAAAAATTGCAGAAGCTATCAGTGTTTCACAGCTCACACTGGATCATGTAGTAGTCTCATGTATCAAAAAAGCTTGCACGGTGCATACAGCAACCTCTACACAAGTGCAATTTAAAAAACATTCAATTTTGCATGTGCAGAAGAATGGAAAATGAAACCATGTGCATTTGATCAAAGACGGGCATGTTGGCCTTCCCCTTAGCTCTGAGAGATAATTGCACAAATTTTCACATAAAATTTGAACATTACTTAATTCATCAACAGAGCCTTGCACAGGCTGTACCTCAAAGAAAACACTCCAGACATCTTCACAGGAAGTGAAAACCCCACAGCTAGAGGTGCTCTGCATAAGAAGTGTATTAGTTTCACAGATCGAAGAGAAGTCAGATTGTGATCTTCCTTAAAACCCTGGTTTTCCCTCTCCCTTCAGGCACATACACTCCCCTACAGAGTCCAAGAAATTACTGAGCAAAGCTTCAGTCTGACTCCCAGAGCTCTCTCCAAGCCCCATGAGTAAATCAATACAGGCAGCTCCTTTGGCTTCTACCACAACATCTGCAGAGGTATGTGTTCTACACCAAATAGTTTTGGAAAGGCATAATACCTTTACTGTGAAGCTCTACCATCAGTTTGGATGTCCAGCACAACTGGACACACAGAAGGATCACTTCTCCTTGGAATGAGGCACACCATTTGAGTTTAGGTCTAAAATCCTTTGTTTTAGATCCCCTAGGGCACAGTAGAGTAATAGCTAGTGGCATCCTTCAAGAGAACAGGTGGGGGGAAACGGTATCTTATGGATATGATTTGCTTGCCATTACCTCTTTGTTATGCCAGCTGGTGATCTGTAGAACATCCACCTCAAATGGCATATGGGAATTCAGGAGCCAAAACTCTCCCATGACAGTTACCTCCCAGACTATATGATGACCCTGTAGCCTTTGTGTGACCATGCAAATCTAAGGAATCACAATCAAACCTCCCAGAGATTTCAGCACAGCATTGTAATGCCCCTTTTCAGTGATGGGGATTTATCAGCTGTTGTATGTGGAAGAATGACCAGGAATAGAACAGCTGAAACTCTTAATGAAGGCTTGACAGCTCTTCTTTGTATAAGAGAGGAGTTAATGCATGTAACAGCCAAGAAGGCTAAGGCAAAGGGTTGGAGAAAAAGGAAGTGACCCCAAAAGAAAAATAATAAATTAATAAGCAAGAGAGAGACCTGAGACTTCATCATCTCCCGTTACACAGGTCAAAACAGAACACAATGTTTCGGCCACTTCTGGTCTGATATGACTATTGCTATTGGAATAAAATATTTTCTTGAGCACATCTGCTCCCATTTGCCTTGTACGACTACAGTCAAAAAAATTTCTGTATCAAACCTTGGGGTAAAAGGTCCTTGTCCAGTAGGGGCTCCTCCCTTGTTCCACAGAAACTACCCAACATACCACTTCCAATCTTGAGGGGTTATGATTGCCTAAAGCAACTCCTCCCCTTCTTTTGTGTCAGTGAAAATAAAGCAGCCTGGTTTTGAATTCCCATCCACATCCATATAAACCTAGCTTGAAGTAAGCACAGCTCCACCAGAGAAGAACTGCTGGAAGATGCAAAGTGCCTTACTGCCTACATGTTGAGCTGAAATAATGGGTCAATTATCCCAGCACTATGTTCTTCCTGGGCTGAAAGAGGATAGCAAGTTGAGATCTCATCAATCACTCCAGCTCCTATTGCTCCTGCAGAGAGAATTGTTATGAAAACAGGAGGCTGAAACCCAGGTTTATTGTAACCGAACAGATGGGTTCCAAAAGTCTGGGACATTCTTGCAATGGAAAAGCTGATGAATTACAGAAGAAAAAACATATGTCACTTATTTAACCTTCTGATTTTCTTTGATTCATTGCTAGGGCAAGCAAACAAAACTTTAAAAAAAATAAAAAAGAGCAAACAGTAATGCCATTATTGTTTCTATATTTCATACAGTAGTGATGTCTTTTATACCAGCACACTGCCTGCCCCTTGACCTTCCTGCCTCAAATCCCTAGTGTAACCCTGATTTCTGAAAGAGGTAGGGCTTAGGTAGTGCTAGAGAAAGTGCCTCCAGTTCCTCCCCCTGTTCTTTTTTCCCCTACTGGCCAAGAGTGTTAACATTTGACAGAAGGGTAGCAGCCAAGACACTATATTTCTATATGAAGATTGCCAGCTAAGCAGGGGACAGAAACCCAAAGCTGTGCTCCCACAGCTAAGAGCAGCTGCCAGAACATCCACATTCTGGGCAGAGGGAGAGCAGGCGAGACTGGAGATGGTGTGCAATCCACAGTCTGGGATTACAGCAAGGGATGTAGGACACTTGGTAGGAAAGCAGGTTATACTGTTCAGGAGCAGAGCTCTGCACGTGATTGCAACAAAAATTTCCCTCTCCCTTCCTGGCAAAATAGAAGATAAACACTTCTGAAGATGCACTGTAATGGGAGAATGCATGCCTTGTGGCTGTATAAAACGGTGAGAAAACAGTTTCTGAATCCAAACTTTGTTCTGAGTGTGTGTGTGCGCTTGCACATGCCTGCACACACAGCCAGAATACACACTCACCCACAGAACCCAAACGTGTGTGTAAGCACACAGAACGCAGTACACACTTAATGTTCACTCCCACAGGGGAACAGTTAAACACAGCAATCATTGCAAGTATATCCATCATATGTGCACAGACAAAACCTGGGATTTTCAGCAAAGCTTGAGCAATTCGGTGTAATAAAAAAGGGCTCCTTGCAGCAAAGCACTTAACGAGTTGCAGATTGTATCCAAAGGGTGCCATTACCCAAGGGAGCTGGGGGATTTGGCTGGAGCACACAGCATAAACAAATGGCCTGAAGATTTGTCAGGGTAAGGCACAATCAGAAGGCTTCATCTCCTCTGAAGCCCTATACGTTTCATTCCCAAAGCAGATGAACCTGCAATATTTTTCCATACTTTAAAAGTAAAATTTTTTTGAGAGAAATCTAATTTCTGAAAACTATTGTACCCTACCAGTGTTTTCACAGTCATGTTCTCCTCTCAGGCCCATTAGCAAAAAAATGAATACCTTTCATTTTAATGTAATTTCATTATTCATTATCTTCTTACATACCAGCCAGGGAAAATTGAAAAACCTAACAAGAGACAACAATAATTTTCAGTTTTAAACAGCTGGTAGAGACAGATAATGGCTCTGACATTGGCTACCTTCTAGAAACCACCTTTTCACTTTCCACTATAAGCCATAATTTGAAATATTTGCAACTCCTCTTTGTCTTGAATACAATATATTATTTACACTGTGTTTTCTATTCTGAGATCTTAGAATTCCTCCTGGACTACAGCTCACATATCACTAGTGTCAGACTCAGATGGAGCATCTATTTCTGATTACAGTCTGGCAAAATAAATCATAGAAAATTGGAATTCCAATGAAAAGAACATTTCATGTTTCGTCATGTTGTTATTATGAGAAAGGCAAGCTTTGAGCTTGATTGGTTTATTTTTACCAAGGGATGCTTAGTGCTACATTTTATGTGCTCCCAGAATATGAGCCTGTGTACTCATGGTGTTTCAAAACCTCAAAAACCACAGTCAATTTTACTGCTCCAGAATGGTGACTCTAGATTCCTTACCACCAGTTTCTCCAGCAGAGGTGCTGCTGGCTCCATCTTTCCCACACAACCATACTCCTCGTGGCTTTGGAAAAGCACTGCCTCTCAGAATGCTTGAGGTTGGAAGAGGTCACCTGGTCCAACCCCACTGATCAAACAGGGACAAAGTCAGTTGCCCAGGACCACGTGCAGTCAGGATTTTAAAATCTCCAAAGATGGAGACTCCACAACCTCTCTGAGCAAACTGTCAGGGCTTGACCACCCTCACACTGAAAAAGTTCTATACTTTGTTTAGACAGCATCTCCTGTGTTTCAGTTTGTGTCCACTGCTTCCAGTTGTGTCATTGAGCACTGCTGGAAAAAGCCTGACCCTATCCTCTTTTCACCTTCCCTTCAGGTGTTTATCAATGTTGCTGAGATCCTCCCAAACCTTCTCTTCTCCAGTCTGAATAATAGTCCCAGTTCTCTCAGCCCTTCCTCATAGGAGGGATGCTCTGATCCCTTTATCATCTTTGTGGCCCTCTCAGGGGGGCTCTTTCAGGTAAATTCACATCTTGCTTTTGTTGGGGAGCCCAAAACTGGGCACAGCACTTCAGGCCTCACTGGTACTGAGCAGAGGGGCAGGATCACCTCTCTCCAGCTGCTGGCCACCTCTCCTCTAACAGCCCAGGGTACTTGTTAGCCTTCCTTGCCACAACGGTGCACTGCTGGATCACAGTCAGCTTCGTGTTTGCCAGGACCCCCAGGTCCCAGGGTACCTTCCAGATGGTCAATCCCCATCATGCACTGGTGCCCCAGCTTGTTTGTCCTCAGGTGCAGGACTTGGCATTTTGCTCTCACAAACATAACATGATTGTTATGGCCCATTTCTCCAGCTTATTGAGGTCTCTTTGAGTGACCGCACAACCTTCTGGTGTTTCTCACTCCTGAGTTTTGTGTCACCTGAGATGATGATACATTTTATTTCAAATTTTGTGAGGGTGCACTCTGCATCAGTGAGCAGGTCATTAATAAAGAGGTTAAACAGAATTGGCCCCAGAGAAGACCTGCATGAGGAAAGCATTGAGAACCTCAGGTATTTCTGTCCTTTGTCACCAAGTCCTCTGCTCCAATCAGAAGCAGAGCCACATTTTTCCTTGTCAGCCATTTACTGCCAACGTACCTGTAATAGCCCTTCCTTTCATGTCTGTCAGATTCAACTCCAAGTAGGCTCTGGATTTCCTAAGCCCATCCCTGCATGCTTGGACACCATCTCTATGTGCCTCCTGAGTTACCTGTGCCTGTTTTTACCTCATGCATGCTGCCTATTGTGTTTGAATTTAGTTAAAAGCAACTGGTTCTTCAGTGCAGGCCTCTTAGCAGGAAACCAAGCTGCCTCTGCTTGATTTTCCTGCTCAGGATGATGGACTGCTCTTGAACTTGGAGAACGTGATCCTGGGAAAAAAATTACCAGATCTCCCAGACACCACATCTCTCTGGGTTCATATCCCGTGGGATTCTTCCAAACAAGACTCTGAACAGGCCCAAGTTTTCTCTCCTGAAGTCCAGGCTATGGTCCTGTTATTTGCCTTGCTTCCTCATCTCAGGATCCACCACCTCATGGTCACCACAGCCAAAGCTGCCCCTGGCCTGTGCCTCTCCAGCCAGTCCTGCAGAGCATTTCCCCTCATTGCCTGCTCCATCACCTGCATCAGGAATGAGCTCCAGAAACCTCCTGTGCTGCTGGTGTGCTCAGCTGTGTTATTGCTTCAGCAAATGTTGGGGTGTCCAAAGCCTGCCAAGAGAACTAGGGCCTGGAGACTTCTTCCAGCTGTCTGAAAGCCTCACCTCCTTCTTCCTGATCAGGGGGTCACAGTTAAAATATCATTGACTTCATGCTAGTCTGTGGCTTGTAGCATTTCTGGAAGCAATGGCTCTTCAGTGAAATGGTTTTTTTCAGTGAAATACAAGCAAAATAAAACCTGAGTCAGGAAAAATCTTCTCTCTATATAGTCAAGTCTATCCTCTTTTTTTTTCCAGTCATTTCATCTGTAGGCTAAAGGGCACCCAATAATTATGACTACATTTGAGCTGAAATCAATATATAGTAAGTCGCATTTTGGGATATACAGACTTATACCTTCACAAGCACAGTTTGATTTATGGATGCCTGGCTGGAAGATATTTTGTGCTTATGCTCCCAGCCATTGCATAAATACTGTGGTGCATAAGATCCCCTCCTCCAAAGGAATATGTTTGCAAATACTGTACGTCATTCCCCATAATGAACTGCCAATTTAGAGAAGGGAATAACTTCGAAAAAACAATCCTGATTTGGTAGCCACAGATGGGGATACAGCTGTACTTGTTAATGCCATCACAGTAAGTCAAGCCCCTTTGATTTACGAAGACCTGACCCAAAAAGTAACACATAGCTATGCATTTCTATCACCTCCAATTTCAACATGAACAAAAGAGTAAAGTAACTGATGAGTGTCAAGGAAGTAACTGGTATATTTCCTCTTCTACATGCAAAACCAACAGCATGATATTACCAGTGAGTGATCCAAGTTCAAATATGCATTATGGTGTAAATGCTCCTAAAATAGTTCCAAAAAATAGAGCCAGAGTAGTCAGANTCAAAATATTTAACTGCAAGGAGCAAGATGCCAATCTCCCTCATAAGCAGAGGACGTATTGTCCTGTGAGGTCACAGCTGAGGGATTTTACTTTATATGTGAACATTCGTACAGCCAAACCTGAGCCTTGCTTAGCCTGGTGACAGGGCTGAGCATCCCTGTGTGCTGGGCTAAATAATGACGTAAGTTTCAGAGCTCAGTGCTGGGGCTTTGGAATATTAGTAGATTGACTCCAAAAATGTCAAAATCCCCTTTGCTAGGAAACAAAACTTATACAGATAGCTGCAACCACTTGTTTGAAATCTCACTGAATTAAGCAAAGCTGAAAAAAAGAAGAATTTTTTTCCTGTCCTGTACCTCTTTTATAGAGCCACCTTTCTGCTTTCCCAGAACAAGGCAAGGTAAAGAGGAAGCATGTACACACACTGCTGTAAAGCAGAGAAAAGTAGCTGGGAACTGACAGTGCTAAATAAGTGCAATCTCATTCATCTGCTTAATATACAAGCCAGAACTGAAGGGAATCCTCAAGAAACTGCTCAACAGTTATCATTCTCTACAAGCAAATAGCCAAAGGAAAATCTGCTCAAACATAAGGTAAGTATTCACAGACATATTGCAGATACAGGTAATAACACTAATAGGCCTTCTACAACTATAAATAGGTGAGAGATGCCAGATGCTTCTCTCTCTTCTTCACAAAATCAAGGAACAGAAAACATCCAAAATTCAGAGACATATCCCAAAAACAACGGCAGGCGTTTCAGATATGTGGCTAGTCCCTGTGGCTATAGCACAGCTGCGCATATCTTTAGAGAATTAAAGCTGTTACCTGCACACATTCTAAATGCACAGCCAGCATTAATGACACAGGCCATCTAGGAAGGATTAAGGATTAGTTATCATTTCAACCCAATGAAAGAAGATCTATATTTCTCTTTTAGACACGTAATTCACAGGAGAATCGTGCTTGCCAACACTCTGAAAAAATAATCTTTCAGAATTCTTGCAAACCCACTGTGTTATGATTTCATCTCATGAAATACAACACCTTTACATTAAACCTCATAAAACTAAATCCTGCTGGATCTCTTCCAGGCTCAGAGAATAAACAGCTATATCGGTGATGCCTAGAACAGTAAAATCTGGCCCACTGTCATATGGCATGTTCCCATTTACAGAGGGGAGCAGGTCTGCAAGCAGCTAATTCACTTTGCTATTAGAAAATCCTCACATATAATGAATTTCTCACATAATTGTTCTAAGAAATACTCCAAGAAGAAGGAAAAAATGTTTTGAAAACCATAATACATATTTATTTATACTAGGTTTTGGGGGAGGGGTTGTTAACCTGTTCCCTCCCTTCCCCTTAATGAAACACATTGCAGAGCTGCTCTGGTTTTCAATGAGCAGGAGCAGGTTCAGTTGTCTGGGGCTCTGGTAGATAGCAAAGGGGGGAAATTTGTTGCCAAAAAGAGTTCAAAAGCACAGAAGAATATATCTAATGAGTTTACTCTGTAAAGCATGAATATTCTCCCTTTGCTGTCAGAAGTGCTACTCAAATTCCTTTCACCCCTGCTGGTCCAGCCCAGAGCATGAGTAAGGAAGATATCCAAATTAACCAGCACAATTACACCAGGCAACACAGATCTAATGCTCAAGCCCTCCTCAGAATCTCAGGGCAAATGTCTTCCATAGAGATGGAGACTGGCGTATGGCCAAAGAACAAAAGCAATTTTCAATGCGATATAGACTCTTCATTTCCCATGTAGAACTGTGCTTCAATCCCCTGGTCCAGGCAGAGGTTTGCATGTCCTCATGTGGAAACTGAAGTTACAGACCCAGATATGCAGATGTCACACATTCCTTCCATCTTGCCTATCATTTATCTGGCCAATTACATCTCAGGCAAACCACAACCAGGTCCACAGCGCAAGAACAGAAGCCAAGGAGCACATGAACTGATAGCACTGCTTACCAGGGCCTGAATTCCCCTAAGGTTCCCCTTCGCATTTTTTCCGTTCTGACCACAGCATTCTGGATTTTAGTAGCCACAGCTGGAGGACGATACTGCTACAAGAAAAGGGAGAGGTTAACAGTGCTGTAACATGCCCATGTCCAGTGACACTAAGCAGAGGGAGAAATCCCAAAACGTGTGGTCAGGCAGAAGCCAATGGGGAAGGGACAAAGGTTCCCTGAGAATTGTTAGGAGATATTTTTTGAAGTGGCAGAAGAGAAACATCCCTGTTAAGATNGTGTGGTCAGGCAGAAGCCAATGGGGAAGGGACAAAGGTTCCCTGAGAATTGTTAGGAGATATTTTTTGAAGTGGCAGAAGAGAAACATCCCTGTTAAGATGGTTGATTAGCTGACACAACAGCAGGAAAAGGTCGCTGAGCCCATCACCAGAATTAATGAGGAGAGGATGTGTGTGGAGGGCAGTAGATTGTGCCTCCAAGCTCCCTGCAAGTAGAGGACTATGCAGGACACTTCAACAGCTGGACATCTCGCTCCCAGGCTTTCCCTGGGGTGGGAAAGGCTGGCCCAGTAGGAATGCTCTCCACAGATTCATGGTTCTCTCAACCAGCAAGTGACTTCTGTCAGAAAACTCTTGTGTACGTAAGGTGTCAGAATGACAAACACTTGAGGGTGGGAAGAGAGAATGGCAGCTCCTTGTGGGCTGACCATGTAGGAAGCTCTGACTTTGAAGGGGCTGGGGTCATTAACCCAGCTCTTATGAGGGGCACACCCAGGCAGACTGTGCAGCACCGTGCCAGGGGAAGTCGGTGTCCACAAGTCATCGTGAGAAAAAGAGAAGCAAAAAAGGAACAAAACACAGGTGACAGCACACCTGGGTAACGTAAACTGGTATTGCCATTCTTAAGGGCTTACCCTGATATTTCAAGCATCATTTTCAACATAACTTCATCATTTTCAACCAGACCAAATGAAGATAATGCAACATGGTTTCAGCTTTATTCATCTTTTTCAGCGTTAGCTCTTTCAACCCCCAAATGTGTAACTCTATACAGTAAGTAGCAAGGATACATGTCTGTAAACTGTTACTAACTTTTATTTTTAATGCTTATAAAACTACTCAAAACAATATGATTTCACTAATTATTCACAGATATAAATATTAATTCTAAACTGACCCTGACACACTTTCTGTTACAACTTACAGGCCTAAACAAATCCCGTTTGCTGTGACATCTTCTAGGAAAAAAAAAATAGTGCACAAGTAAACCAGAGAAATAGATTGTCAAGTTTTTTCCAAAAATTAAGTTTTCCCTTCAGAAAGTAAGTCAACCCAACTACATATGAGTTGGGAACATGGGATGCAAGACACTCACTTCCCTCAAAACTAGCAGAAAGGAGACCAAGTAACAACAAACCATTTGGGTAGAAGGCAGCTAAGATGGATTAGTCCCACAGTCAACAGAGAGCTGGGAATACTGAAAATATAGAAATTTACAGAAATAAATTAATAATTTAAAGCATGAAAATCCACCAAAATAATATATAAAGGGGCTAGATAGTTTTAAAACTTACCTCAGCTTATATTACAGGTATGCCTTTGCATGTACTGAGAAAGGAAAAGTACATGTGAAGAAGAGCATGTTTAAAATGTATTTCAAACAGGAGTTCCTTTGCAAGACTCTTCAGCTTTATTTTTCTGCACCAAGTTCAGGAAGGTAAAACTGTACAATTCTAGCTTGAAAGCAGAATAGTGGAGGAAAGAAGAAATTGGAGATGTTAACAAAAGTTTTAATATTTCCTTGAATACAGGTTAAATGAAAGTTGTTTTCTCAATTATTTCTGAAATTATGAAAACTGCAAATGTAATAGCAATACATCTAAGCCATGTCATGCAGACTGCCTCTGGGTCAGCTACTTCAAACTTCTCGATTTTTTTTTTGTTATTTGGAAATACCAACTCTAGAGTCTGCAAATATATTTAAATTATTGATTATGTGCCTACTAATTTGATTATTTGAATCACCGTGTAATTTAACTCCAATGCAATACAGAGGCTTGCTGATTAGATCAATCTGACATCACTGTTTTATTGCTTTATTTTAAAAAGCGTAACTTTGGGGAGCAGGTTCTCTTGATTTTGCTTTTTAAAGTGTTTTAGTACAAATTATTATTATATTAAAATAATTTCCCTTGACAAGTAATGAGTGTCCAAACCTTGAGGCCATTAGACTGGCTATCTATCAGCAAATCTGACCATTTCCTGCAAGGAGCAATTAGTTCAGAAAGTGAGTTTCTATGCCTGCCTCACTCACACTCTCATTTTCAGCTGTTTTCTCTGTTAAGCACTGCAGAAGCAGAGCAGTGAGTGGCTATTTTTGGCCATGCATCCGTAGATTTACAGATGTGACTCCCCAGCACACAGACCCACACCAAAGCTCACCATGTCCACAGCTCCAGCCACTCCTCAGGGGAAGCACTAATGGCAACTTGAGACACAAATGGCCAAAACCTGCCAAAATCCTAACAGGGAGTAAACTTTGGGGCTAGACCCCTCGTGACAACAACACCAAAACTCGCATGGTGTCCAATGCAGGCAGTATTTCTGTCCCCTGTCACCAGCCCAGATGGAGGCAGCAATTCTTCCTTCTCCCCACCTGAAGCACCGGTGCCCCACACAGGGCCCAGGCATTTTGGTTTAAACACCCTGAGCTTTTGTATGGCTCACGGCTTGGGGCCCCACTCTCTGCTCAAGATGCTAGCTACTAGCAGGCTGCAAATAGCAGCTAGGGGGAAAGAAAGGAAAGATTTATTACATTACAGCTTTTTAAACAAAATACACTAGGAAAACCAGGTACCATGCAATTATAGTCCTCCAGGGCACGGTTCTGCTACCTTCGCTATCCAGCACTTAGATTAGATAGATAGTAAAGGGAATGGTAATTACAAACAGAATTTCTGCATGAGCAAAAATGCTCACCATGACAAAAACTGTAGCCAGATACAGATACATGTCTGATAAATTTGAAGGATCGTAACTTACTGAAGTACTAGCATACATATAAATCTGGATTTATATCTATTCATGTGTGTATGCATAATACAGCATCTAAGCACCTATATTTACTGCTTCCTATAAATGGAAAGTACAAAGCAACCTTAAAACGCAGAAGTTTGGAATAATATTTAATAATGTTCCTAGAGAAAACATTCCAAAGTGGGGAAAAAAATCTGAAAACTTAAAGATACTACGTGCATAGGAAAATACTATATATAGAAAAATACTAAATAGGGAAACTATAGGGAAACTATTGAGGGAATGACCACTAAAATTAAAACAGTAATAAAAATGAAAACCTAGAAAACTCTGTATTACTTGGTTTCATTGCCATTTGAAAGTAATCAGCCTCAATTTGATCTTTCCCTCCCATGGCACCAAACCCTGACTAAAGACGGCCCGGAGTTCCAGTCCCCAGAGTTTCTGGAGAAGAAGGGCAGCGAGCAGAGATACAGTGCATCGTATTTCTAGGGGGAAGATCGATACCCCGGCGTCCCTGGGCAAAGGAAAACACGACACAGTGTGCACAAGCGCCACCAAGAGGTTCTTCTGCCATCGCCCAAGGAAGATTTTCCCCCTGTGCCGCTCAGGCACATCCTCAACACTTTCCGAGCATGCTCGCTGCCGCACTTTCAGTGAGCATTCCAAATGGAAAGGAAAGAAAAGGATAACTTACTTTTTAAGGGTTCCTTCCAGAGAAGCGGGGCGGGGGGGAAGAGAGTAAGATATATCTACAGCACGTGCAGTTTTTGACAATGGAACTTTTAAATGTTGTGGCAACAGAACACAAGATTGCTGCCCAGTCTGGATCTGGAAAATGTTAAATTCCACCTTATCAGCCACCGAAACAGCATCAGGAGGGATCTGCTGCTGAGCTGCCTCACATCAAAATCTATGCAATCCTATTTTTTTCCTGTCAAATTCAACTATGAGATTCAAATACTAATAATATTTCTGTAGTGTGATGTTGGAGACCATTTTTAAAGCTAAGCAGAAATTTTCTTCAGATGTTTTCATCGTGATGAGAAACAGTTTTGTCCTCATCACTGCCCTTTTATGAGCTGAAGAGAATGAGCTGAAAAGCCACAGGCCTTTTGTTCCTCTACAATGTTAAGGGCAAGTCCTCAAGCTCCAATTTTTTGCTTAGAAAGCCCCTGAGGTCAGTATTCCCCTAATCTGCTTGGCCTGGCTATTCTCACCAGTCAGTGCAGCTGGACTCAATTCAGGGGTGAAAACATCACCCAGACATTTGGGGAAGGTGGGTGCTTTGTGCCAGGTAAGGCTTGGTCGCCCTCCACGGATCCGTGCCTCCCTTTGCAAATCATTGCTCTCAAAGCGGCAAATCATCCATCCTCGTCTCACCATCATCTCCCTCAAAGGGAAACCAAACTGTGGACTGCCCAGGAGCTGAAACCTCAACATTTTCTCTGGGAGGGGGAGCAAGGTTGAGGCACAGCTTTGAATTAAGCCTCCCAGGTGAGGGTGCAGGCATCCCAGAGTGGTCTCAGGAGTACCAGGCTGCAAGCCACCTGGCAAAACCCAGAAGCATGGATTTGGACTAAATGGTCTTTAGAGGTTCCCTCCAGCCCCAGTCATCCCACGTTCTGCAACCCAAAAGGCCAATGACACCTTCAGGCTGGTGACAAAGGAACGTGAGGCCCGGGCTGGAGAAGCCATGAGTGAAGGCAGATTTTGCCTCAAAGCTCATCACATCACATCACCTCAAAGAGAGAAGCAAAAAGGCTCCCACATACAGTACATAGCCAGGTAAGGGACTGAGTGATCTCAAAGCAGAAGACATGGAGAAGTATGACACAGATTAATAAATTCATTCTCTTTATTGCTACCTGTGTTAAAGCAAGCATCCTGTCTATTCTTTAGCAGACAGGTAAGTCTCAATACATTTTCCCTTTTCCACATCTCAGCTCTCGGGACTGGTCAGAAAAACGTACAGAAGTTCATAATCCTTATCAAGGCTTCAAAAGAAGGAGAAGCAGCGCCATGGTTTTAACTTAGAGGGCACAGAACAGGCACACTTCTTAGAACACACTGGACTCCATGCAAGTTCCAAAGACTCCAGCAGTTTTCCCCACAGTTCATTCATTTTCACCACCATCCATCAGGTAACTGAGGACTGGAGGGAACTGGAGCTGAGATCTTTCTTTCAAGGCCGCTCATTCTCCCACCTAACTCCCAAGACTTAAGGTGATTTAAGCACCTGAGGATTAAAGGCGTTTTAACAGCTTATACAGATTTAAACCTCTAAAGTGGCTTAAACGCTTATGCTACTTTCAGGGCTTTAAAGTGGCTTAACTATCCATGGCACTTGACGAATTTACGAGTTCTCAAAAGTCTATGCTGCCTTTAAAACCATAAAAAAAAACCCTTAATACATTTTAAAAAAAAATGGAGGTATGCCTTAAAACATCATTCTATTTTAGGAGCGCTGTCCTCCTTGGCTCCTGCCGGGCCGCCCAAAAGGCTCCAACCCGATGGCTTTCGTAGGAGGTGGATCCCAGCGCCTTACCTGGCAGCGGCGGGCCCCGCACCTACGCCAGAGAGCCGGGGTGGGGCGGGGAGGGGCAGGGCAGAGCCCGAGGGGTTGAACTGCCCGGGGGACGGAGGGGCGGCACCACTCCTCAGTTCCGTTCCCAATTAAGCCGAGTGAGGCAGGGGATGTTAATTAGCCCGAGCGTGTGCCACGGGGCTCCGGCGCGGGCGCTCCCCGGGGATGCTCCGGGGCCGTGCCGGGCGCATCCCTGCCAGCCCTGCCGTGTGCCCCGACAGCCGGGAGCAGCGGCACCGGGGCAGCCAGAGCAGCCCCGCTCCGCCTGCAGCGCCGTGCGGTGCGAGGGGCGGTGCTGGCGCTGCGGGGCCGGGCCGGCAGGGCGAGCATCATCCGCACCCTGGGAAGGCGGCTGGGGACCTGGGGAACGGGCAGTGCTGCCCTGCAGCGACGGCGAACAGCATTCGGGTCCGCAGGCTGGCAGCGAGGAGCACTGAAAGCAGCCTCGCCCTCTGGAGCTTTCACCTGCAAGGGATCAGAGCGAGGACCCCGAAGATTGCTCGGGTCTGCAGGCGTGGGCTGGTTTTGTTTACGTGATCTCGGGTAGTTTCAAACTTAGAGTAAATGAGTTCACCGGGGGTCATTAAAAATGGAAATAATAAAGTCTCAATAAAACCTGGTTTCAAATCAAAGCTTAATTCAGGAAAACGTGTGGTTTTTCTGCTTATTTCCTGTGGGCTGGAAACAAACAAACAAGCAAACAATTCTGGTGAAAAGAATGAGCAGGTTTCTGTCAGAAGTGTCTCATCCTCCACCACGGAGAATGATCATTATCTCTAGTCTAAACAGTCTGCTCAGATTCGGGTCTTTGCTTCCACATAGCCCAGCTGGCTGCACCCATTGAAAGTAGTGTACGGGGAATTTATGGAGCACACAAATTTTCTTCCAGTCGTCCTGAAATCCACCTGAGGGGATATCAAAGACTCAAAAAAATGAGACATAGTGAAAAAAGGGAGGGAGAAATACAAACCACAAAACTGTCCATTTTACAAAGACCTGGTGAATAGCCTGGCCGTTCAGGGTAAGAACAAACCGGTTGATAGATTTCCTTCCACCAAAAAGGAGTTTGGGGACAGAGGCTTGTAGAACCAGCACTAGGAGCTGAAAGGGACATTCCTGGCAAGTGACAAAGGCTACAGACTCTGGCACTTGGCAAAATAGGCTTAAAATAGACACCATAAGCCATCAGTGGGGACTGGTCTTATGAAAAGCAACTGAGGCCAGCAGCTTACATGTGCTCTGTTTAAAGGTAATGAATGGCAAGAATATGAGGAGCTGTAAGAAATAAACTACTTTTAAGCCTTACTGTAAGTGACACTAGACATTCAGGATGCTTATTTTCCAGGTATAAAACAACTTCAGGAGAGACGCTAGCCTACAGCAAGATGACATTCATCAGCTTGGCCCACTGGAAGGGATCTTGGAATCTCCTCCCCGGGCCCCTCGACTGGCTTCACCATGTGAGAGCAGCCTGCCTGGGGGCAGCACTGCAGCCATTCCAGCATGGCAGACCTGTGCCTTCTTGCGGGGAATGCTGCAGGTCCCATCTCGTTGCTGTGCCACCAGCAATGAGTCACGTATCTGGGAAGCCCAGTAACAAAACTGGATGTACAGGGATCCTGCAATTTACAGAAGTCATCATGGCTGGGGCTAGCTTCCCATAAAACATCTCTATAAGGAGAAATATTCAGTAGCAGATTAATGAATGTGGTTTACCACAAAATGATACTACACAGGCCTACTCTTTTCAATAATAATCCCATAAATAATATTACTAAAAATCCAAGAGTTATCCAAAGCACACTGAAGCTGAGTTGTGATCCCAGCGCCTTGCCTGTTGTCTTCCCCTTGGTGTTAAATCAACACAAACACAATTCTTTAAGAGAGTTTCTAGGTGAAGACAGGAGTGAAGGGAAAGGGATGTGCCTATGCTGCACGGAGCCAGGCCCGCACTTTTAGCCTCAGAAAAACGTGCTAGTATTTCAAAAGCACTTGGATTCTTCCACTCGGGGAAATCCTTACTGGCAGTCGGGGGCCATCCAGGGGCTGTAGGGCCCGGGTCCGCTGCAGGCCCCCGCTCCTGGCAGGGGAGAGCCAGGGGCAGGAGGGGCTGGGGGCGGCAGGAGGGCCCCGCCTGGCTTGGCCCCCCCCAGGGCTGGGCGCTGCCGAGCCGGAGCGGGGCCGGCAGTGCCGGCAGCCCCCAGTTGCTGCCTGCGGCTCCAGCCCCGGGCAGAGCCCTGCCAGCATCTCAGGGAGGGGCCGGAGGTGCCAGACACCCCCCGGGGATGAGGGAGCCGCCAGCCCCTTGCCGGGGAACCGGCCCGGACTCATCTCCCGTCCGCTGGCAGCGAAAACTCCAAACGTGGGCAGGGGGTGCCGGGGGGGAGCGGGGGCAGCTCCCAGCAGCTGTGCCGGAGGCAAAGCTCACCTCCAGCTCCCCGCGGCCCCTGCCAGGCACAGGAGCTCCTCGGGGTTCTTTGTTCGCCGGGATCTTTCCCTCCTTCTCCGTGCTCGCACGGTAATGTTCCTTCCAAGGATTTCCTGCCAAAAGACAATCCCCCTGAGCAAAAGCAGACCGAGAAAGTAGTGACCAATCCTTTCTGGATGGCTGTCACCAGGCTCCTCCCAGCCCCCGCTCCCCCTGCTATTTGCATACAAAAAAATCCAGAAAACTCCCGTTTGCCCCAGCATCTCGCTCAGACTCTCCGTCCCCGCCTGGCAGCAGGAGCCCGGGCTGGGGGACGCTGCCTGCGGCTGAGGTAGCGCCGCGCCGCCCGCCCCGTCCCCCGGGCCCCTCGAGCCTTTAGCCGGCCCCCCCCTCCACCTCTTCCGCGCCCCAAAATGCAGCGCCGCCTCTGCGCCCTGCTCCTGCTGGCATCCCAGTGCATGGGCTCGGCCGCCGGGCTCTTCCCCTTCGGGGAGCCCGACTTCTCCTACAAGCGCTCCAACTGCAAGCCCATTCCCGCCCCGATGCTGCTGTGCCGGGGCATCGAGTACCAGAGCATGCGGCTGCCCAACCTGCTGGGGCATGAGACGGTGCAGGAGGTGCTGGAGCAGGCGTCCACCTGGATCCCGCTGGTGCAGAAGCAGTGCCACCCGGACACCAGGAAGTTCCTCTGCTCCCTCTTTGCCCCGGTCTGCATCGACGACCTGGACGAGATCATCCAGCCCTGCCACTCGCTCTGCGAGGAGGTGAAGGAAAGCTGCGCCCCTGTGATGTCCGCTTTCGGCTTCCCCTGGCCCGACATGCTGGACTGCAGCCGCTTCCCCAAGGACAACGACCTCTGCATCCCGCTGGCCAGCAGCGACCACATCCTCCCCGTCACCAGGGAAGGTAAGAGGGAGAGGCCAGGACGCCCCCAGACCGGCAGCACCGTGGCCCCGATGAGGGGCCCCGACAGCGGGGTCCCTCCGCGGCTCTCCACAGGGGAACGAGGGCGGCTGCCTTGAGTTACAGCACGCCCCGGTGCTCCGGGACAGGGGAACGGGGGAGGTGGCCGCAGACCAGGCTCAGGGAGGCTTGTCCAAGGGGGCCGGGGAAACCGCAGGCACCGCCGGGGAATTGTCACCGGCCTGCACCCATCTCCATCCACAAAGAAAAGCTCTGGGGATTTGGCACTGGAGTTGCGCGGCATGCAGAGGGTCGATCGCCTTGCACAAGAGTTGCCGCTATAGCGCGGAGCTGGGGTTCTCTGTGTCGTGTTTCGACCTCCCTCCCCACTCCCCTTATACTTTTTTACCCGTTAAAACAAAAACTTTGGTTGAGGCGTGACCTTAAAAGCCCACCGTGACCCCTGTAGCGGGGCTGCAGCAGGAAAAGGCGCCACAAAGTGTTAGGGCAGCGTCGGGGCTGGGGGGAGAAGGAGCAGGCTCCGGGGTGAGGGGATGGAAACCTGGCGTTTCCCAAAGGGTTCCCAACGCCACCTGCTGTTCCTTTCTCCTCGGGTCTAACGGGGACTGTTGCTTGCATTTCCAGCACCCAAGGTCTGTGATGCCTGCAAGAACAAAAATGAAGATGATAACGACATCGTAGAAAACCTCTGCAAAAACGACTTCGGTAAGTGGAAGCAGAGCTCCTCTCGCTTGAAACTTGAGAGTCGAGGATCAGGTACAGCTCCCAGTGGAGTCAGTAAGAGATGTGCCTGAATAAAGGCAGGGCTTTGACCGTGGGGTCATGAAGCACAAAATTCTACCTCGGAGTAAAAGGCAGCCCTTTTTATAATTCTTTTCTGTTTACTGTTTTGAAGTAGTGCTCTTTTATGTGGATGTTGCTGGCAAGCCCAATAGAAAGTAAAATGAGAAAAAAAAAGAGGGAATCTTTCATGCAGACTATTGCCTGGGGAGAAGTAGAGCAAAGCTTCATTTAGATGTTTGAGACAGAGCTGCATGACCAATCCCAGTGTATCGTAAGAAAGACTCTCCGCAGATTAAGAATGAAGCTCTATATATCATTTGACAGAGAAGGTAATGCACAGACAATTGGGGATATAAACTTAATGGGAAGATCTGGGGTTAGAAGAGGACAAGAAAGCCCCTTCAACACAGACAACTGAAGGACACATTATCCACACATTAGCATTTCAAGAGCAAAAGGGAATAAGGAGGGGAATCCTTTTACAATAGGTCAGTGTTTAATACCTGGAAACAGATTTGTAGTATAAGCATCTACAACAATTCAAAAGTCTTACTTTTAAAAAAGAAAACAAAAACCAACCAGAATCCATGATTGTGGGGCATAATTGCTAAAACAATCAATAGTTTTGGCCTGGTAAATTGCACTCAGATAAATCCTCCTAAAGCTAAACATGCACCACAGCTTCTTACAGAGCCCTGTATCCCCCTCCTAGTTATTTTACCAAATCGAATGCAGCTGTTGGACCAATTTGCCCTCCATGCGCTCTATTCTTTCAAAAAAACAATGCATGTGAAATATCATTTCCTTACAGGTTTGCCTAAAATCCTCTCCAGCCTAATAAATTAAGTGTAGAAGTTTTGAGCTGCAGCAGAGATCAGGTTTCAGATTAGGTCTAGGTACTTGCCTCCCCACCTCCCCTTCAAATGCTGCTTTCAGGAAGGCTGTCCTCTCCCAGAAAAAAAAATGAAACCGGTGCTCTGCTTAGTGTAGCAAATGTGCCCTCTCTCTGTTGCAAACAGGAGAAAAGCTGGAAAAAATATTAATTTAGAAAGGAAGGGGAAAGAGGGGGAGGGGAAAGAGGAGAAAAGAAATCCAAAAAACCGCAACCCTAAGGTTGATTCAAACTGAAATGACTTGCATGCCCTTTGTGGCTTTAGAAATGGAGCCACCTGCTGCCTCTTCTGTCAGCCCTGACAGTTTAATTAGCAATAGAGCACCTCCCTCCCCAGGTCCTCTTTATGTGCACTAATGGGAAAAAAACCTCTCAATCTCTCTCCCTCTCCCCACTTCCCCCTCCCCTCACTCTATTAGCCTTGAAGATAAAAGTGAAGGAGATTGCCTACATCAATGGGGATACCAAGATCACCCCCGAAACAAAGAGCAAAACCATCTACAAGCTGAATGGGCTGACAGAAAGAGATCTGAGGAAGATAGTGCTCTGGCTCAAAGGTGGCCTCCAGTGTACCTGCGATGAGATGAACGACATCAATGTCCCCTACTTGGTGATGGGGCAGAAGCAAGCTGGGGAACTCGTGATCACCTCGCTGAAGCGGTGGCAGAAAGGGCAGCGGGCTTTCAAGCGGTTCTCCCGCAGCATCCGCAAACTGCAGTGTTAGTGGCTTCGTCCCTGGCTGTCCTCCAGCAGCCGCCCCTGTCCCAAGCTCTCTGGGCCTCCTGCACCTTCCTGCTTTGGCCCCCGTGAGCCTCGAGGTGCCGTGGGCACAGGACACAGTGACCGCTGTCCGAGAGGGGAAGAACCCCTCCATTTTTGTACATAGGTTAAAATGTAATAAAAAAAAAAATAATGACTATTTTTGGGAAGCATTAAAGTATCTCGCTTAAAGCTTGGGGTTTTTTATGGTTGCAAACGTGACTTTGGTCTGAGGTGTTTCCCTCTTGGTCTCGGTAATGCTGGTTCATTTATGCTGCTGCTTCTCCGCCTGCGTGCATGTTTGTTGTGCCACAGCAGGAGCCGCAGGACAGCCAGGCGTGCGGCTGGCCTGTCACCGCGGGCACGGCGCTTCCGCGGAGGTGACACGCCTTCCCATCCGTACTGACCCCGTAAAGGTCACGTTACCACTCTTGCATGTGATACATAGGCACCAGTAAGAGTATGTTAACCATTCTCACTTTTAATTTTCCACAAGTCTGAGCCTTTCTCTCTCAGAAAAAAAAAAAAAAAAAGAACACGTTTTGGAGCTGAAAATTCATTGATCTGAATGCAACTTTTTTTTTTTTAATTCTTTTGCAAATTAAACCATCTGTAGCCTAACTGTAATATACCTAGTGGTTAATCTGAAAGAGTTGTAAAATATTGCTTTAATTAACCTTGTAAATACTCCAGATAAATGTTATATTCTTGTATATAAACTTTACATCATAGTTTACTCATTGTCTCTGTCTGTATTCACTTTAATCCATTTTGGGAGAACTGGGAGGAAGATATCCAACTGGACTTTGTCATGGCAAAGCAGAATTTGTCGTTCCATCCTAAGCGGCCAGTAGAAAAGCACAAGGAAGCCTCTAGTGCTGCATTCAGAAAATCTGTAGTGGACCTCATTTCCCCCGAAGATGAGCCCACAAGACACAGGACTGAGGTTCAGTCAGCTCATTTTAATATGTGTCTGTCGAGCTCTTGGAGATGAGGCTTCTTTTCTGTGGCTCCTTTGTTTGACTGTCTGCATTTTCTCATCCTCTCAGAGGACTTTCCTGACATGGAATTGCAATGAGACCGCTGTCTTAAAAATTAAATCTGTCTTTCACTTTCTTGAAAAAGACATATTAAGGAGAAAAATGTCATTTGCAACTTGCAATTCAGAATAATGGTAGAGCAAGGCATTTTTTGTGTGTATGTACACTCACTATCCTTATTGAGAAAGAAAATAAAACCTACCTAATAGTGTAACTAAATGAATGTTTTTCAGCATTTTTCTTACAAATGTTTTCTGGTGAAGAGTATTACCTGAATTTTATTCTACTTACCCTGAAAAACAGTCTTGCTTCCCAGTGCTGTTACACATAGAAAATTCTTCTTAGCTTCGCTGACAGGATGAGCAGTCCCATATTCCCAAGAACAACATTTTATGTTAATTCTTCACTGACAGAATACAAATCTAACACTAGACTTTTCCGTAAAGTTAAAAAAATCACATTTCATAAATTTACTGTTATTTTTTTGTCATCAGGATCAAAAGATGAAAAGTAAAGATCCAACATGTACATTGATTTAGAAAAATGAGGTATTTGCCCACTCCCACAGTCTTAATGCATTCACTACACCTGGTACAAGCAGTGGTAGGATGTTGACCATGCAAGAAAAGAGCATTCCTCACAAATGCCCTTAAAAGTACAAGAATTAAAAAAACAAAACAAAACAAAAACAAAATAATAACACAACAAAAAAATTAAAAGGGAAAAAAGTAACCAACCACAAAACAAAACCCCCATTTCAAACTGGCTCTTAATTCTTTTGTGAAATGGTATCTGTATTTAAAGGCCAATATCTTGCTGAAATGTCATTAAAACCTCTCTCCCGAATGAACCTGACTTCACAGAAAACAGATTTGACTCTTTTCATGCTATGGTGTAATTACTTTAGCACCAGCACTCTGTCCATCATCTTACAGAGCCATTTGCATTCAGGTGTTCTATCACTCTACCCGCTCTGCTCAGCATATGATGTAATGCCTGTACCTGAACAGCCTTGGGTTGACAGGGAACAAGCTCACAGATACAGAGGAGCTGTCTGAAGATGAACCTGCAGAAAACAGGCATGTGTGCCCCGTGGAGGAAAGCACTTTGAAGAGGCAGTTGTTGCAGTGCGGTCACTGGGGACTGAAAATGAGCAGCCAGGACTGTTGCACGCAGCCTGCCTTACAGGTACTGAGCTGTCCTGCAGCAGCCATAAAATTACCTTAATTGGGCTGTCCTGGAAGGCAGCAGTACTGATGCTGATGAGGACAGACAGGTCACAAGTTACTCACTCTGGGGTCATGTTAAGGCCAAGAACATATAACAGATTTTTGCCGAATTACTTAAATGTATGAAAACATATCACCTACATTCAACAATGCCTGTCTTAAAGAAAAACCCCACACCACATTCCCCTTCCTCTATCACAGCATGAACACAGTTACACCAGCAAAATCCTGTTCATATCAAGTCAAATTCAGGAGAAGGAGAACAAACTAAACTGGCAAACATTCAATTTTGCTAGTATAATTAGCATCCTGGATTAAGAGCACCCTGCCATACAAATGCCCTACTGATAAAGCTTTCTGCATGTGGCCCTTGGCTGAATCAGTGGGACTTCCACTCTCAAGTTGAATTGACAGGGGTAGGATTACCTTTCAGATAAACAAGATTTAGGCAAATGTGAAGAGTAATGGGATTCACCTTTCCCCAAAGTTCCATTACCTTGTTCTAACAGCATTGTATTGTATTCAGAGATGGGTCATGTCCACCTCACCAAGAAGTGTCAATGTTTGTTCTACTGTTTCTAGTGGTGTAAAAGCCAGACATTGCACTATATTCAACTGAAAATAGGATTTTAAAGTCACATCCAGAGGAAACTTCACCTCTCAGATACTGGCAAAGAAGTTAACACATACATTTATACTTGCTCAAAAATAACTGAAAATCTTTGACTCTGCCAGGAAAATAGTGAGCCAAGCATATAACAGAAATTATCAGAGCCTGTTACTTCTCATAATTGTGTCACATGTACTTCAGAGTAACTTTATTACCTGGTATGGTTCACTCTTAACAAAGTTTTTTTTTTCAATTGATGAAAAAAGGCAACCCACTGCTGCATTTTTTCAGACACTTTTTTGTCTCTTTCTAAATAAAACAATGTTTTTATGCAGCCAATTATGTAGCTTCCATTGTATTTGCTTTCATAAAAACTGTAAAAGCAGCTGACTACAATGGATTAGTTTAAGAACAATAATAATGACATTTGACATTTATACAGAAGTTTCCATTTAGTTTCTAAGACTGCCTTCACAAAAATAGGCATTAATATCCTTCTTTTGCAGATCAGGAAAATGAGGCACAGTGAAGTGAAATAACTCATTCAAAACCACCCAGCAAGTCTTTTACAGTCAAGAAAAACAATATTTTTTCCTCCAAGTTTTATGCTCTAATCACTAGCCCACAGCAATCAGAATGATGTATAATCAAGGCAGCACTCAGATTATAATTTGAAAGCATAACAGCAACTAATGCTCCCTCCAACTTCTTCCCCTCAAGTGTGTAAAAAAAAATGTCTGCCAAAATTCAGATTTAAAACCCATCAGCAATATTCCTCACAGCCTTTTCCTTTCTTTCTTCTTGACCATTCTCTTTATCCTTTAACTATTTCTTAATCCTTTGTTTTCTATATCACTTCTCATTCACATCAGACACCCACAGAGAAGCCACCCAGCCCCTCTCTCACCCCTCTCATACAGACACTTTTGCCCTCAGAAAGGTTTATTCAAGAACTCATGCAGTATAACTACACACAAGCTACAAAAATCCTAATGACTGGCTCAAGACTTAAAAAGACTCATGTGGAAAATCCAGCAAGAGACACATAAATTTAATTAATGATTTTCTCTGAGGACAGGAGGGCAGTTAAATGCCACAAGGAGCATCACAGGCACATGCTGGTTGGCTCAGGCCGCTATACCTATTGTGCAGCAGGAGAATATAAAGCTATTTAAGGAATATGTGAGCAAGAATGAAGAATAAACAGAACACACCTTCCCTTGCTGAGCAGGTCTCCTGCAAATCTCCCTGTTGTTATAACAACATCTATATATATAAAATCCCTTTGTTCTCCAATCTTGGGCCATGAAGCACCTCTCTCAACCCTCTTTCAGATGTCTCACTACCTCTCTTCAACCATCAAGGGTATCAACCAAGAGCAGAGCCACTAAGCCCCGGGAAAGGACCACCACGTTGTCCCCTGGGTGCCTGCTGGGACAGGAACAGCCCCCTGCAGCTAGCAGAACAGCTCAGCTTTGGCTGCTTTGGCCGCCCACTGCCATCCTCAGCAAACCTTCCAGCTCTGACAGCCTTTGTGATGTGGCTGCAGTTGGCAGTGCCAGAGGAAGGGCGATGGATCGATTGCTACCAGAGCAATAGGCAGCCTTCCTCAGGCTGGGCAGCCAGCCTTTTGTTATTGGAGCCAGAAGTTCTTGTTTCTAGGCTTCAGAGACCTGCCTATATGATTTATCTAGAAGTTGCTTTCTTATCAGCAGATGTAGTTTTAGTACAGCCTGACTGTCTGGTGAAACAACCACAGGAATGGATCTTGTTTGCCTCTGTACGAAGAGGAGAGTGTAAGATATTCACATCACAGGAATCCAGGACTCCAAGCTCTCTTACAAACATAAATTAGCCCATACTATATCCCTTTGGGGTGAGTTTAATAGAGTAACATTTTCCAAATGCATCAACTGCTTTCAGGGTGAGCCATGGGCTCCTAAATCACCTAGATGCCTTGGAAAATATTAGCCGCTATCCCCCACTGGAGTTAAAGCCAGTTGGCCGGGGTCAGCCAGCAAGCCTGTCACCCAGCCAGCCTGTCACCCAGCCAGGAGGAACACCTCAGCAATCAGCCAGCCAGCCCATTGCTCTCACAACTGATCAAAATAACCAAACAACACCGAAAGCTGCACTGCGGAGCAGCTGGTGGAGCAAACTTCAAAACCAATCACCACACACACAGAGCCGGCCGGAAGGACCAGCACAAGTTAGGGGTGTGCTCAATGTCTTACAGGACAGACCTAAGAAAGACTTTATGTACCTTCTAAGAGTCACAATAAGGCAATACTATTAATGGAGCTCTTTCAAAATCCATATGCTGCAGATCATCCTTTGGAGTCATTTTCAGACCAAAAAAGTCATGCTAGAATTGTGGACAATTTTCTGTTTGGACACAACAACTTGCCATTAGAGGCACGGCCAAAACTAGCAGCAACTGGCAGATTTAGGATTGATCTAAGAAGGTAGCAGAAATGCTAATTTAAGAACACTTTCAACTTTCCAGACCTTTGTTTTCATAGCTTAACCCTGACAGTCTTCATTAGACATAAAACTTTCCATATGGAGCCTCCATGGAAGGACAATTAAAGAGTTTTCCAGTGATACTTGTTTTTATCAGGCAAGAGATAACTAATCCTTCCCTGGCAATTTCCCTGCATTGTTAGTTAAATTCAAATCCCTAACATTGTCTAATTGCCTTTTTTGTTATGTGAATCTCCAGCCATGCACCATAGGGAACCCTGGCTGGTTACACACTGAGACAGGTGCTTTAGTGGCTGCAGGGCTCACATCATTAGGCACACGCAGAGCTATTAATCATTTCAGTTTACTCTGAGGCACAAACCTGAATTAAGTCAGGCCACTTTCCTAAGCAAAACAATAGCTTAATTGTAACAGGTAAGCCAAAAGCATTTTGAGAGGTAGAATTTCAGGAACTAGGGCAACTCCCCCCACGCCCCCCCCCAAAAAAAGAATCAGGAAAGACAAGAAAATACACTGTAATTTAAGAATTAGGAGGCTTAATCATATGTTTTCAGAAAAAGAAGAAAAATAATTTGAAGATAATAATCTATTCGCTTCACACAGCCTGTTACTTTCAGATGCTGAATTCCTTGATATGGGAAAAGTTGTCTCATTTACATTCTGTGATCTGTAGCGCTGCAATCATCCCAGTGATGCGAATGGCAGGTTGTTTGGGGCTTTTTTCACACAATGGGGAGTTTTAAATAGAGATGGATTTTCAAAAGCATCTACTAAAGCACAAGTTCAAAGATTTTGAAAGTATTCTTAGGTTTGGTTTTTAAAGTAACTTACACAACAGAAGGAGGAAAAAAAATAACTTTGTTGTAAACAACATAAGAAGGCATGTAAAATCCTGTTGGATGCCTGCAGATGCTTATCTGTTTCTTGAGGTACCCACATATATTTAAAAATCTGGCTGCAAGACATCCTTAGAACGTTTAATGTACCTGGCACCCAGGGATTTTGGAAATGGGACCTAGACTGCTGAAAATATTAGCAAGTAGTAGTATTATAATCTATCCCACACATGTGAAATGACAAATTTGTCTTTATTCTTTTGTTTCAACATTTGACTAGAATATGATACTTGCTCAAAGAGCTAAATAAGACATCTTTGCTTCTCCACAGCAACAGACTTTGTAAATTCATAAGGTTCCTCTGGAATTCTAAAGCTAGCTCTGCCTTCACAAGAAAGCACTGCATGGAAATCAGTCCCTCAGTTCAGAACTAAGCTTTAGAAACTTTGCTAGAAAGAGCTTTAGAAACCTTCTCAACTTTGAACTACTACATTAAGTAGATGAACAAGAAAAGATTTGTATACAATACTTCTGTCTAGAACACAGTACAGCTGGAAACTACGTTAAGATTTGCCTTGCAACTGCTGTAACTCACAGTACAAAGTAAGCAGTACATAGCAAGGGGTAGTATAGAAGTCAGATAGTTACAGTACACAGAATCACAGAATATTTTGAGTTGGAAGGGACCCACAGGGATCATCAAGTCTGAATCTTTACTGAATGGCTCATACAGGAATGAGACCTGTGAACTTGGCATTATTAGCACCATGCTCTAACCAGCTGAGATGATCTCAAAATGGATGAAGGACATGTATTTCCTCTCATGTGAAACTCAAAAGGATCACTGGAGACATCTAGAACACGGATTACAATGTAGCACATCTATGCTGGTAACATGCCACAACCTTAGGGTGAAGTTCACCCAGCAATAACTACATTTATTGTTTGCATATTGTATCCAAATGTGAGCTGCTCCATAGAGCAACCATTTTCTGTGCCCCACTGCCAACTGTATGCTCCCACCATCTTCCTGGATCACACAAGGCAGAGAGCGTGTGGGCTCAGCTCTTTTATCCAGCCCCAAATGAGCCCTGAATTAAAACAGGTAGATACCATGCCCTGAATTGAAACAGCTAGATACCATGAGTGGCTTGTGATGATTTTGGCAGCTGAGCAGGGGACCCACCTACCTCCATGCCTGCACCATCTCCATGGCTGCATGGGGACCAAGCAATGCTGGGAGGTCACATAAAGTGCACCTCAAAAACAGCCCCTCAGCCCAGACATTTGCAAAGAAACAACTATATTACAGGAGGCTCACTCTTGATTTGCTGCTGTGGCTTGCCCAGCACCAAGGTAAGTCGGTGAGGGCACAGCCTGTCTCTGGAGCACATTAAAGGCTCCCCCCAGGGACCTACCCTTCATGACAAGGAGCCAGGGCTGGGGTGCCCTTGCAGCCCTTGAGCTCCCACAAGCCAGGAGAGCAGCAGGCAGGAGATGCCAGTCGAATGACCATTTGCAGGGTAGGGCTCAGCACACCTGAATCTTGGAGATGAGAAATACAGCTTTTCAGTCTTATGGTAGTCTTGATAAGGCTGAGCACCTCGAGGCCCAGGCTTGCAGCATTTGCCAGCTGAACTCTCCTCCTGCTTGTCTGTCTCTCACACTCATTCTATCTTTGATCCTCTCAAGGAGAAAAAGGATCTAGAAGAAGTTGTGGAAAACTTTACACACAGCAGTACTCAAAAAAGAGATAAGAAGGAGGTGCTGGTGAATACTGTAATGCCATAATCTACTTCAGAGGGAGATTCTCGTCTGGCTGATGCATTTCATTTCTGACACACTATTGAAAGGATAGTGCAGAGACAGAGGTTAAAAAAAAAAGAGAGCAAAATTTGCCAGGGAATTTGGTACCAACACGTATTCTAGGTGGACTTAATGAAGTGTGAAATGATGGCCTAGAGCTGGTCCTAGGGAAATAAGCAGTAAAATTCCATATACATTAATAGAAACAGAGGTACTAACTAGCATTTACTATTTTGAAGAGTCTGACTGTTCAACAGCAAGAGAATCTATTTTCTAATTTTCATGCTGTGTATAAGTCAAGGACACCAAGGATTCAGAAGAGCCACTCCTGCTCAAACTCCAAGTAGAAGAGAAGCATTGTGAGGAGATATAAGGGAGCCCTGCTCTAATATAGCTGATAGCTAAAATGCAATACCTCACCAAGTCCAAATAAGATGTATTTATATACAAATATAATAGTAAAAGCTGTTGGGAAGAAAAAAAATCAACCCTGATTGTCATTGTGTGGGCATATAAAGAGGTGGAGAAGTAACTGTGGTCAGGATAAAGTCACTCTCGTAGTATAGTGTCAGGCAACTGGCTAAGTGCAAAGCTGCCCAAAGCTCAGTGAAGTCAGCCTGGTGACGTGTGGAGCAGATGCTGAAAGCCTGACAGCTGGAAATGTTGGAAGCACTTGTCATCAAAAGGTGGCAGGAAGCTTATGTCAGCTGGAAAAGAGCCTGGATGCTTGTTGCTAGGGCAGCAGAGAGGGTTTTGACAGATGAAAGTGTTGGTGAGCAACGACTGGAGATAAGAGCGCAGATCCCTGGGAAGGCGGAGGAGGGCTGGTTCTTCATGTTTATCTTTAGTGATAGGGATGCAAAAGGTCACTGCAAACCCCCAACGTGGGGCAAGGCCTTGCATGGTCCTCAAGTCATCTGCCACTAGCTTAACCCTAGAAGGGAATTGTCAGTGTGACATTTCATGCTCATTCTCAGTGCTACGGTATAAATGCCACAACTAGCAGGGAGGCTGCAGATGGGGAAGAGAGCAAGGGGTGTGGGGAAGAAAATATTCGTCTTTGGGAAGAGTTAGATTTGTTAGACTTGACCTTGAGAACCTGAATGACAAAAGTTATGTCTGTGCCTGGCAAAGTGCCTTCTTTTTGTATTTTACTTTCCTCTAGACACATTCAGGGTAAAGCAACAAAGACATAGCAGACCTGTCCTCAAGTAAATCTTATTTGGTCCAGTAAAAAATAGAGGGGAAAAAAGACCCAAAAGTTCTTTATGGGGATAGCTAAATCATAAGTATGTTAAAGAACAGGAAGAAAACCCAAAGTCTATAAAAAAATGCACCGTCTTCAGAAAGACTGAAAAAATAAAACCTTGTTGGTTTCTGGTTTCAGTCCAGATCCATTAAAAAAGTAGAAAACAACAAAAAATAGAAATCCTTTTGCAAGCTTTTTTTTAAACAAGTTTCCCCAAATGTACAATATTGCTCACAGATTTTCCAGAGCAAAAGTCCCTTCAAAAAACATTATAAAAGTTACAGTATTGACAGCAATTTCAGATGAATGGAACACCCAAGGTCTTTGTCAATTTTCACACTATGAGAAGTTTCATTAATCAAGTACAGCTGGCTGAACATTTTTTTCATTATATGGCTTATTGGTTCGGATGACTCCAATAAATTGGGGAAATTCGCTTAGTGCTGTTTCCCTTTCATTTCCAAGGTTGGCAGTGGACTTTTCTGAAACTATATATTCCAGTTTTGGTAAGAGATTTGCACAGTCAATGTCATTAGCTATACTCACTCATTAGCTACTCACTCACGCACGCTCAGAGAGATAAGTGAGACAAGATGGCAAACACTTGTCCATGTGAGAGCCAGGTTCAAGTCTGTCCTCTCTGCCCCTCTGTGTTCCATGTCTCAGTTTCACATTGAGACCTTAACCAGTAACCAGAGAATTTGGAAACTACACACTCAAATGGGGAGTATGCTCCAAATTATATAAAATTATAGAATAACTCGGAAAGAGAAGGAATAAAACTATGGCCCAGTGTCTGTGTTACTTTGCACAGCAGTGAAAGGACATGAAGTAGAAGGGTCAGAGCTCTTCCCTGATCCTTAGTCTCTCTTTTGCCTCTGTAGATGTGTGTTATGGTCCCACATCAGACTCACAGAGAAGATTCAACACAAGAAACCTGACTCACAAAGTCTGATTTACTTGCTTGATCCATTCGGATTACTTTTTTAAATCTAGATATCCTAGGAAAGAAACAGAGCTCCACTTCAGAATACTTAATTTCCAGCATTAATACTTTCATCCAAGTGTTAGGCAAACATTTCAGTAAAAAGTTTGAAGCAGTTTGGAGTCTTGAATTTAAGTTGTTAACGTCCCAGGTAAATTGCCCTACTCACTCAAACAGCAGATAAAATGGGAGAGCTGGGACTACTTCCCTCTCATGTTTATGATCCAATCATTTTCTTTTATTAAATGTACATGAAAACCAAATGAAACAGTTTGCCAGGTGTTAAAAAATGTTTCTATAACCTGAAATCAATCCTTGTGTTGTGCTAACAATTCTAAAGAAATTAAGTTTCCATTCAGTCCATAACATTTTCTTTGCAGCTCAGCTGCCCAAATACTTTAAACCCAGCAACTATTTGCACAGCCCTATAAATTAGGTTTATTAAAGGAAACAATTAGTAAGCCTGTAGCTTACAGGAATTTCAATTGGTACTGCTACAGTGCATTGTTTAAGTAATTAGAAAATCATTCCAAATATTGTAAGTATTTGCAACACAAATCTGGTGCACATAGATGCTGTCCTATTAATAATGGAAGCTATAAAAAGCTTGAAAAGCTAGTCTGCAGAGAAGGTCACATGCTTATTATTAGTCTAACCAGTATATGCTTCTCATTGTTACTGAATAGCAATATTAAAATAAAATAGGAGCGTACAGGGAAATATGCTCCTGTGCTGCTAAATTTGTGAGAAATCTAAAGATATAGATATGTCACTTACTCCAAGTTTAAACAGATGAGGATCTGGATAAAGACATGAACATAATAATTATTGAAGTTAAGGTGTACCACTGAACTAGAGTTCTGTATAAAATTACTTAGGAGAGCTATAAAATCAGTAGCAAGATACCATGAAACCAAAATGAGTTTTCAAATGAATGTCTATTTCCAAATGGAAATAGTGCCAATCATAAATGAAATGCTTTAACCACAATGTAATACTCTCTACTATCTTGAAATGCAATTAATCTGCTAAAAGACAGTAATACTTCCAATAACGATTAGCAGCCTTAAAAAACTCTGCACCTCCGATTTAGCTATTAAGCTCCAGAGATGGGCTAGCAGCCAGATGTTTATAAACTCTTTTCAGGTTACAATTTAGTTACGGTTACGGGGTTAGACAATGTACTCTCATTTAGCCCTCCAACTGACTAGCTTAACCATTATCTGTCACTACACTGGGCATATGCACCCTGCTGGCTGCCACTGTCCAATGCCAAGTCATCTATTTCCCCGCTACTGCTCGGCTGAGGCTGCTCCATTCATCCCCTAGACAGCCTCCTTTCAGGGGAGCATTACAGGCTCAACAGACCTCTTTGTTGGAGCTCTATTTACACCACCATTTTTTGTTACTCGGATTGTGAAAGGAAACAACGGGAGATGGAGAGGAGACGGACTGCTAACACAGTGGACCAGAAGTCATCAACCTCAGTTCTTTGAAGTGATATGCACAGTAAATACGGAAACTATACCAATATGTGAAATAACCTGGTGGTCTAAGTGCAGTTCCCAATAGACATGTGGATTTATATTTACAAGAAGTCAGCATCATAATCGGCAATAACTGGCAACGTTCCCCACTATTTATAAAGAACTGCAGTGTAATTATTCACCCAGCTCCCATTGATTATAATGGGATTTGGCTGGATAAATCCCCATGTAACTCTTTGAAAATTTGGGAGCTTTAGGGCAGTTGCTGCTTACTGCTCTGAGGTGTAAAACCATATAGATGTTCAGATGGAATGCACTCCCTTCTGAACACAGCTAAAATGCAGCAATAAGTGCTATGAGCCCTTGACTTGATTTCTGCTGTCTGCAAGCTGTTGTGAGATAGAAATGCACCTCCCTGCAGCAGGACAGCGCAATGACCGTGTGCCTCCGCGGCAAAGGAGTGCTGGAGCACATGCCAAACTTTGAAGATGTGTTTAATTCCCTTTGACTTCCACACGACTAAAGCACGCACATGACCGCTCCGTGGCATGGATTTCAGCACGTGACCCAGGACGTAAGGCATACAGCAGTGCTCCCAAGGCCTCACAGCAGCTTCAGTTGTCAGGTTTTATTTGGGGAAGCTGCTCTGCACACACACCAGGCTGCTCAGCAGCTGCCTCCCCGGTGCGCCATGGGCTGGCTGCTCCTTGCCCGAACCACAAAGGCTTTCGCAGCCACTCTGCTTCAGTCTGTTGACTTCAGCAGGAGCAACGCTGCATTTCAGTGAGTGATGGCAGCACCAGCACTTTATACACTTAGGTGACAGACACAGTATGTTGAACCACCAGCTGAGCAGGCATAAAGGGCTTAGAGAGCTAACTGTGCCTTTCAGGCAGATCTCCTACACCAGATAGCAGCTCCATTAAGGGTGTATGTGTACCGCTCTTTTCTTTGCCGAACTCTGACTGAAATACACCTGTTATCCCCCAGCCCTGTTACCTTCATTATTCAGCACAGCACCTTATCACCCAGCTTCAGCTTCCTCCCTCCTACTCCTGCCTGAGCTTCCCTGGATGGCAGCTCTGTGCCTCTTTGGCTACCAGATTTTAAGTTTGCAAGGCCATGGCACCCCGCTCCCACTGGCCATGCTGTCCATTGGCCCTTCCAGCACTGTTCACTACCATCTTCCAATCCAGTGCTGCCTTAGACAAAATAAACACCACCAGAGGCAAAGTTAATGTTATTTCTCTGCAGCAACCATCTCCTATTTCTATAGTGGAAGAGATGCCAAAGAGTGGTGGTGTAGAAGACGAGTCTGCATGTGCTGCATTTACCACAGCCCACAACCAGTCTTTCAGAACATTTTACTGGTGCACAGATTCTGGGGTTCTGGGATGATAAATATCTCACCTGCTTTCATTTTATAAAATGCAGAATTTGGGGTTTCCTTTTTCAAACAACAACAACAACAACAACAAAAATACCTAAAAATTTAAAAATACCAAGAGAAAGTATGTTGCGAGTACAGAAAATTTATATAATATTTTTATATAATACAGTCACATCACTGGGGAAGCAAGGGGATTGGTTTTTGAATTTTCATTTTTTGAAGTAAAGAGGCTTGCATCGCTAACTTTTGCATATATGAGGAGAAAACACATTTTAATGTCCTGCTTTTTGGCAGATTAATTTACTACTTCTTGTCTGGTGTGTTTTGCTGTTTTTTAACAACACCTTCACAAGCTAAGTGTTCTTCTTTTATCTGACAGTATCCAGAGATTGGACATAAAATAGACAATGTACAGAGCAGTATGCTTGTGTGCATGTTTCAGTGCATAGAAATTTGCACTTTTCATTTTAACCAGTGCAAATGACAACTAAAAGCAATAGCCTTTCAACTTTTGCAAAAATAGGTCCCATTTTTGCATTTTATGGGGTGGTTAGAAAAACAAAATTTTATTGCCTGTAGAGGGGAAAAATTTTCAGTAATTTGAGCTTATAGTGAAACCAGCTGATCTCCATCTTGCTTTATCTGTATTGTTTTATTCTTTGATCATAAATGTATCCAATTAATATTTTTATGTTATTTTATTTTTTGGTAAATTGTATGCATCATGAGATAAAAATAAACTACTTACTATGATTTTCCTAATGGGTTTTTCTTTCCAGTACAGTATTGTTTTGTAGTAATCACACTGGGAATATGCCAATATCGGACAGACCCGGCCTAGAGCTTCAGCAATTCTGACATTCCCTCAGAAGTTCCAAGAAAAATAAACAATACATTATTTTTTACTTCCTAGGAGCCCCAGAATCCAGCCTAGTCACTTAGAAAAAGTTATCTTGCAAGGCTAAAGTAAGCCTTTGAAGCATATCAAGTTTATGAAAACATGGACAAATCCAGAAAAGCATTCTTCAGGAAAAAGCTCAAAGAATTAAATTTAAAGGGTTTGTTGTATTCTGTTGATTGGTGGGTTAAAGATAACAACTTACAGGGCTGCCTGGCCATCAAGAGGTTGGGATGGAAAAACAGAGCCCCTGATGTTAATTGCACACAATTTAAATTTGGCTTAGGCTATCTTACACAGCTCCTTGCTTTTGATTAGATTTCTGCCAAGTGCTCAGACTCTCTTGTTTGGTAAGTGCTACAAAGGTACAGCATGCACAGACTGAACTCGGGTGCTGTCGATTTCTGCAGAAACATTCCTCTATCACCCAGTCCCATTTTGGCTGCCCACTCCTGTTTCTTAAAACACTGTAGAAAGAAAGGGGAAAACTAGGATAACAACATATAACTTTTCCCTTGAAAATTTCTGTTCTGTCTGAGGTAAATCCTCCTTAGACTACCTTTTTTTTAAGAGATTCTGCTGTTGCATTTTAAAAAGCACTTAGAAATATAAATCAACTACTTTAATAACAGAAAAGCATCTAATGATTTAAGATTATTGCTAAGATTTTGGTTCATATTCTGAGTTAAATGCCCAGTATGGAAGCTATATAATGAAGTTGCATTACATTATGACCTGCAACCTACTGTATTGAAACATATACATATTTTAAAAATATGTACTTGTAGGGAAACAGCTAGGAAAGGTTCACCACTTCACAGTGATTAGGGACTTCTAAAGAGTGACCATCTTTCACGATCCTCAATAACAGACTCAGAAGACAACAGGCCACCAACATTTTGGCGTTCTATGCATCATATTAAAAAAAAAAAAAAAAGATTATTTACATGGCAACAGCAAACAGTAATAAAGTTCAGTTTGCTGTTGCCTTGGAAGGCTTTGAGGAAGCTGGCTAAGAGATCTCTCAGGCTGCTTCCCTGCAGCTGCCCATCAGGCACATGAAGCAAACCCAGCAGGGAGAGCAATAAAGACACCTGTCCTCCCTGAAGTTCAGAACAGAGACTGGAAAGGCCAGCAGAGGTGGTCTGGGCTGCACTGGGTCTGATGGAACAGGGAGCAGCCTTGTCCACTCTTGATACCAGCACTGCCACACCACGGCACCGGGGACACCTGGCAGTGGCACCTTCCTTCCCACCCACTGCAGGGGCGTGACTGCCCCCACGGCTGCGGCGTGGTCCTGGAGGGGCAGCAGCAGAGCTGGAGGGAAGGGGAGGGCAGAGGGTGGCTGGAGAGAGGCTGGAGGTGCCAGGAGGTGTGGGGCAGCTGTGGTGGAGTGTCTGGCTGCAGCCAGTGCGTGGAGGTTGTGTGCATGTGCATGGCTAAGAGGTGGCTAAGAGGTGTCATGAGAAGCCACATTTCCAGGTCTGGTGTCCCACAGGCTGGGAGGGAGCACAGCTCTTAGGGGAGGCCAGATGCACCCCAAACACCAGCAAGAAGAGGCAGAGACAAGCCTGCACTTCTAAACAAAAACCCCATGCTCCTGCTCCTAAAGAGGCACTCGTGCTTCTCAGCCCAGTGGCTTGGCATCACCCATCCCTCCTAGCCAGCCCAGCAGGACTGGCCACTCTCTTACCAGCTCCCTCCTGGCAACCAAGACTGTCAGGCCCTCCTCTGTCTCTGTGCTTTTTTCCTTTGCTCTTGGAGAATGGGGCCATCAAGAGATTTTCAGCTATTTCCTGACCTAATACAGCTTTCACAGAATTTTACAGCAGCTGGCAAGGGTGAGATGATAGCTCTCTGTGCAAATCAATGCACAAATCATTATCATTCTTCATTACAACTGAAGTAGTATCAAAAAGCCCAGGCACAATTTTTGGGTAATGTTAATTTACACCTCATTAGTGAGTGCTTTTTACCCAGCCACCAGAAGAGAGGCCCTGACTGCACGAACAGTATCTAGTCTTTATCTGATCCTGCTGCTGACAGACACTGTGTTCACAGGAGAGTTTAGCATTTACAGCAAATACTGTTTTTGCCAGGTCAGTTTGCCACTACTGAGTGGACACTGATAAGGCCAAGTCATGCACATGGCTATACATTCACTGATTGTGCATTGCACGCTGATGTTACAGATCCCTACTGCACCCAGGAATCCATACTTTTCTTGGAGGCTAAATAAATTTTTCACTGTTACATCTAAATTCTGGCACAGATAGGCTGATACATGAAGAAAAGATGCCATTGTCAGAATGTGTATGGTTAAAAAGAAACCAAAACCAACAACAAATAAACAAAACCAACAACAAACAAAATAAACAACAAAAAAGTCAGTATTTTCTATAACTTCATCACTTTAATAAGCTGGAAAGGAGTATGCACTACCATGAAATACTAGCAAACGGTCTGCTGCCTTTGAAATACAACAAATTTTATGAAGACCAGTTAACTAAGTTAACTCTTACTTGTAGCTTGCTACAGAGTCAAATTATGGAGTGCAACATTCAGTGAAGTGGCATCTAAACTATCCCAAGCAATTTCCAGTTTTATTGCACAGTGACAGCAGACATCAGATTCAATTAGCAAGACATGAATGCATTTTCAGAATCTGCAAGTTTTTTATCACTTGCTAGCTGGTAAACAAATAAATTATGCAGTGTGAATTGAAACACATCTCTACTTGGAGCCATATAATGTAATTGTTGTAATTTAATTCAGCTCTAACGAGATTAGAGTTTGCGGATGTGTAATCCAGTATTTTTGTAAAGATACATTACCATACATTTGAACTACAAAAGCAAGTCTGTTTTATCATATTTGCTGATTTGTCAACACCTTTACTTGACACTGCAAAAGTTCAGTGAGTGTTTTCTTTACCTTTGTTCCCTCAGTTTGATCCTCTGACCTTCAAAAACAAGAGATCAGGAGCTTCTTGCCTTACACTTTTTCTGACAGAAACAGCAAAAAGAGCTGAGAAAGCAGAATAGGCAGTTGGACATCTGGATGGCTTTGAAGCTCCTGCTAGGTGAAGTTGTATCTTTTGATACTAAAATCTTTCTAAGAGTGTACATCTCTCCCCAAGTGAGCGGTGACTTGGATTCCCTGTGTCTCCCTTAGAGAAGCAGAAAGTGCCATGCAGTCTTTAAGGCAGATGGTAAAAGTGCAACATATCCCTGAGTACCTGAGAGCAAAACTCAAGGGCACATCACCCAGAGGGCTAAGGTGTATGTGGCAAAAAGAGCATAAAGGGGCACACTCCAATTCTTATTAACCATAACAGCCACCACCACATATGGACATTTCAACCAAAAAAAAAGTACCCGCTTCAGTTTCATAATTTCTATAGAAAATGTAGAGACATTTACAGAATTGTAAGATTTGGAGGAAAAACAAGAACCAAAAGCCATCTTTGATGACCTTCTCTGAGAGAACTTAGTTTGCAACCAGAAGTACTATCTTTAGACTTCACTGAGTACTCAAAGTCAACCTTTCAGCCACTTTCTGTGTGAGCTATACCACAGGCTTTATAGTGTACCTGTACAGTTGCTAGATTAAAGCATCTAAAAGATCAGACCCAGGCCTTTTCGATAAAGCCTAAAAAATACTTAGTTTAAACCTCAGCTTGCTAATTTTATTGCAGTAATTTTGCCCCCATGTATTGAAGAAGTAAAAGACTTTGCTGCCACAGAAAGCTGGGTGAGGCAGTGAAAAACCCATCCATGAAGATTTTAATAATTCAGCTGGACTCAGCCCTGAGCAACCTGACATCCTTACTCCATTTTGTGCTGGTCCAGATTGTGGACGAGGTCCCTTTTGGTGGAAGTCATGCTGTAAGTGCAGATCTCTAGAACAGCCCATCATCCCAGTTGGTCAGTCATTCTGAAGGAATTACATGACCGCTGTTCCTGATGTACTGCAAGCTCCTAAGCACTTTCCATGCAACAGGGGCAGAAGGAACTTAGCAACGTATCCAGCAGCTCACAGGACAAAGGGGGTGGTGAGTGTGAAGGGAAGAAAACCCTCATCTGGCTGTAGTTCAACGTGAAGTTTTAGTACTTGTTTTGAGCGCATTTCAGGAAAGTGATTTATTATCAGCAGAGGAACAATGGAAGCAAAGTAATTTACATATTGCTTGCAAATATTCTCATAATCAAATTGTATGTTTATGGCAATACCAGAAACATTTAACATTTTGCTCACAGAATTATATTTAGTAAGGAATTTTCTTTTCTCCAAAACTGTCCTGGAATTTCTATTATGCCAGTTTAATCAGTTTCTCAGAGAAAACAAAATAGAGAGTGGCTTCACAGTGATCATTGTGGAGATTGCTGCTGGAATACAATGTTTTCCTTAAGGTGTAAATGTAATAATGCTTAATAAATGTAGTGCTCCCTGTCATTGCAAGTGTAACAAAGAAACGATCCTTTTGCCATCATCTCAAGACCTGCATCGCCGAGGGACGGGTGGGAGAGGAAGGAGAGGAAATCTTGTTACCTCCCTGTTTCCGCCTCACCTTTTATTAGTTCCTTAATTACTTATTACCTTAATGTCGCCATCTCCAGCGCTGGGCTCGCCGCTGCGCTCCCCATAAGGGGGCACCCTTGGTTGCGTCCTGCGGGACCGCGACGGCTGCTCCGCGCTGCAGCTGAGCCAGCGCGCTGCCGGCAGGGCTGATGCGGGGCGATGGCGGGTCCTGCGGCACCCGCAGGAAATTGGGAAATGACACGTTCAGCGCTGGCTACCCACTGCAGCGCTGCAACAGCTAAGCTCAGCATCCTCCATCTGACCGCTTCCTTCCAAACGGAAAAAAAGCGTGGCTACTATTGCACTTTTTATTCTGAAGGAGGAATGGGGGAGAGCCATGTGCTTAAATTAAAACCCATGCCCAGATTTCTGCACGTTCAAAAGTTTTAATTGGGTGCAAACTCTGGCTAACGTGAGATAGTAACTAATAGCAACAAAGGATGGCTTCTGGCTTTTGCCTGGCTGCCTGCTCAGATCCGGATCCCAATGGTTTAACACTGGTTGTGTCTGAACAAAGAAGCTGCTGCCCATCAGCCACCGTGACACAAGGTCTGGATCTGCAACTCATCCACGGCAGGCACCTCACAGAATGTTGCAGCTCCCTCCCAGGAATGGAGACAGTGCATGTCAGTCTATTTAGCTTGATTTCAGGTTGTAGTTGAGGTGCAGTCAATGCACACACAGATCTGAAAGCCAGGAGGTGCTGCTGACTCCTGAAATGTAGGCCCAGAAGGCACCAGCTCAGAGGAAAATTAATATCCAGGTTAATTTAAATCAAGCTCACATCAAGAACAAGAGTCTTAACTACAAGGACATGAGACTCCGATCTAACACAGAAGCTTACTAAGACTTAGATGTGAAAAGAAAATTATTTATAGCTCTAAGATAATCTCCTCATTCCTTAGGGGCTCAAGAAAACTTTTAATAACCCTAGAAGGAAGACAAATACCCCTTACACTTCTCACTTTATATAGAAGGAAGCAGAAACAGGGCCTTAAGCCCTCTTCTGAGTTTCCATTTACTTTGGATATTGCAGCCTTGGCTGTGGCCCAGATTGTGCTTGTTCCTTGTAAGCAAAGCCACTGTTGGTCCTACAATGTGAATGGCTCGTCAGAAGGAGCTGTTTTGGAGCTGTCTTGCTTAAGACAACATCCTTCTCAGGTTACAGGTGGGAGTCATGACAGTTCTCAGGGGTTACATCTGGCAAGACAACCAAGCCTCTGTGGAAAGCAGCAGGCGATGGCTTTTAGTCAGGTGGAGAACAGTTTTTATATGGGAAGAAAAAAATAAATTGTGTTTTATTTTCTGTGTATGTGCACTGATGCTGTTGTCAGTCTTTATCAGGTTCAAACTTTTAAGGAAAAAAACTCAGACGTTTCAAACTGTCTAATAATGGACTCCGTAGGAGAAAAAAGTCACTACCCTTATCTAGACAAAGTATTGCTACAGAGGGTTTACTGAAACAGTTGAAGCCCCCTATTCATCAAGTTACTCAGGCACATGCCTAATTACAGAGCAAGCTTGTTTTGTGGTTAAGGTGCTAAAACTGGGGCTAAGGGTGCTTTGGCTCACTTCCTTCCCTCTACCACAGGATTATCTGCAAACCTGAGAAAACTAGAGTAATATGTTTTCTACACCGGACCTCCCTATTCAATAGTTTTAAAAAAATAAAGGTAAGGCATCTCAGAAAGGACCAGTCCTTAAAAAGCAATTTGTGAGTTTTAAGGGAAGGTTAAACAAATAATGGGGATTACACAGGTAATGCACACTGGCAGAATTGTAAGAGCACCAGCAGCTGCTTTTTTTTTCCATCTTCATTAGCTGAAAACTGTCCTAAGCCATCTGTAGATTGAAATCCAGTTTTTGGTAACTGATCTTCCTGAACTGTGACATCAGTAACTTACATGATCAGTACTTTATCCCTTGACAATTGCCCCTTAGATTCTGAAGCATCATACCCCTGAAGCATCATATCCCATGACATGACAGCTCTGTTAAACTCTAAAGCATGAAACCTTGATACAATTCACAGACTGTTTCCGAACAGATACAGAACTGTCCTGATCTATGACAGCCTAACTATTAGGGGATTTCCACAGTGAAATAAAATTGTAAAGCAGAGATTGTGAAATGGGCTCACTAACTGTACAGAGTTAGGAGAAGTGATGCCGTGTTTGTCACAGCATCATAGACACAGGTCAAATAAAGTCACAGATAGTGCAACTCATCCAGGGTTTTAGTCTCCTGTCACTAATTCTCTGCCTTTACAAACACAAGCTCCTAACCCTGAGTGCTCACAATACCTGAGAGCACATAGTATAATCATATACAATACTACTTTATAATTATGTTCCCTTGAATGCTCTGCTAGACCTGTATGATTTTATCATTTTATGTTCAGCCTCTCAGCTTTTAAAGTTTTTTTTTTTCCCCCTATGTTTGTCTTTTTTAACAGACATTAGGATAAAGGGCACAACACTGGAGTGACTAATGTCATTCATGTCACTCATGTAAGTTTTCCACTGAAAAGATTTTGCACAAGACTGGTATTGAATTCAAAGGACACATATTGGGAAGATTCCTGTCTGCCTGGAAGAGCCTGGGGGGTTCTAAAAAGCATGCACTCTGTGTTGCCTTGGCATTATCCTCCTCAGCAGTATTAAAGTAAAGGATGTGTACTACAGAAAATCAACCACTGTCCAAAACAATGCCTCCAGCCTACAATTCTTACAGTTTTATTACTTGTGTAACTCAGTCTTAGCAAATGAAGCTTCATTCCCAGCCACTGGTTACAGGAGGCAGTCACACCAAAAAGGTGGCATAAACAATACAGGAAAAAGTACTTTTTTAAATATGCTTCATCTAATTTATTGGAAGATCCCATACGACTATAACCATTCAACACTTTAATAAGATTTTGTGATGGTTTTTGTATTGTATTTAAAAATAAACAAAATATCTGCACCAGAAAAATGTTAGGGAACCAGCTTCCAGTGCTTAGCTGTATGACAGCATCAAAGGTTCCTTCTCCAGTAAAAGAGGAACTGAAGCAGAGCCTCTTTCAGTAAAAATAGAATCCCCAGAAGCTGAAGTTCACTTTGCACTGAATTTTTGCCGTAATGCTTCATGGTCTGTTTAGCTGGGAGAGTACTGTCTTCTCACACCTACCATGTATCTGTGTATGAAGTTACTTCATAATAGTGAACACCGGTCACCATGGGTCTCTGTCAGTAGAGGGTTTATTGCATTTATTCCATGTTAGATAATTTCAGAGTCACCAAAACAACTTCCAAGTTTGTGTTAAGTAGTAACTGCTCTAATGTTTCATATTCTGATACTTTTGTATAGTTTTCTAACACACTATTGATCTCCTTGCATGAGCTTTCTTCCTTGAAAAGCATGTCATAAAGCAATGCTAAAGTCAAAAATCTCTACCCATAAAGTAACTGCCAAAATCTGGTCCCTATATTTCAAAGAAAAGCAAATAGGGCAAATAGTAAGAAACAGAGTTGGATGATTAATGAGATAAATGAAAAATAACTAGCACACATTTTTGTATCAGATAAGAAAGCCTTCTGATTCGGGAGCAGAAAATGTAATGATGGTAGCATTTGGGGTTTAAACGCTTGGTTAATGCATACAGGAAATTGTCCATTTGAGATGAAAACAAACAGAAAAAAAAATCTACTGCTCCCCTAAGTATAGGCAGGTCTAGACTTCTGCACTGCTGTTCTTGCAGCTGGCAATTATTATTCTTGCATTCATGTGCATACAATTTTAGTTTGATTTGGTGAGAAACATTGAAATAAATCAAATTGAAAAAAAACACATACTCATTAAAAACAGCTCTCTGCTTCTGCTTGCTTACAGATTTTGTTTACTTGCCACCCAGCCTTTGGCTGCTTGGTTTATGTCTGTATGGTTCACATCCAGGTTACACAGCAAAGTGTCTAATACTGGAAGAGAAGACACCAAACACTTTCCTCTGCCCATAACAACATTTGCATCTTTAGGAGCAAAACTAAAGGAAAATCAGATGAAGAGGTAGAACACGCTATTTTCAGTGGGAGGGGTAAACTTAGGGCTCCTTTTATCTGACCAAAAACTGCTTTCTTCTCCATTTTTCTGTTCCAAGAGCCCAAATGAGGCAAGTAGCCAGCCCTCCATTGCATATCATGCCTTGATAGACAGCATCAGCTGGCAAAAGTTTCTGTCTGAGTCTGAGGTCATGGTGGGTCTCTGCGCATATACACATCCCTGCTCTGGATAGCCATGCTATTCTCAGACATAGTAAGAGCCCAGAGAGAGTCACACAGTCCTGTTGGTAGAAATAAAGCAAAGGATTGCAATGATTGACTCCCACCCTTCCCTTCAAAGTGCTTTGCAAACACATGAAAAAAGAAAAACTTGATTTCTTTTTGAAAGAAAAAGGAAATGAAGGTCAAAGGGAGCATAAAATCAGCCCTAAATGGAAAGGGCATTCATTAGGTTTCTCAAAAAGAACAAAAAATAAAAAGCAGCAACTACTTACTAGATGCAAGAGAAACAGCAACAGCCAGTACCTTCCAAAAGAGCCTTATCCAGGCTTATCGAGAATGTAAAAAGTCTCCTGAAAAAAAAAGGCATGCTGGGGAAGGCTCCTATTTCAAAGAGGCCAGAGCAAAAAAAAAAAAAGTTGCAGCAAAGCAACCAAGGTTCAGCTGTAGATAATTTTGGGCAAAAGGGAAGAGATTGCCCTTCACCAGATGGCCACATATAAAGTAGTACAAAGGAAGGGGGTAGGAAAAGGGGAAAAGAAAAAAATAAAGAAGAAGAGTAGGATTTTTTTTTTTGTTAAGTCTTGGCCTGAAATAAAATGTAGGCCATTCTCATACCTGTGTTTTTTCCTCTAGGTGGTACCTGACAGTTTGAGTTTAACTTCCAAAGGACAAGGAAGCAAATCAGAGAAAATTATTGTTTCTCAGCTACTTCTGAGAATTTTGTTATTTCGTATTTTGAAAAATAAACATGGAGCCTGTGTTCTGCTAATTCACCTTGTAAAAACCTGATTTCCAGTGGGTTTGTGTATGTGTTCAAATAACACTCTTGTTTCTCCATTTTACTCACAAGTTTTGCACTTAGTGAGGTGCAGGCAACTGCTTGCAACAGTATTATGTACTCTGGGAGGTGGGGGGCAACAAAGAATGCTTGTCAGAGAATCATCATCCTTGAAAACACATTCTATCCTGTCCTAGCCTAGCCTATCCTTTTTTCTCAACATAAAGGCAGAAGTCTAATAGCAAATGGAGAAGGAAGGAAGG
>VXBU01013518.1:0-11359 GCA_013400315.1 Bombycilla garrulus
CTGCCCTGAGCCCGCAGAGCAGCTAGCTGATGGTTTGAGCTGCTCCTAAAGATCCTGTTGGGCTGTCTGAGACACTTGGGGCAAGGGACTCCATTCCAACCAGGGCTGGGTTGCCTGGGTGTTGCCGGCAAGGGCCAGTGGGCAGAAGCAGAGCCGGCTGCCAGCTCACTTCCCACCGAGCTGGTCAGGCCACGGTGCTGCGTCTGAGACTCCCCTGAGACAGAGCTCTGACCCAACAGAGCTGCTATGAGCATGTGGAAGATCATCTTGTGCTTGCTCAGGACTCCTCAAGGTGCTGGAGAACTGGCCAGAGCACAGCACGTTCACCTGCAATGGGGACAACACCGGTGTCTTTGCTCTGGCTGGAAGTTTCTGGAACTGGCCTTTGCTCGCCCCAAGGCTGCCGCTCCAGCATTTCTCCATCCTCCTGCCTCCACTGCATCTCCCTGCCTCAGGAGCTGGGCTGAAACCTGGCTCATCCTGTTGCATGGCCCTGGCACGGGGGCACTCCGCGGGTCCCCGCAAATCCGGGATCTGAGCACAGCTCTGTTCTTCTCTCTTCCAGGCCTTGCACACATGGCAGGTGACAGCAGCCCTGCCATCAGAAACCTCACACTGCAAACTGCCTACATCATCAGGGCAGTAGAGGAAGCTCAACATTCCATCGTCAAGAACCTGAAAATAAAATGTAGTAGATAAACTCAGCATTCATACTCTTGACCCATACGTCATGTAAATTTTGACTAAACAGAGAAAAACCTCTGCATCCTGCCAGCAATCCATTCTCCTCCAATTCAGATGGATTTAATGAGAGAACAACTGAATTCCATGAACCTGAGTATGTAAGTAAATTCAGTAATAATGGTGTATTCTATAATCATATCTAAAAATAAAGCCACCCCTTGATTGCAGCTGACTTCATATGGGGTTTTGGGACATTTTTCCAGAAGTTTCGGAGATTTCAGATAAGAAACAAACATACATGTAACTAATTTATAGATAGAAATAGTTGTTTTCATCTGTGAATTATTGTTTCCACAGGCACCTGTTTAAACCTAATATTCTTTCCTTCGTCCTATCTCAAGTTTCTGGATATTTAATTATGTTAAATACCAAATGTTATTCTGTTACCAGGTTATTGGTAGACCACCTCAATTTTCAGTGGTTTCTTTTTCATAAACTCAAGTGTTTGCTTGTCTGTTACATTTGATTGTTTCATTTCACAGTATGGTTCTTACAGTCCTTTGAGGTCTTTGTCGAAATGTGTACTGTTTCTGAATTTTAGTAGTTTTTCCTCATTCATATAGGACAGGGATGGCCATCATTAGGACAGGTCATTACTGCTACCTTAGTTGTTTCAGAGTTTTATTAGACAAGCTAATATACTTTAGGAAAGCTATTTAATAGCAATAAAGGCAGAGTATGTAAGTCACCTACTTTGGTACCTGCCTCTTATCAAGAGAGGTTCAGAGCAACGGTTTTCAAATGCTTTCCCATATCTTTACTCATCCTTTAGGTTAAAAACTACTTTCATAGCACTTGAAGAGAAGGAGAGTGATAGGGAAAAGAGAGAGATAAGGTAAAACTCCATAATTTAAAAAAAAAACGCTGTTCATCAAGTGGAAGAAACTGTTCTCTCTTCAATGGATATTTGTTGCATTGAGAGTCTTTAAAGTGATGAACTAATGTATCAGAGCAAGTTGATTCTGAGTACATCACATTTTTTAGTGTTCATCCATTCAGTCATTCACAAATTGCTGTGGTATCAGACCAAGACAGTGAGACACTCAACAGCATTGAGCATATATTCAGGCGAATGTTAATTAACAGAAGTTTTCTATTATACAGGTATTTATTTTACATAGTGCTAAATGCTAGCATGATGAAAGGTGGCTGCAAAAAAAAAAAACTTGTGTTGTTTTCCCAAGTATTTCAGAAGTAATCAGGGTATAGATTTTTGTTTAGTTGGCCATGAGATTTTGCAAATTTATAGGTTTTAAAATACATCACATGGAGCCTAAATGGAATATACTTGGAAATTTCAAGTCCAAGTTTAATTCACATGCTGGTAACACACATCATTGGTATAATGTGTGTAAGAGTAAAAAGGGCTCTGAAAAAATCACAACCCAACAAAAACTATTGTGCTTAAAACTGTCAGCTTGGAATAGAAAGTCTCTGCAACTTGAATCTTAACAATGCAGATCATGAACCTCAGATTTTGAAAACACACTATTCACAGAAACTTCAGCTTTTCAGAACAATTGTTTCCCAGATCATCTTTTCAGGGACAGGTAGTTGAAACCTTAATAATGTGACTATACACTTTCCTAACTAAAATTTATTTTGCATTATTCCTTAATAGAAAACATCACAGTTAATGAGCAAAATTATATCAAACCTTTCAGTAAATATAATTCAGGGAGTATTTTCAAATATTTCTGGTTATTTTAAGATGTCACAGTGCCCATTAATTGCTTTTGTTTGAAGAGACACAGTTGTTGAAAAGCAGTAGTTCTAAGAGTAAAGACTTGCAAGCTTTAAGTTAAAGAAATTTCCATTTGATTTTCTTCTTAAAGTCAGTACAGAAATTGTAACAGTGTTTAGAAAATGGAAACAGTGTTGAAACAGCGTTTTTATTTTTTTTTCACAGAGAGGACTGCAAAGTAACTCAACTGGAACACGTAGTGGTTTGGATAACTTTGTCCTGACATTGTTATTAGTATCCAAGTTCATTTTTAGAATCCACAGCACCTGTTGCAAGAGAAGCTTGAAAATACTAGAAGTTAAGCTGCTTGAAATTTTCTACAGGTTTTAATAGTAGTTATATTTATTCAGTGGTCTATAATTAAAATATGTAGAACTTAATGTGTGTTCTCACTTATTTGGCTTGGTTTTTACATGTACTGTTAGTCAAAAGTTACTTATAGATGCTATCTAGGGTATTGGATTTGCAAACAGTCCAAATCTGTAATGGTTAAGAATTAAGAGTGTGGGATTCATGCTTTCTCAAAGAGTACAAGATTAAGTTCTTAATATTTTTTAACCAGAATAATTTTCTAGTTTCGACAACTATTTCCTCATCTAATGATTGACATAAATGTAATTTTTTTCCTCTAGTAACAAGAAGCTGTTAGTATGGCTAGACTATGGTGAAAACAGAAGTCCAAGAATTACAGATATAAATGGAGGCAAGTTTATTGACAAATCTTTAATCTCAAGTTTCACATGTCAAGTTTAGAAATATAGAGCTCTCTTCACAGCATAATGAGTAGAATAAATTTTTTGTTGATTTCTATGTGGTCATTTAGAATTTTATGTGTTTCTCAGGCTTGTATTTCAGTCACTTCATCTTCAGGTCCTTGTAGCAAAGCTGCTGGCAATGCAGTGGTATTCTCAAAGTTGGCTACAGGCCTGCTCAGCTATGGAAGACTTGAAGACTTATGTGAAATGTTGTTTATGTTGAAAATTAAAAATATATCCATCCAATATCTATTTATACTTTTTTTACCACCATCATGTTTCCATCAGTAAAGTACTAGTGGCTTTGGGACACAACGTTTGCTAAAACACAGTAAGAATATCTAGGTTTTTAAAAGAAAAAAGCTGCTTCTGTTCAGTTTGAGTTGCCTGGTACACTATAAGAGATGAGAATTTACTGAATTGTATGGAGAAGACATAACTCTTCATACTTTTTACTTAGAATAGAAAAATTCACTAGGATCCTAAGGGGGTTATTAGGTTCTTAGTATGGGTGAATTGATCCACGGAAATTTAACTGTGCCTTGCAGAAGGGGCTTGTTTGCCAGCAGCAGTACTGTCTTTTCTTCTAATAAAACAGTATTAGATTCTGGTAAATTCTGGTGGTGAACAGGAATACAATATAAATAAAAATATGTACAGTAACTTTAGATCATTTAATATGACTCTTCAAAATTAACCCATACCTGCTAGAAATTGAGACTTACTTTGCATAGTGAGACATCCTCAGATTAACTGCTATAATGACATAACAATAAACAGAGGTGCAAAAGCCCAGCCTTGTACTAAGAATGTGAACAGATGCAAGAGCAGGACTCCCACTTCCAAGCAGCTTAACTTCTTTGGGAAACATGCAGTATTAAAACTGCATAAAAAATGATGCATAGCTAACTTTTGGCAAATATGACAGCATGTCAAGTGAGAAAAATGTCTTTTGAGAGAGAAACATTTGTTTACATAAGCAACTAATCTGTGCAGTTTCACATTTCAACTTGGAAGTGGAGGATTTCTCCTTACTTACTAAAATTATTTGGGTCATAATGAAAAGACAAATAGATGTTTAGGTAAGATCACAGACAAAGCCCACGCCTGAATTCACAAAGGCATGTGGACTGCAGCACTATGAGATGATAATACAGTACAGAGTAAGATCATAGCAGGGACTCTCTCGTTAAGAAAGACTTTGAAAGAGAGATGTGAGCACTCAGCCATTCTTTATACACAGCTTTCCTTACAGTCAGAGAGTGAGGCACGCTGCATTTTGTGATGCCAAGAGGAAGTTAATGAATTTTGCCACTTCATGGCATTTCAAGTATACTTGGTCTAACTGTATTTTAACCATACAAAAGCAGCAAATACAAATCACATTTTCCTTCTCTGAAACACTGGAGAGGTATCATTGGTATTTATTTAGAATTCCCAGTCCGTATCATCTTGATTTGTAGCCATACGTCCAAGTTCAGTCCGAACTGCTGTTGAGGGCAGTGCCAAGAACTCTGATCTGTTATTTTGAATAGGAGGTGGTAATAGGGACAGTAGTGAATTCTGCGTTTGCTCCTTTATCTAGAAAGAAAAGAGTTAAAATAAAGCTGCACATAAAAGTCTCCATAACTTTGCAACTGACTTCAGTAAAAGCATGTGAAATCAGAGCCTTGTTCTTGCATGTTACAATATCGAAAGTAAAAGGATGAGAGGTTTTGCTTTCACCACTCTATTAGTCTTTCAAGACTAATGAAATCAACTGTGCAGTTCTGCTTTAAATTAAGAACATTAACCATTTTTAAAATTAGTTAGGCTGCCTTTAGTTAAGTTAAATAAACTTAATCAATGGGGAAATTGATTAATCTTATGCCAATACCATTTCGGGGAAAACAAATTCTGAAGCAGGTATGCTCTTACAGGATGCTTTTTGGCTCCAGATAACTTCATTACTTTGTAATCTAGCTGGTTTTGTGGCTTATTTAGGTTATAGCTGTGTCATTTAACAAAATACAGTAAACTCACCTGTTTGAAGAACGTATGCGAAAGCAAACTGCTTGCTGATGGCCTGAATCATAAAATGAACAATATAATTATGTTTTGGAAAGTAAAATACTGCATTTGGATAATGCCAGATTGCCAAATAAATTTAAGCTGTGTGGGTTTTCCTCCAAACAAATGTGAAGAATGAGAAAAGCACTCAGTTCCTACATTCTATGCCTCAATTTGCAGTGAAAGCACTACTGAAGAAATCTATTCTTAAAGGCCTTTCATGTTTCTGTTTAAGAAGGAATTTAATGCCTCATTCAAAAGAGACATAGAATGGAAAATGTATATTTCAGATTTCTGGGGGGTTTTTTGGATGAAGTACATGTTTGAAAGTTAATTTTACTTGTTACAAAGCACAGTCGTATTACAAGAAATTGAGGGGTCAAATGACTTTATATTCCTTTATCAGAGAAGATAATTCTTAAAATACAAATCTAAGTGTATTGTTTTACATAGTACTTCTGCTCTGAAACTCTGACTCCAACAGCATTAAACTGATTACTAAACTAAACTAAACTGTGGGCTATACTTGGATTCTTAGATTGAAGTGACAAAATCTATTCTTAGATTGAAGTCAAAAAAGAATTAGTTTTCACCAGAATGTTACCTTTTCTCAGGGTCCTGTTGCAAGCAAAGTTCTACCAAGTTGTGGAAAGCCGGTGAAAATGTTTTGGAAAAGGGCATTTGAAGTCTTTCACTGGTCATTGTGCGTGTCATGCTCTCACCAATTCCAGAATCAACACCTGATCGGGAATTCTTCATCCTGGATTCCCCCCGGGGAAAGGTATTTATATCCCAAGGACAGTAGGTGGGACCTTTCAGCTTTTGCAGCAGCATCTAGTAGGAAGGAATAGCAGTGTGAGAGTTCAACAGCTATCCAGACCTATTCAGGGTAAGCTGTGAAACTCCAGGGATGGAAGGATTATTTATTCTAAAAAGAGGAGTGCATATTTGAAGTAACAAAAAGCAGACACTATTTCAGCAGTAATAGCACTGGTTTCTGTGAGTAAAACAAAACAAAACAAAACTCCTCAGCATGTTTTTAACTAGAGATGAAGTTTAGCATTGTACCTGAGTGCGAGGCATATCTTGAAATGGAACGTGTCCATTGGCTAATTCACATGCTGTAATTCCCACACTGTAAATGTCAGACTTCATGTTATAGCCAGACAAATCCTGTGAGAGAAGGAAGACACTACTGATCACTGAGGCCATTGAGCAGTGCCAACAAGAATACAAGTGCCTGCTTCAAAACAAGATTCCAATACCCCATAACCTAGAGTTTTGAAGCACTTAAATTGTGAAACCTCAGACTTTTTTCAGAAAACTGATGGCTGTGCTGAACACTATTTTCAGGGTTTGCAGTAGTTTCCGAGAGGTTTGGATAAGAGATTTAGTACAGCATCACCTAACCAACAGCTTTAGAACTAATTAAAAATTCAGTACGTACATGTATTTTTAAAAGTTGCAGTTCAACATCTTTCATTGCAATTCTACAAGCAGACTTAAATCGGAAATTGAGTACTGCCATTAACTTTGAATAGGAAAAATTATGTGTAATTTATACTAACCTGTCTCAGTAGTTCGGGACTCAGCCAAGGAAGTACAGATGTACTAAACTGGGGGAAATCATATACCACCTTTGACTTCTGTCCATTGCTAACTAAACTGTAGAGGTTGTTTAGGCCAGAGAGAGAAACTAGCCCATCCTCTGAAATCAGAATGTGGCTAGCTTTAATATTCCTGCAACATAAAGTGGTAAATTTCAGTTATAAGAATTACTCAAATCATAGAACAGAAAGGCTTTTATATTTCATTGACTTATAGTGAGATCCTAGCATGGAGTTCAACTCTCTATTAAGAGAGATAATCAGGAAAAAATTGCCAGAAATTGAAGAAGGGCTCTTCTTCCCTGCAAAAGCTGTAAACTAAGCTCTTTCTATAACTCTGGTTTTCTTCTGCTTGAAGAGACAAAGCCAGGCAGATGTATAATCTCTGTAACAACTGGCTTTAAGAAATATATAAATACATTCCCTGTTAAAATTTTAAAAAACTTGGTTCTGCTGTACTATTGAAAAAATTGTTACTTGTGCACTGTCGTGATATAAGAAGGTATACAGGAAAAGGAAGGATACAATACTTAAGGCAAGATGCTGGTTCTGGTTCTTACCTATTGACATTCTCCTACCTGTGAATATATCCATTCTGGTGCATGTAATTTAATCCTCTGATTGCACCAAACAGAATGTTCCCTATCAAAGCTTCACTCATTCCTTCAGGAAAGTAAGTCTTCAGTAGGTGTCTAGCTGAACCTGGAAGTGAAAAAAACCTAGCTAGGCCTGACAAGTCTTGTTAAATTACTTGTCTATGCTTCCCTCACGGTATACACTCATCAAGAGCAGCATTCTCATCAAGAGCAGCATTCTCATCTTTATATTGACTCTGGAGCATTATTACATGGATGTAACTGATGCCCCATGTCATGCTTCTGTTAACTGGAAGTCTGTGCCCAACCTGTATTCAATATAAATAGGTCCTCTGTTAGCAGAAGTTGTATAAAGTCAAATATATCTCCCAGTTACCATTCCTTACATAGTGGATGCTAGGACTAAGTGGAATTTACTAAGTGGCAGTTCAAATACCAGTTTTCATTGGGGAGGAAATCTCTGAACAAATTATTTGGGAGAGTTTGTTTTTTCTACAAGACAGGACATGACTAAAGAGAAACCTCTCATGGACCATGTGGTCCAACATGTATCAGCCCTTTTTCCTATTCCAAAATTGAAGTTAACAGCTCTTACCATAGGCCATGAATGGAGAGATGACCCAAAGCCAGCTTCCAGCTGTAAACACTGTCCAAAATGTCATTATGTTGGGATGCTGGAAAAAGTGTGATAAAACCACCTCATTCTATGGAATTAAATGAAAGTAGATATGTTAACCACAGAACAGTAGTCCTACCAAGAGTATTAACTACATCAGTAATCATTAAAGAGAACTGCTTCTTTGCATTTATACAAGATTGCAGGTGATGTACATAGCCTGCAACAGAAATGAAATAGCTTGCCCATAGCTGCATTTGTCTGAAGTAAATCTAGTTTGTTTATAGTCCAAACTTTTGCTGTTACAAAATGTTTCAAATAAATTGTACATTACAGATGTATTTCTAAAGCAATTGTCAGCTGCCATCTTCAGAAAGCAACTCTCAAATTTACGTATGCCTTGTGTTTATTATATTCTACTCCTTTGGAGGGAAAAACTTGACTGTAATGACCCAGTGCAAACAAAGGCCTTTGGTCAGTAATCTCATATGTATTCCTCACTATCTTCATCGGGCTTTGTGCAGAAATGCTGTTCCTTTACCTGCAGGGCTTTCAAGTGCTCTTCAGAGCAATTTTCAAGGTCTGTGATCCTTACAGCAACTTGCCTGTCTGTAGGTGTATGCCGTGCAAGGTAGACTGAAGTTAAATTGTTGAACCTCCTTCCTGAAACCAGAAATGGCTACCTTAACACTGGAAAGCATAATAATCCATCACATGTTTTCCTTCATATTTAGAGATCATTTTCCAGCTTTAAAATTGCAACTGAGAGCAGTGTGCCCTTTTCTTTTAGAATGCCAAGACCTTAAGTAATTGCAGCAAATAATGTATGCAGCAAATTAATTGAACCATAGCTCTGCTACTTTGAGAACAACTGAACATATGACAGCATCAATTATACATCTAAATGAACAGCACTTAGTATGCATATTCATATAAACATATACATGCAGGATCTAATGCAGCCATCCTTAGAACAATCAATTCGGGTAGCCAAGTTACAAGACATGATGTTATTTAAGGCTGAATTTATTGTCACATAGCAGAGATTTTGAAAACTGACATGTACATGCAAAAACATCAAGAAACAATTTCAGGTAATTGCTGATTTGTCTCAGATCTTGAAATAAGAGATTACTAAAATATGAGCAATGCTCTGCATTTTTCTCAATTAAAGAGACATAAGAATAGTCCTTCATTTTCCAAACTTAATATTTACTACAGTTAGCAATAAACTATTGATAGCAGGAAGAAGAAATATTTTAAGGTCCATTTATGTTACCTATTTCCAGCTGGAGTTCATAATGAGAAACATTAGAAGAACAAAATACCATTTCATTCTTTCCTGTAGATGGAGGAATCCAGGCTAGATCAGAATCAGCCTAACAGAGAGAAAAAATAGTTTTCAAAATGACTATGCAATTTTTAATAGTTTATATTTTTAAAATTAATGCAGAAATGTTATTAATGCTGAAGTCTAGTACTCAAATAAGAACATTCAAGCTGTCACTTTTACTAAGACCTAGTTTTACGAGTTACAAGTTTTGTGCGTATGTGTTTGTTTTCAAACTGGCACAAGATTAACACTTAGATCCCTACAGTCTTCTACCAAAGTGGAAGCCCCAAAGTCCTCTGTTTATTTTTTTTGTCAACATTTCAAAAAGTATTCCTAATTAGGCTATTTTTAACATGCACTAGCTTTATATTTAACCTTGGGAATTAAAGTTTCTATTCTTACCAGGCATTCATGGATGCTGCTCTGAGATAGCTCTTCTGGTCTGATTGATTCAACTGGTGTACGCAGAATACAGGAGCAGTCCTTGAGGACAGAAACAAGTGCATGTTGGTGGAGTTGCTGCAATTTATTAAATATGGCAGTGCAATAATGTAAAAAAGTAAGCCTTATAAGCAGCAGTTCAGAAAGTCTTCTGCTACAAGTCTGTCAATGAAGGGTTTAAGAAACAGCATAAAGCACATACATAGCAGACCTATTGAAAAGAGATACTAAAGTCTCCTTCACCAAAAGCTGACACAATGAAATTCAAACACCTCAGCACTGTGGAAATCCCCTCAAGCAAGACATTTCACCTGTGCTTTTCATGGTATAGCTGGGTAACAAGGTACAACGGCCCAAATTTTTAAAGACAAACTTACCAAACAAGACATGGAACCGCTTTAGATCAGGGGAAAAGTCATACACACCCATTTATCCTGGAAAAAAAATAAAGTAGCAAAGTAAGATGATACATAAACCTGTGATAAACTTAGATCTCCTTAATCAGAACTGTGAGGCATTCCTGTCAGCTATCACACACAAAACCCCCAAACTCCAGCTCAGGAAAAGTCTGCTTCTATCAATTTCAAACTCCACACTGAGGACTGCATGTCAACTCAAGTGTTCCTTTTTAATTTATTTAATTTAATTTATGGGTTTAGAAATTTTTTGCCAGTTCTGAGCAAACCATTTGATTGCAAGTTAACTGCACAAGTGCAAAAAGTAAAAATGAACAGACTTAAGAATCCTTGGCAGTTTGTAGGAAAAGAAATCATTGTCTGTTGTTTTAAAGGAGCACAGCTGTGCTAGGCAGATCTTGGCTTGGCTGTTCGCAGCTCACAAAAAACTGTATCTAGCTCAAAAAAAAAAAGGCTAGGCAGAAGTAATTGCACTTTACACTTCACAAGTGAGGGAGGAGATACTATTGTAAAGGATTTCAGTTAAAAAAAAAAAAAAAGAGAGAAGCAACTCCCTCACAGATCAGAGCAGCCTCTCTGAAAGTCCTCTAGCAGACTTACTTATGTCTGATGCTTTGAAAGCTTAGGCAGTGAGAGAGATATCTAGTAAGCATATCAAAGTTTCTGTAAGTACAAAATGGGACTGTTTTACCTTAGCTATAATCAAGTCTTCAACAGTAGAATCATTAAGGTTGCAAAAGACCTCAAAGATCACAGAATCCAACCATTAACCTAACACTGCCAGGCCCACCATTAAACCATGTCCCTAAACACCCCATCTCCATGGTTTTTGAACACTGCCAGGGACAGTGACTCCACCACTTCTCTGGACAGTTTGTTCCAATGCCTGACAACCCTTTCAGCGAAGGAAATTTCCCTAATATCCAATCTAAACCTCCCTTGGTGCAACTTGAGGCCAGTTACTGTCATCCCATTTCTTGTTAAGTGGGAGAAGAGACCAATTGCCACCTCACTAAAACCTCCTTTCAGGTAATTAGTAGAGTAAGAAGGTTTCCCCC
>VXBU01013518.1:13395-51149 GCA_013400315.1 Bombycilla garrulus
CCGCGCCAGGCGTGCGGCGGCTTCCCTGCGCTTGGTTGGGGTCGGAGCGCGGGGCCCGAGCGTGAGGCGGTGTCTGGGGCTGGCCCCGCGGTCCCGGGCGGAGAAGCAATTCCGGCGCCTGTCCGGGTTGGCAGCTGACAGGGTTGTTTTGGCGGTGGTGATGCTCAGTGTAACGTAGCACTGTGTTGAGCTCTGTCTGTTCAGTGTAAGCGGGGGCTGCAGGGGCAGCAGTGCCCGCAGGCGGTGCCCGGGGTGACCTTCAGCGGCCCGGGGTGCTCGTCAGCGAGCGGGTTCCCTGGAGGAGCATGCCACTGCGAACACGAGGCAGCTCTCGGTGACATCTTAGTTGTTGTCTTGCTTGCGTCTGGAAGGCAAGGAAATTTTGGCTTTTAGCAACTTCTTTATTACAATGTTACATTTTTATCAGCGGATTAAACTGGAGTGCGAATATCTGTCAGTAAATGTCATTACTCTGTCGACCATGCTAGTGGAGAAATGCATGTGGAGTGGCATGCTCGTATTTTTAGCTTTTATCTAATAGCTAGACATTAAAGATAAGCTGTTGCATAGGTGCCTGTTTCTTGGTTATATTTCACAGTTACTGTTGATTGGTTATGACAGTCTGATGCAGATATTTGATGTACTAATAACTTAAGGTGGCATTAGAAAGTGACAGTCGATTTTAGTTTGTTTTCAGATACTTGTTTTCTTTCAAAATATGTAGTTCTTAGTAAAAATAGGCAGAACTTCTTTTTAATTACGCTTCTGGCGCTGAAGCTAAATTGAAAAAAAAATATTTTCCAATACCTGAAATTCTTCCACTCTGTAATGGCAGTGTGATTATTAGAGCTGTATCTGTTTATCAAATTTCTGTTATGAGTATCTGAAAATGTAGTTTGAAGAGCATTGGAAAACCGCAGACTTTCCTGATGGTGGTTTGCCTCTAGCAGTGAGCTTTCGGAATTAATATTGTGCAGTAAAAGTGCTGTCATTCAGAAATGATAATTGTGATTTGTTGATTAGTTTTCCAAGAAGACACAAATAGAACATTTGCACAGAGATGGCTACAAAAAAGAAGACATCCTTTTCTCTGGTTTGATTGCTGGTGATATTCTGGTGACTGAGTCATATAGATCAGTTTGGTTAATTCTGATACAGATTGTGACTTAAAAGGCTGAGCACTGGCTGGGGTATAGGTCAAGGAACAGAAACGATTTTTTTGGGTGATCAGCCATGCATCAACTGAAAGTGTTAGTGATTTCAGTTAAATGTTATTGAAGTTCCCTTCAAGTATATTTTATAGAAAACAAGCTTGAGTTTTAAAATAAGATGATTACAACCTTCATAATGAAATATTTGCAGAGAACTTAGCAGAATGAGGCATTAGTAGAATGCCTCAAGCATTTATTGTATTTTATACTCTAGTAAATAGGGAATTCATGATAGTTCTTTGTTCCTTTGAGATCATAACATTACTACATACATACATAATTTCTTCTGGACAAAGACTATTTGCAAGAAAAGTTGCATACAGATAGTAATGTTTTGATTGTGCATTTAAAGAAAAAATTTAGGAATTAATAAAACATAGTGTGTGTCTTTAATGTAAGTAACACTCATCATTTCAGACTAAGGGAGACTTCAATTAGGCATTTACTGGTTTTACATTGTACTAAGGGTGATATAGACAACGTCCAAATGTGTATGACTTAAATAAATCTCAAGCTGTGGTATTCAACAGTATGCATGTATACATGTACATGAAGCATATATATGTGTACCTAACAGGTAGTGTTGCCACTTTGGAGAATGAGCTATTACAAATGACAGACAAGGAGAATAAATGAGCCTGGTTTGGCATAACTGTAGATAAAATAGGATGAGAGAATATTGTAGCTGCCTTCATGATCCCCATGTGATTCATCATTCTCCAAGAGGTGTTTTCCAGCTTCCCCTCTGAAGTCTTAACCCCATCCCAAAAGAAAAACAATCTAGAAGATGGAAGGGGGGGGGAATTGTGGTATTTTGGGTTTTTTTATTAGAGTTTATTTTTATACCATTTTTTTACATTTGAAAGTATGTTGCAGGGTTATGATTATTACAGGATTACAACAGGATTGTGTTGGCATACTCTTTTAAATATTTTTTCCTTACATTAGAGAAACACAAGCACTAAAAAGATTTTTGTAGGGATAGTATTGGCTGGAAATAACAGGTGTTAGGCACACAGCAAATGTTAATTGTGATAGGTAAAGTTTGTGTTCACATAGATTTGTTTTTCAGTTGATAATGCTTTGTCCTTCATCTCCTACTGGATGGTGTTGAAGAATTTGGCCTCTGCTTCTGAGCACTAGTACCAGGAATGTTTTGGCAGCAATTCAGTGTGGTCATGTTTGCTATAAGAATAGAACTGTTTCATTAACCTTGAAATGCAGAATGTGTTGATTGCTATTAGCTGGCTTGACAGTATTCCAGTTTTAGCAATGGAAAAATTACTGTGTTAATGACTTGATACAATTTTTTTAATTGCATACTTACAAGGCAGCAAAATTTGGCATCTGAGAATAATACACTCATTTACTTGGCTTGCTTTTGGAAAATGGGTGTTGTCTTCTCTCTTAATCAAGTCAGAATCGTCTTTGTTGTTAGAATCTTCTTTGTTGTCAAAATTTTGTTTGTGGTACTTGTGGCTTAATGTCTTGCATCCTGGAATTTTACAGAGCAGCAGACATAGTTTAGTCTTTCCAAGTACTTGTGAGGAGTCAGCTGCTCTCGAGAAATGAAAAAATAGCAGGAATAACAGTTTATTTATGTTGAAGTTTGGATATTGTCAATACAGATGCCAATATTTTGCATACATTTTTAGCTTTTTGTGCACAAAGAAATTATATGTACAGTTGTCTGTGGTTTCCAGTTCTAAAGCAGCTCCCTCACCTTTCTCATAATTCAGATTTGAATTAGAGTTCTCTAGTGGTAGAATGTCTTCATAATTATATTCTGTCTTAAGGTGCCCCAACTCTTTCTGCATCCATCTGAAATTGCTCAAAGTGGCACTTACAAAGACAAGAACAATTTTTAATGCTTTATAACTATTTCATCTTTCTCTAAGACTTTAGTCAGTATTGCTTTTTCAAGTTAATCTTCACTAGGTCTTCTGACTCACTGAAGGAAAAATTTATAAAATCTCTTTAGAGCAACTTGGATTCTCTAGAGCAGATAGAGAAGGTGTAGGAATCATTTCCACTTCTACAAGAAGTGTGCCATATGTATGCCAGGTTTTAGCTCACTCTTTGGAGACAAATGATAGCTAAATGTGACACACACTGTGGGGAGCAAGATTTAATCTAGAGAGTACAGAAATACTAAGATTGAGATAGGTGGGTGGGTATGTATGTCTGATATTTCTATCTCTCATGAACCTTCCTTGAAGAAAGCCTTCTGAGAGCACCACCCTGCATAGGGGTTGTTCTCCAGTATTGGAATTCCCCTTCTTTTTTCCATGTTCAATTAACCTATTAGTAAAAGATGTGAACATCAATGGGAAATTGGCCTATGAGAGAATAGGGGGACAAAACTAGTAAGATGTAGATCAGTGTAGACTGAATATAGTAAATTGACAGTGGAAATAATCTTTATAAATAAATATCAATATCAATATCTGAGAAAACGTTCTGGCTTCTCTTTTGGACGTCTTTCTGCATGATTTAACAATTTTAAATTTAGTCCTTCTTTTAATAGCATGGTCATATATTTTAAAGCCATGTTGTAAATTTTATGGGGTTTATTTACATGTATTTAATTATAGTTGTGACTTGCCTGAGGAATGTGCAGTTAGGAGGTTTATAGCTGCAGTGTAGAAGGGTCATGGAGTCACTTTCAGGGTGGAACGGCCCAGTGCTTGAATTTCTACAGAGTTTGCCCCATGGTACCGGAAACTAAAGCTATGAGAAGCGCTGGAAATGCAGGCATTAACTTTTATGGTGTTTGCTTATCTACTAAACTTCTCAAAGGTTTTACAAATGATTTTGCCCTTTCAATTCAATAGCTTGGTGTTGGCCTGGTGCTCTAGAAAACATCTAGCCAAATCACTTTTTTTTTTTTTTTTTCCTCCTCTCTTTGGCTGAACCAAGATTGACCTGCAACAAATAGTACTTCTGCTTTGCACTTAGAAGAGAGATTAAAACCAGTCTTGAGAAGTAGCAGCATTTGTTTTTACATTTTTTAAACTCAAAGGAAAAAGATGGAGTTAGAGTTGAGAAGAAACTCTCCTATGCTGCTGAACTTTGTCTAGCTGTATAGTGACTCTTCTGATTACAACAGTTACTTGCATGTGTGGATCTACTGCAGTCTTCTTAAATGTCTTTTATTATACTGTATTAAGTTGTTTTGAAGAAGGGGTTATGAATAGTTCCTGCTTTTCAGCAATCCTTTTAAAATACAGCCTCTAGAAAAAAAAACTCTAAAAGTGCTAGAAGCATCTGTACATTCACATAGAAAATGTATCTGAAATCTCAAGTTTTTCTTTTTTATTAAGTGCTTAATGTGCATAATAATTACAACTGATAAGCAGAGTACGTACATAAAGAAATGAATGACAAAAAAAGAAGATACTGCTCACAAGTATGAGCTGACCTTAATGGAAGAAAGTTTTTTTTTTGATCTCCTGCCAAAGTCTACAAGCAGACTAACTGGCAGGCTCCGGGCTTGCTTTAAAAAGCTCCTGCACTGTCCATTTTAATCTTGTCAAATGAGAGGTTGCTACAGCCAGCAAAACAAACCTCTGATTGTTGTGCTTGATGATTGGAGATCTCAGGGAAGCTGTTAAGAGCAAATTTTATATTAATGAAGATTTTAAGAGAATTTTATGTTAACTGAATGCCAGAGGAGAGAAAATGAGACTTATTTTCTCTTCAGTTTTATATCTGTCATTTAGAACTATTATTTTATATGGAAGGTGATTAATCAGTCTTGGCAAATAAAAGTGTATTTTTACTTTATTAAACTCTATCTCAATTAGTTACAATAGTTTCATTTTCTTGTTTACATGAGTCGCTGCTGAAGAGAAAACAAATTTTATCATGATCCACCAAGTGTGTTTCTGATAGGTCCAATCTTTAATTAACAGACTCCTAAAGGAAAAGAGACTCAAGCAAACATTTTTTTAACAATAGAAATGTTAAGGGTGATGTTTTTAAAATCCTGCCTTTAGAATCCATCACTTTAAATAAATGTAGTGGCCTGAAGAAAATCTCTGTTTAGTTGGAGCTGCTGTCTGTTAGCATAAAAAGGAAATGCCTCATTTCAGTGAATGACCTGAATACACTAAATATTATATGAAAGAAGATGAATAGTACAGACAAAGAGATATTTGACCAAGTTCATGTTTAAGAGGAGATGTCTGCAGGGAGAAAGCATATTTTAATGCTACCTTTTACATGTACTATGTAAACTGGAAATAAAAATGCTTGTTTGCCTTTTTTTTTTTTTTTTAATAATTCATTTCTGTACAGAGGGAAAATTCAGACTGAAAGAGACAAAGTCACACCGATTTACCTGTTTCCCTTCAAAGTGTGAAATCTGTTAAACTTTGGCATTCTCTTTGTTTTATTTTTAGGTGATCGCTGAGCTGAGTTGGTGAAGCTTAGATGCAATACTTTTATGGATCAGTAGTAGTCCAGATGAAATAGGCATGTCCTAAGATGGCAGTAGATCTGGACTATGAACCAGCCTACAGAAGTGAGTTGATGCCAGATTTGTGGGTCTCTCTGGCTTGATGGATCTCACCTACTCTGTCTCTAAACCAAAGCCATCTTTTTACCAAAGCAATAAAAGAATGGTGCGCAGCTTGATTACAGAATGCTCTTTCCAAGGAAGTGAACTGTGAAGGAAGGACTCATGAGTTTTGATCCTAGGGCCTTGGAGAGCATCCCTGGTAAGTTGAAGAATTGCTGTTACAAATGTTGAACATGTCTAACATGTCATAAAGCACCAACCTGAGGACAACCTTATGTTTCACACTCTTTGTACTGTATTGCAGAGGAATGAAAACAGTGAGTCCGTTTGACTCACTTGTAGAGTCAGCGTGCACTATAAAATAGTGTTTGTAAAATTCTCACTGTTAATAGTCAACATTGGTGTTTTTTCCATTGAAAGATATTGCAGATCATATTCATTGTGAGTGGAAATCTTGCAAAGACAATCATTGCATATCGTTGATATTTTATCAATTTAGTATTAATGGGGGGTGTTTGAAATAATTGTGAAGAGATTAAGGGACACATACAACACAGAGCTAAACTTGGATTGCAGAGGTTTTAGTATCCTGCTTCTCAGAGTGTGATTCCATAACGATTATAATGGAATTTTATACTTATTACCTGATTTCAAAGCAGCATTCAGTTGATTTTACGTACTTTTAAGATTTTTTACATCTATGTTCATTATCAAAGCAATGAATGAAACAGAAGAAGAAGAAAAATGTGAATTTCCTTCAGAAAAGGGAAGTGTAACAGCTATGAAAAGTCAATGAGACTTTAGGAAATCAATGGCTGGTAAAATGTAGGTTTGTGTTTTAGCTCAATGAAGAGGAAAAGATAGAAATTGAATCTCCTTACATACATTATATTCAGGAAGTTGGAGGGACACACTATACCTTTTTTTCAGGAAGTTTTGGGGTCAGCTGGGGGTGTGCAATTTAACTGCCATATAAATCAAGTATTGATTCAGTAAGTATTTTGGTATTTTGTCTGGTACAGAATACTTATTTCCAAATCTACCAAAGATTTATGAAGTATTTTATAGCACACAAAATGTATAGTACTGTAGCAACACTATTAAATTTTACATATATTTAACAGTGCTCTGTTACTGGCATTTACTCTCTTCAGATGGCTGCTCCAATGAGGACCTTCCTGAGGTAGAATTGGTGAGCATGCTGGAAGAGCAGTTGCCAGATTACAAGTTGCGAGTGGACTCTCTGTACCTGTATGAAAATGCAGACTGGATTCAGCCCACGGCTTGCCGTGCCCGGCTGCCGGAGATCGCATCTCCAGCTCGTGAGGAGGACTCCTTCCGTTACATGAGTGAGTTGGGATTTATTTCCCCAAATATTGAAGATAAAAATCTAGATACACAGTTAGTATTAATATTAGGAAATGGTCAAATCTGGAAAACTTTGGACAGGCGGAAGAAAAGGCTGAGTTCAGGGGAAGTGCTTGTAGTTCAGGACTGCGATTCTAAGGCTGACTTAGGATGTCCCATGAGTGCCTGATCATCAGATTACGCACTGAAGTAAGAATGGGAACATGTGATAGCGGAAAAGAGGCAGGAACCTAGAGTTGTGCTGGAAGAGGTGTAATACAAGAGGTCTGAGTGTGCAGCAGCTCTGTTTTCAGGAATGTTAACGGTGCTGTGGTTGATTTGGTGATGTTCCCCTAATGTTTGTGTTAGCAATGTTTGTGAAGTGCTCTCAGTGGTTTCTTCTGAAGGTAGAAAAGTAATGAATGGCAGATAGTATTTTCAGAACTGAAAGGCAGTGATCAGCATCGATCTAGTACCCACCTAAGTCACTTATTCCTAAACCTATCAAATGATAAAGAAGAAAATGGACAGCTCCAATCACATGGAAAAACCTGTAATATGTTAAAAAGCAAATGTATAGAAAATTGCCGAAATAACTGAATACTTGCTTGTCTGTAGTTTCCAAGTGTTTTCACATGAGGAGAATGCATTGTAATCTCTTCAGAGAAATGGGGAAGTCCTCTTTCCTCCATATGTTGGAGCTATTGGAACAATAGCTCCTAAATATATTGGAACAACACGTAGAAGAGTGAACTTGTTATTTATATACAGCCTGTAATGATTACCTCTTCCTTATACATGCTACCGCTAAAAGGTTTTTTTTTTGTCATTGTTCTTCGTAGTTTAAGCTTCCCAAGGGTGCACAGCAAAGGAGTAAGAAAGAACTAAAACATTACCTCCCAAGAATGCATGCACTACCCAAGAATTTAGAGTGATCTTGTTATGAGTTGACCTTGCAGGCTTTGAAGTCTTTTAACTGTGGAAAGTAATTGGAAAGCCACTTAATGTTTATTGCTCAGTCTGTTTCTAGCAATAATATTGCAAGCATAAATGATTTTATAGTTGAGTGAATGCTTTTGTAGTTTACTGGAAGCAGTTGTGTAGTTGGTGGGGTGTACACTTACCTCTAAGTGCTCATTACAAAGAGTGAGATCAGAGTCTGTGCTGACATGAAATGCAGCTCTGCTGGAGCTTTCTGCTCAGCACCCCACCTGTGTTACAAAACACAAGGCTCTGAGCGACCTTCAGTCGGTGTGAGCTTGCATTTTCAGCCTGCATGGAGAGGGAAGGGCTTTATCTACAAAGTCATGAAGCCTGTGTATTATTTGTTTGTCAAGGTACTGCAGAAAGGGCTGTCTTCTTGTTTCTCCCAGAGGGAAGGTTTTTCACAGAGAAATGGTGTCCTGTGAAAACAGTAAACTGCTTGTAGGAGTTTTTTAAGCAGTTTTAAACTATAAATGTTTTCTTGTAACAATGACTGAAACTGAACTGAAAGATAGCTGTTAAGGATAACATATAAAACTATCTTCTATTGTTTAAGAACACTTTTGTAACTGCTGAGTCATATAAACTCAAGATAAACATGGTTTATGTTTCTCCTAGAAATTGTGCAGACATTGGTTACACTTGAAATCGTAGTAGTTTTTTTGAGACTAGTAACCCACAGGGGCGTAATGGGAAGGTCCCGGACAAATACAGATATAAATCAAATTATAATTATTGTTGAATAACTTGTTAGGTGAAATTTTAATATTTTTTTTGTTGCCTGGAATTAGGAATAAATGTGACATGAAGAATGAAATGGTGTTTTAGCTGTGTATCCTCCTCCCCCCCATATGTATGGAAACATTTTTATAACTTTTTCCAAGAGAGAATGCTAAATATATGGTTTGAGTGAGTTTGTAGTTGAGGAAAAAGCCCCCAACAGCACAGCAGTTATTGCACTTGAGCTCCTCCTCTTTTTATGGCTGCTGCTACCTATAAGGTCTATCCCATAACCAGCTGGGTCCATACCAGCAGTGTTTTCAGTGAGGTGGAAGAATATTTTCTGTTTCAACTGTGCTAGCATAAGAAATCCTGAATTACCAAAGATCTCTCTTTGGAACTACTTTGTACGTGTGAATAAAGGGTCATGGCTCAACGTAACAAGAATTTTAACCAAAATGAAGAGTTGCTTGCAGCTTTCACTTGGCAAGGTGAGTACTGCCTGTATGTGTTCTCAAGAGAGAATTCTAATAAATTGTGTATAGTTTTGACCTTGTACTGAGAAAAATACCAAAATTTATATTGAGCTAGGTTTCAAAACTGTTGGTTCTGTGATTTTAGTTATCAGAGTAAAGACATTTGTTCTTGATTTTAGGAACTTACCTGCCTGAGCAACCTTGTATGGAATTAGTGTAACTTTTTATGAAAGGGACTGGATGGAAACTTGTGACTTGAAATCACATGCTAGGAACAGTTGCCACAGGAGAGGTGGCTATAATATTCAGCCTGTAATGGCTGTAGCTTAGTTACATATATGCAGTGAATTTTCCAAATACTAATGAGCTAGATGATTCTGGAGTCCCCTTTCAGCAGCCAGTATCAGCAACTAAATACTGTAAAATTGTCCTCCAGATGTATCTTATGCTGCTGATAGATAGGTACTTTAAATTTACTGGCAAGTTTCTGTTTTTTTCCCTGCTTAGAAATACAATTAGTAAGTGACAGTAAAACTCCTGCATGCTTAAACAGTATGTGTTGGGATTTTATGTGTACTGATGTACTGGATGAAAGGCATTTGGTTTGTTACTTTAATATATTTTTCTTTTAAGCTTTTAGAGAAACAGTAAAACTTTTCCTTCTGTGTTGTTCTTCCTATTCTCCTGTCTTTCAAGATTACAAAAACGTTTCTTTGGTTACTAAAATGCAACTTTGCTTTGATCTTAGCATAGCTGTATGCAAAGCATAGCATGCTTTAAAAGATTAATTGTGGGCATTATGTAGGTAAACGGTATAGACAGCCGTTAGTGTGCACTTTAGCTTGGCACTTTACTATCTCATAGCCAAGTCTGCAGTCCTCAACAAGGCAAGGAAAAGAACTGATAATCGATACTGCTATGTATTCAGAGTAAGAATGAGATTTAAACAAGGTGAAAGAGTGAAGGAAATCTTGAGGTCAAATCCACAGTAATCTCATTTTGTGGTTCAGTGATGACGGAATTAGTTTTGAAACAGGTTAACTTAAACCTTCAGCTGAAGCAGATACTTCTGTAATTTTTAAATTTATATTGCTGACTTCATAAAGCAAAATTAGAAAATCGCTATTGAGTTTAGCACAAACATTCATCACCTGATAGAGAGATGTATAATTTTGCTTCTGAAGGAAATTATGTTTAAATGGTTCCCTAAATGGCCTAAGAAAGTGTTAATAGTGAAAAATCTATGTTTGTACATGCGTTTATTTTTTTATACTGGTAGATGCATGGCAGAAAATCACCTATTTCCTTACATTTTAATTCTTTCTCCTCTTTGTTCTCTTTTTCCTCTCCATATCTTTCGTTGTCTATCACTCTAGCTCTTATTGAACTTCCTTCCTCTTCCTTGGATGGATCTCACAAATTTGCACAAGGTAATTAAGATACCTATGTTACTATCATCTTCTTTTTATTAGGACATAAACTAGAGCAGACCAATGCTTTGCAGTTTTAGCACTGTTTTCTTCACCAATTCTTCATGCTTTGTTTTTTCCTCACTCAGACCTGTTTTTCCAATCCTACCGTTTCTCAGTTTTTTAATAGTTTTACAAACTCTTCAAACTTTGGAGTCACTTGATTACTAAGACAGCATTTACTGCTACAAAATGCAGACATACATTATCTCATTTCTTCTTAACTGTTTCCAGGATGGTCAAGCCCTTAATAAATGCATTTTCATGACAAATCTCAAGGGTCTCCATACTTCTGCATATAGCTGTCACACGGACTAGTGGGAATTTTGCTTCAGGGTTAAAGTATGTGTTCAGCTATATTTAGATATGCTCCAATATACTCTTCCTCCTCTCCCCAGAAGGCTGGAGGATTCAATTGCTCAGCTGTATGCAAAAAGTTGTTCTCATAAGCTTTTTCTCCTTTTTCTAAATTTGAAGAATGCGTGAGCACCTCAAGTCTTAGTTAACACTGCTGAAAGGTGTAAACGTTCAATACCTCATTTATCAGTGTCCCAGATGAGTATTGTTTCACATTTCTGAAGCTGAAGATGCATTTTCATAGCCTCTGCTAATTTCATTGACCAAGTACTGTATTTGTATATAAACAGCATTCTCTGAGTTCAGCTCTCCCACTTTGCACCATCATCTTCTCTTTCTTTCAATAAAATAAGCATGTTTGTCTCTCTTCAGTTCTTGGCACAGACAATGTGGAGCAGAAAGACTGCAGTGAAGCTGACATGGTCAAACGTCTGTTAGCTGAGGTATGCTTGTCTCTGTCATGCTCTGTTAATACAGTTGAGGGAATGTATTTAAGGGAGGGTTTTATTCAGCTGCTGACCATTTTGATTAATTATCTTCAAGAGCTGCTTATCAAACGCATGGGTGGTGAGAAGCTGCCCATTTGCTTGCACCACCTCAGAAACAAAATTTAACAAAACTATGAACACCCATGAAGCCAGTGAGTATAAGAAAGAAGCAACTTTCTTCTGATTTCCTGTTGCTCCTCTGCTTCTACCCTTTCACCACTGTTTAAACTGAGCAGTCTGTTCTGGAGAAAGTGTCACTGGGAAGGCCACAGGCCTAAGTAAATGTGATTTTTGTGTGTGTGTGTGATAGATCAGTTCCCACATAATCTTTGTATTCAGCACAAAATCCAAAACAAACCCAGGTTTAGTGCTTTCCCCTCCTATTACTCCAAATGGCTATGGAAGAGAATATGATGTATCAAAAAACTTAGTTATTGATATGTTCTGGATCCAAGTGATGAAGCATTAATAATTTTCTAACAGTATTAATCCATTTGAGAGTGAAGGGAGATGTCAGAGTGGTGATGCATTGAGCAATATCTAGGAGAATCTAAAGATACTCTGAATTTAAACCTCAAATGATCAAAAGGAAACATTTTTTCTCATTTGTGAGCAGAAAGATCGGGACCTGGAACTGGCAGCACGAATCGGACAAGCCCTCCTTAAGCGGAACCATCTCTTGGTGGAACAGAATGAAGCACTGGAAGAACAGTTGGGACAAACTCTAGACAGAGTGAGTGGTCACTTTTCTATCTTTTTTTTTTTCCTTTATTTAGTGTTTTTTTCCATTTTTCTCTTCTTTTTTGTTTCCATTTATAATGGTGGTAAGAGGATTTAATAGAAATATATCATTTCATAGTGAAAGGGGTGGCTGGTGATGCTCTTGGACTACAGAAGTGTACTTAGATGTCATTCTCCTAATCATTGGTCAGTCAAATTTTTGCAGTCTGGGAATTGAATATGAAGACAACGTATTGTAATTACCAAGAAATCATGAGAGTATTAGATATCATTAGGGTATAGCAGACCATCAATCTGATTTCCCACTGTTAAACTAGAAATGAACAAATACAACTCAAAATAAGAGATGGGTATCTGACATGAGCTGCTACATAACAACCTCACAGGTGAAGAAACAGACAGATAATGAGCTGGTTAATGGGGTGCTTACACAAAGACTAAACAAATTAATAAATAAAATGTATTGACAAGTGAATTCTGATCAAGATCATCACTCCATCTCTTTCTGTAAGCACAAATTCTTGATCTAAAAGTATCTTTGTTTTTCTTTCTGAAAAAAAAATAATTAAATAGTTGACAAATAACCCGGTGTTCAACAGATGTAGTGTAAGCTACAGCAAAATGGATTCAGCTGCTTGTATAAAACAGTATGCTTTTAACAAGGATGAACTCATAAGTAGCTGTAGGACAGCATAAACTTAGGTGTTCATATAAAAGTGTAGATAGGAAAAATAGATTTTATCTAAATGAGATCTGTCTCTTGTTTTTTATTGTCCTACAGGTCATTTATTGTGCAGACTGGAGGGTACCACTCTGTACATGTAAACAGGTGTCTCTCAATCCTTTTCTTCAGTAACTCAACAATTCAGAGTAATAGTCATAATCAAAATTATAGCTAGCATGATAAAATGAAATAATGTATCAAGGCAGCTGGAAAATGATTTTGCAGTAAACTATTTAAAAAGTAGGTTCTGTTGTTGATTTTTGTGTTGTCCTGAATTTTTGGTCTCCCTTGCAGTGGTAAATTTATGATTTTGTGAACTTCCTGTAACGCAAATGGAGGTGTGAGCTGTTCAGGAGCAGTGATATTCTAGAGGCTGCATAAATAATAAGTGCGATATTGTCTATGTAAAGTGTATTTCACGTGGTGGTGATCTTCACTTGTCCTAGGTTAACCAGCTGCAGCATGAGCTGTCAAAGAAGGATGACCTGCTGCGTATTGTTTCCATTGCTTCTGAGGAGAGCGAGACCGATTCCAGCTGTTCCACACCGCTGCGTTTCAATGAGTCTTTCACTGTCTCCCACGATCCATTGCAGCTGGATGTCCTGCAGGATAAACTCCGAGAGCTGGAGGAGGAGAACCTGGCTCTGCGATCCAAGGTGCATCCGACTGACAGCGTGTGCTCTATGAAACCTGTGAAACTAAGCAGGCTGTTCAAAATCCAGCATCAGGGTTTCTCTTGAAGCAAGTGGCTATTTTGTGTCACTGTATGCAAGTCATTCCTGAGCACTTTCCCTCCCTGCTCACATCCTTCTGTGTCCTTCATTCCTCATTGTCTCCAGAGTTCTCTAGCAGTCTGTTCTCAGTGCAGTTGTGCTACATGAAAAAGCATGGGAACATACGTAAGCACCCAGCAAAAGTACTTGGACACATCAGGCCCTTAAGCTCATGCAGTTTGTTTTGATATAAATCTGACTGCAGTGAGCAGGAGTATTTGGGGAGTTCCATTCTGTTGCCATTGTTTTTGTCAGAAAATACTTAAGGGTTAATAAGCTTCCACTTAAGTTATTTTAAAGAGACACTTAGTTGTGACTATGTGATCAGTTTCTCTGTTTCATCTGCTCTCTAGTGTGTAAAAAACATGAATACAGGCACTAGATGTGCCATCAGAAAGATAGAGACTAAATGGCATGACAAAAAATGGCTATAAAATGGAACCAACAGCAAAGGTTGCAAGAATTTGAATCTACAGATGCAGTGTCTTTTCTTTGGTAGTGAAGAGTGGAACTTGTAAAATAGGACAGTCTTTAAAACTGGGTTCTTTTTGTTACTTTTAAGAAAAGATGATGTTGTTTGTATGAAAGGTGAGGGTTGTTTGTGTATGTGTGGTGTTTTGATTTTTTTTTATGTGAGCCTGTCCCAATATAAGCTTGTTATACCAGTACTAGACTAGATTCCTTTAATGTCAACAAAATACACTTCTTTCCTTGTTTTGTCTCCAAAACTCAGCCTGAGATTCACAGTCTTCCTAAAACTCTCTAAGACAACTGGATATGTTAGTAGCGCTGTAGGATAAGAAAGAGAATATCAGATTGCCTTTATTTTGCTTCTAAGCCTACCAGCCAAGGCTTAATCATTCTGTAATAGAACATAACCTTCAGTGACTTGAAATAGCCTCAATTACAATGAGCCTCTATTTGCTTTTCTATTTATTTTCATGTGACTGCACTATGTAAAGAAGTGTATTTGCCTGCACTTGTGTAAATGTACTGTTTACTGGGATAATATTTTAAACCATTTGCTGAGTTTTACAGTGTGAGTCCTTTACTGGCAAACAGTCCTGAATATAGAAGATTTGTTTGTGCTAAATTTATTATTACCATTCTCACAATCAAAAGAGAAGTGGAAATCTAGAGTGCTTCATATTGTTTAGATATGTTGTGATACTCAGTCTCTGGCCCAGAAAATTTAGTCTAAATAGACAAGTTGGGAATATGGAGAAAAACTGTTCTACCAAGAGCTTTTCAGTGCCATAAGAGTTTTCAAGATTTTTTTTTTTTAACTTAAGTTTTTTGAAGCAAATTAAATTGCATGTTTCTGATTTCTGTCTTGGTTCTCTTTCCCTACCAAATTACATCTTTTTGCAACAATTTTTTATTAGAGCCAAGAGAGCAGGCTTTGTTCATGTGTCTGTCTTTCACTCAAAACACCTGTAAAATTCTGGGAAACAGGTTGTGGTGGAAAATACAGTTGCACAGAATTTTTAAAGTGAGAGGAGAGACTCTTTAGTTGCAAGAATTTTAGAAGTAAAAATTTATAACATTATAGTTAAGGCAAAATTGTTATTGATAAATGAATAATTTTCTCAAAGGCTTGCCATCTGAAGTCAGAAACCATTACATACGAAGAGAAGGAACAGCAGCTGGTCAATGACTGTGTCAAAGAACTCCGTGAGTATCCAGGCCGTATTTTGCAATGGCAGGATGGTAGGTGAAATACCTAGTTGCCTGCACCTTCTTAGTTAACCCTGAATCTAAAAATGAGCTGTAATTAATGCCAACCACTGATGTCTTGCCCTTTGCCCAAGTGCAAGGTTGTTTCTGTATTTCATCAAGTTTCACTCTGGCATTCAAATTCAGGTGTGTGTCGTGTTTAGAAGGGGAAAATGAACACAAAAGGTAATGTCCTTAAACTTCCTAAACTGAAGCCTACAGACACTAGAAAATGAACAAAATAGTCTTCTTGTATAGTCAGCACATTTGACACTGAAATGAATCGGTGTACTGACTCTTAAAATTATGAACACATTAATATGTGTTATGAACCAAAGCATTTAAATTAGCAAGTGGCTTAATTTGTCTAAAGCACTTGTTTGTATTTGCTAAGGGACTGCTTATTTGCAAAGAATTGCAGCTACTCTTACATAAATGATTGCTAAGTATTCTGAAACAATAAAGAGCAATACCTTTTTTGTCTGTAGTCATTTGATGTGTACTACTTCCTTTGTGCATAATAACCTTAAATTATATTTAAGGTTTTTTTTCTATACAACCACCATAAAGAAAACTGGGTTGCTGCTTTATTTTTCTTGTTACAGATGGCCATAAAATACTATGAATTGATACTTAGTTGGTTAATTTACTCTGATCCTGCCGAGAAAATATGCATTTTTTGCAAGTAGGAGTTAGATATGCTCTCCCATTTTCCTTCAGTGAGAATGTCTGTGAGTTCACTTTTATTAAATTCTATGGCATGAGTAAGCATACTGTGTAATTTAGACTCAGAGAAGGAATCTTCTCCTAAAGCTGTGTTGCCTATAGATTTAAAATTTGCATTTTCAGGAAAAAGGTATCTGACTGAGCTTAAATGCCTACAGGCCCATAAGCAGGGCCTTGTTTTGCAGTAAATGGGTGAGGTACAACAAGCACTAAAGTTGTAGTGTGACCTTTATGCAAGATTTATCAAACTTTCTTATGACTTTACAATGGTTTCAGGGCAAGTGTACAAACAAGGCTAACTCCATAAAAATATTTCAGCTCTTGGAGTTGCTTTGTTATCTCACTTAGAAAAAGTGCTTGCTAAAAGAAAAAAAAAGAATCAGGAAACTGTATTCTGTGGATCTTTGGGGAATAAATAGGGACCAGGATCAAGAGTTTGACAAAGGTTTGACAAAATGCCATTGCTTACCATGATAGTTAATAGCAGGATTAATTCAGAACCTGACTTTCCCAGCATATTCCAAGTCTGGCCTTGGTCATAAGTCATTATGTCATTTGAAATTGTTTTTTATTTTGGTAATTTCACATACTGGTCACGTGTATTTCAGATTCTGCATGCTTTGTATGTTACACCTCCATTTGAAATTAACTCTTTTTCCTCCTCCTCACCACTGTTAGCCTTTTCCTTATGGATGTTCTAAGGCACCTACTTTTATGTACTGTGAATTGATTTCCTAAGAGTGTTGGTGGTTTTGCAGATTGTTGTAGACTTTCACTCATCCTTTCTGGGGTTTAGGTTTGGTTTGGGTTTGGTTGTTTGGTTTTGTTTGGTTTTTTTTTTTTTGGTAGGAGAAAGTCTGGACTAAGTTTCTCTTGTGTTTTGTAGGGCAAACAAATGCTCAGATTTCCAGGATAACTGAGGAGTTGTCAGAGAAGAGTGAGGAGGTGATTCGCTACCAGGAAGAGATCTCATCCCTTTTGTCCCAGATTGTTGATCTTCAGCATAAACTCAAAGAAGTAAGGGAATGCTGATAAAGTGTCTGTGTGCACACAGGTGTCTGTTCAGCATGTGCATGCCAGTGCTTACGGCAGGCAAAAATTGACTTGGCAAGCCACAAGGTTGCACTGCAAGGGAGTGGCTGTTCAGGAAGGTCTGGCAGAGGACCAGTCTCTTGGGGAAATCAGCTGAGAAAATGATGAGCACCTTTTTGTGCTTTCAGAATGTGATTGAGAAGGAGGAGCTGAAACTTCACTTGCAAGCCTCCAAAGATGCTCAGAGACAACTGACAGCAGAGGTACTTATGACTTCTATAACATACATTTAGATAAATATTTGGGATAGAATACAGGAGAAAGAAAACAGAGAGTGAAACTACTGCTTTTTAATTATGTAGGATTTTAATCTTTCATTGTGTTGAGTCGTATGATAGGAGGAAAAAAATATTTATTTTACTTAAGCCTACACAAATATTTTTGTAGCTCACAGGGGTGTAAAAGGCAAGGAGCATGTTTCAAATAGGAAGGTGGTACTATTCTTAGTAATGAAAAAAAGAGTGCTTTAGTGTGAATATTACTGATTATATCAACAGTATTGTGGCTCATTAGATTTTAAGGCAGTTCTCTTTTTTTTGCTTTTTGCATCAGTAGTTAGTGTATTTGCATTTTTTCAATGTATTTTCCTTTGAATTTCATCATACTTTTTCCTCTTTTGAATCTTTGTGCTTTGTCACTAAAACTGCTACGGGTGCTGTGCTGACTGTTGTCCATTCCAGTTGTGGGCATGTGCCCTGCAGCTGGAAGAATCTTAGTGTTGAATCAGCCATTCTGGGTTACTTGTAGGAGTTCATTCAGTTTCACTCTGTGTTTTCTTTAAAGAGATCATGTAATGGGCTTTCTTCTCTTCCAGCTCCATGATTTGCAGGATCGGAATGTAGAGTGTCTGGGGATGTTGCACGAGTCCCAGGAAGAAGTGAAGTTGCTGCGCAGTAGAGCCAGCTCTGTCGCTTGTCTCTGCCACCCGCAGTCCCGTGGAGCATTTCCTGTGGTAACCAACACCTCTAGCATGGCACACACCAGCTGTGGCTCTAGGAACACAACAGCCTTTGCATGAGCTGCAGCCAGAATTAATTTGTAGTAGGCAAAGGAGCTGGTTTGTTGGTTTTTCAATTCTTCAGTGTGTACAGTTGTGAGAAATTTAGGAAATTAGTTGGAAACTAACTGTTCACTTGACACATTGTGACTGCAATTATTTTTCCTTTTCTATATGCCATTTCTGTTTAATAAGGGAATTAGCATTTGCTACCTAAGACAGTCTTGTTTGATGTTTATGTGATTTTATAACTCAACAGTGCTTCTTTAAGAAACACAACATCTCACATACTCGAAATATCTGGGAATTCTTCAGGTTTTGGTTGCTTGCTCTGTGTGTACAGAATCACTCATGTACACTTGTAAGAAGTGCTCTAAAATTGAAGCTTAACTAAAGTAACCAATATACAGAGCACATAAACACAAAGAAAAAACAGATATTGCTAATGAAAACTTAACCCATCCTGGTTACACGTGGGTGTAGTTATGGTGGGAAGCTGTCCCACATGCCCTTCAGAGGCAGAATGGTTTGTCCAAAGCATACTGATACTGGACAAACAAATGCAGATTGTTAAAAGAAATTTTACAGATATTTTCTGCTAAAATTGTCAGAAGGAAGACTTGAATCTAATTTGTCAACTCTAATGGTTTCCATTTTTCTCTAGGATTCCCTTGCAGCAGAAATTGAAGGGACAATGCGGAAGGAGTTGAGTCAGGGTGATGAATCTGTTCTCTCCAAGCAAAAGTATGTTTTCAGATTTCTCTGTGCTATTTGGATATTTTTCCATAGACTTGTATAAATTAAGGTGAAACTGATTTCTGGGACTCCATAAATGCATATATTCCCTCTATAATGTTTTCATCGTTAATAAAAAATATGTTTGTAGTATTTGGTTATATTTTCAAATTTGAAACCTGCTGTTCTTATTTGATTCTATGAAGAAGCTGGGAATTGCTAAAAGGATGTCATTTCATTCTTCAATTTGTGAGATTTTTTTGATCCAAATTCTGTGACGCACAGGACTAGTTTTATCCCTCTTAATGCTTATAGAAAAATTGCTGGACAAATGACACTATAGCTAAGATACGTAACAGGAACGATAGGAAAGACACATAACAATTTTCAAAACCCTGAAGACCTTGTTCCTGGATCTCATAATTCTGAGCAAGAAGTAATAAACTAAATACGTGTTTCTGAAAGCATGTACAAGTATTTAAATAAATAAAATATATACTTCGGAATAGTCTAAAGCAGTTATCAGTAGAGGTTCAGGTCTTTCAGGTAAAGAAGTGGTAATTCTGATACTTAATAGAGTAGACCTCCTGAACACACGAGTGTGTTAGGCAATCACGTTTTTCTGAACATCTTTTTAGTAAGGTCTCTGCAGACTTTTCAAACTTGTTTTTCAGAGATTTTTCTTTATTATATCTTTTTTGCTTATGAAAACCATGTTTGTTTGCTTGTCTTTTCCGCAGGGGTCAGCAGAAACGAGTGTTTGACACTGTCAGGGTTGCTAATACCATCCGTGGTCGCTCCCCTTCCTTTCCTGCCCCATTGCCAATCCCTGGATCAAATCGCTCGAGTGCTGTTATGACAGCAAAGCCCTTCCAGTCTGGCGTGCACCACGTGGAGAGCCACGCACGGATGGTCCCTGGGAGCAGCTCTGAGAAGAGTCTGAAGTAAGAAGCCTGTTACCTTCTTCTGAAAAGAACTGGTTCAAAGCTAAACCCAGACTGGACTTCTGTTGTTTAATAGAGAAATAGTTAATTTAATGGGCTTAATATCTGTTATTATTTGATGCTTCTCACAGAGACACTCACAGTCCTGGTCAGCCAGGAACCCCTGGAGACAATGACCTGGTCACAGCTCTGCACAGGCTCTCCCTGCGTCATCAGAACTACCTGAGTGAGAAGCAGTTCTTTGAGGAGGAGTGGGACCGAAAAATGCTTTTGCTGGCTGAGCAGAAAGAAGAGGCTAGTGGCTGTAGTACACCAACAGAAAGCTCTTTTTCCCCAAGTACAAACTCAGAATTCACTGATCTCTCTGCCAGCTCTAGTAATCTCCGTGTTCTCCTACCAGAGAAGTTGCAAATTGTGAAACCCATTGAAGGTAAGAGGATGACCTTCCTTCTCTCATTAGCAGAAAAGGATTTGATATTTGCCAGCTAAATCATCATGTGTATAGCTAGGTATGATGTGCAGTAACAGGAAGCAGTAGTATTTGGTGGGCTCCATGCCAGCTCATCAGCATCGCTTTCTATTTGGCTTTCCTCGAGGGTGCTGAGTGTTACGCTGCTTCTTGGCATTGCTATCCAGTGGATGTGTGGATCACAGTGTGGGCACCAGCCAGCTGCACTTGTTTTCATAATGCATTCTTGTAAGTCGATACAGTAGTAGGTAATGGCTCCCTGAATCTCTTCTCTTTTGTCACACTAGGATCTCAGACCCTTTTTCATTGGCAGCAGCTTGCTCGACCCAACCTAGGCACCATTCTTGATCCAAGACCCGGTGTTGTTACTAAAGGCTTTACCCCTCTGTCTGAAGATACTGTGCACCACATCTCTGACCTGGAGGAAGATGATGAGGAAGAGGGTGAAGGAGGTATAACATTTCAAGCACAACAGTCCTTCCCAGAGGAAAAGAAATGTACATTGGCAAAACCAGCGGCAGGGATTTTCCTGCCACCTATTACTTCAGCAGCAGTACCACTCACTGGTAAGAAGCATGGTTAGTGTTTCTTCTTGATTCTGTTTAGCAGTGTCCTTTTCTCCATGAAAAGTGTTCGACTGTGTGGTAATGCTGTCTTTGTTGGTTTTTTTCTTTACTTCAAAAAAAAAGAACTCCAAAAAATTAGCAGTGATAATGACATTGTCCTAAACTTTGATTCATTCTTGTGTGTATTTATTTTTACCCTCAATGGATGTAAATTCTTCACATTGCAGCCTCAAATCCAGGGAAGTGTCTGTCTTCAACAAATTCCACATTTACCTTCACTACCTGTAGGATCCTTCACCCATCTGATGTCACTCAAGTTACTCCCAGGTATGAGGCCTACTGACATCCTAAATGTTGCTGCATAGGATTAAACAGTTATTTTCTGGCTTTTGATTCATGGACCAGTTTTAAAAAATACTAAGGCAGTTAGGCAACATGTAGGCTGTTACTAATAAAAATAGTTCTAATTACAAAAGGAAACAGAATTATCTAGACTGAGAGTTAAAACAGGTTAAGGTAACTTGAAGTAAATTTTAACTCTTGAGCAGCAGAGGCCTTCTATCGTATAGCTGTTGTGGAAAAAAAGATTCCGTGATAATTTATTTTCTGTTTCTGTTATACTTTTTTTTTAATTAACTGGAAAACTATGTTAATATTCTCTCTAATAGAGTACAAGTGATCACAGAAGGTAAATTCATTGGTACTTTGCAGAACAATAATTCTGAGTACTGAAGCTGTCACAGCTAATAGCAGTAGTTAAGGTTTTTCTTGAGTCTTCTGTATACTAAAAAGGAAAATGAAGAGCACGTATAAAAATGTCTAATGTGTGTATATTCTCTGTTTAATTTTTATTCTTCCTGCTGCATGGGTGCTTCATTTTCACTGGGGAATACTGGCAGCAGTACTGGAAACCCAGTAGTGAGCGCTCCAGCCATTCCTTACAGACTCAGTATTGGAGAATTTCTCACCAACAGAGGAAGCTCAACTACTACTTTCAGCAGCACAAGCAGCCTGGCTAAACTTTTGCAAGAACGAGGCATCTCTGCCAAGGTTTATGACAGCCCCATGTTAGAAAAACCGCCTTTGCTACAACCCCCTCAAACTCTTCCCATTCCTTCTACTCCACCAAATTCTCCTTCACATTCACCTTGTCCTTCCCCTCCACTGTTTGAGCCTCGAGTGCATCACTCAGAGAATTTCCTGGCTTCTCGACCAGCAGAAACGTTCTTGCAGGAAATGTATGGCCTGAAGCCCTCCCGTAACATGCCAGATGTAGGCCAGTGGAAGATGAACCTCGTGGACAGACTGAAGAAGCTGGGCATTGCCAGAGTGATCAAGCCTCCTGAAACACAGGATCGTGGCAAGAGTCAGGGGACAGAGGTTGGGCTGCAGAGGCAGGACTCAGCTGGGTTTTTAAATGCAGGTGGCAACCTAATGGCAGGACTGAGAAGAAACCAGAGTCTTCCAGCCATGATTGGAGCACTGGGAGCTCCTGTTTGCACACAGTCATCAAAGATGGATATATTAAAGGAAGACTAACTGGCTTGAAAGGTGTTTGACTTAGAGCACAGTAAATAATTTGAGGGATGAACATACAGTACAAGCTTTGTTATGTGTGTTACAGAAGAGTTGGAGAAGGCATGTGCATGTTGAGATGTGGGAGAGAGAGGCGCTGGGACCAAGGAGCAAAGGAACATTGCTTGGGTTTGAGGAAGAAGGTTTTTGTGGGAGATAGAAAGGTAAAACCAAAGCTTTATTTCAAGACCCCCTTCAGCATCTCAACTTAGTCAGAAGTGAAGACTATTGTGGATATTTTCAGTGTTTTAACCCTTTAACCTGTATGTGTAGGGATTTTGGTTTTTTCTACCATACACCCATAGTATTTACTGGTTGTTTGCAGTCAGGCTACATCATTTAAATATAGTATTAAAATGACAGTCAGTCTAACCAGCATTATCAGCCCAAGTTCCTCTCTGTAGCAAACAAATATGAAAACTTGGATTTTTTTTATTCTTTTGTTTTTCATTTCAGAAACTGTGCTCTTTTGAGCTCCTCCTCACTTTAAGAAGTGGGGGAGAGGACCTTTAGCTCTGTGTAAGAAAGTAATACTTCAGTTTACAAACACAGGATTTATACTTTGAAAGAGTGCAGTTGGGTTAGTGAGGTATTAGCAGAAGTTAATTTCTTTCCAGAGGTTGCTCACACAGAGAAATTTGCAATGAATAAGAATTTAAGAAGCAGGAAAGTGTGTATTGGGATGAAAACATCAAGCTGAGAAATCTTTCCAAAATGTTATGTGCATCTATTTAAATGAGGGATAGTTATGTGCACACACACAAATATCTCAGGCAAATTTCAGCGTTGCAAAAGGAAATAAACCTTAGGTGCTTGATTCAGGATTTATTTTTAAAGACTTAAATGGAGAGCATTTACTTCAAGGAAAGTGTTGGAAGTTCAGAAAACTGCCTCTTGTCTTGCCAAGTATTCTGTAAATTTGAGAGTTCTCCAGTAAACTTTATGCCTTTCATTTATTCATTTCTCATTTTAAGCAGGATTTTGTTTAAAAGATTTCACTAAGAGCAAAATTTACCAGTCTTTATACAGAAACAGGAAGAAAAGAACTGGTGTTCTTTGTAGCATTTTAATGAATATTGAAATACAGTGATCAGTGAGAGAGTGTGGTTCTGAACACAGCTGAGGCAGACTTTCCAACTCAAAAAAGAACTGCATTTTAGAAACCTGGTTTCTGAGTGTTAATCATCAAAATATTACTGCCCATGCTGCTTTTTTTATTCCTTCCTGGCCAAGGTTCTAATCATAAGGAACAATCTACAACAGACGTTTTGTGTAATTTAAGAAAAAGTTGTCTTTGCTAGTGACCTGAATAGAAACAGCTTCTTAGTCCTCATGTAAATTTTCAGTGTACCTATCAACATTATAAAATTATTTGTTTCCATACAATTAGATTAAACAGTTAAGTTTACCTTTCCTGTTACCATGTAAGTGGGATATAGCTGGCAGCTGTCTAGGGGTGTGGTGTGAAGCATCAGTGCAATTACACTGATTTGCATTTGCTGTAAGGCACATCCTCCATAATCGCCCTTGTTGCTTCAGGAGTGAATGGAGACAGGCAGGAAAAGAAAGTTTCTTAACCTTGTTTATAGGAAATCTGTAATGTGGCCTTTCTGATTTTACAGTTCTACAGATCATGTGATGACTCTTTGATATTGGTTTTTTTTTGTAAAAGGAAAAGGAGTAACCACTTCAAACTTGCACAGGGATTCTTAGCAGAAGCTTGTCTGTCAGCAGCGCACAGAAATATTCCAGAACTCCTGGAGTTGCCTTTTGCTTTCTAAGCAAAATCTTACACTTACAAAAGGTGAATTTTATTTAAAAGACTATATACGGGTTAAATTAGTTTTTTAAATGAAAAATATTTAATTTTTTCATGTAAATATTTATGTTTGTTGGTACTTAGCTGCACATGGTGTCTTGCCTAGCTACATAAGGTAAGAGTGAAAGGAGGGAGTGCAATGTTGGTCTCCAATGGCCTGAGACGGGTATGGCTGCTGTGTACCTGCAAGTTCCAGGGAAATGAGTTAGCAAAAGCTTAGACAGTTTGGTATCAACAGAGGAGTGTGTAGCATGTCAGAAGTCCGTCCATTTTATGTGTTTATTGTAGGAATACCTGAGCTACAGATAAATTTTTGAAGGTATTACACCGTGTTTCTAACTGGCTTCATAAAATTACTCCAGGCATTGGATCAGCAGAGTAGCAAATCAGCTAAGGCAGAATTCCTTTGGCAGACCATGGTTCAGGTAAAATTAATCTACAAGCATATAAATTAAATGCATGTTTCTCTTGGGGACACTTCCCTATTCCATAGCCCAGCAATATAAACTGGCTCAGTTCAAATAATGCTGAGGATGTTGAGAGGTCGCTTTGTTCTGTAGCTGAGGAGGGGTATCATCAAATACTTTACATAAGGCAAAAAGAAAATGGAAGAACTTCTATACCATGGTGTTTGTGTTTACCCAGTTGGTTGATGCTGTGGTGCAGTGTTGTTCAGATTCTGTCATGTATTTATGCCTTGCCTTTGGATGGTCATGCAGTTTGGATATACATGCGTAGCTTGCAGTAACAGGGAAAATTGATACTGTCCAAGTTTACCATTTTGTGCCAAAACCTAGAAGATAAACCATTTTTTTAATAACATGTTTCTGAGAACATTTTAGAAGTTACCATGATTCTAGGTACGATTTGGCTTTCATTGTCTCCCATAAGAAAGGTGAGAGGTGACAAATGAGCATGACTGACATCCTGCACCAGATCTTTAGTTTGATTATAGGTAGGCCTAGGAAAAAAACGTTTTGGCAGGGTTCTGTTACCTTGCTGGTTTGAGTCAAACACGGATGCTAGAAAGGACTTACCCATGCTTGTGCAAGTTATGAGATACAGAAGGGAATTACTGTACTTACCTTATTCTGATTGTCTTAAAGCACAAACATAATGCTTTCTAGTTTCACTGTTAGTGTTTGATAAACTCAGTGATACCTGCATGTTCAAAATACCTGTGATCAGAGTTAAACATCTGCTGCAGTCGAGTAGCGACAGAGAAGGAAGGAGAATAATTGTGTTTGCGCTTCATTTGGGTGTTACATGAGGGGATTACACACACTGTTTGAACAGTCTGGGATTTTCATGGTATTTTTTCCATCTGCTTTTTGCACTTACTGTTGTTTCATAGTGGAATGTAAATTTGATAATAAACATGTATAACATGCCATTTTTCAGTATATTGCTGAGCTTCTGTGGTTTGTTCCAGATGTCATTTCTACTACAGCGTTTTATAACAAACCTAAAATCAGGCCTTTTTTGTGGCTAAAATTTATAGATTGTTATACTGTACACAAGCTTAGTGAGGTGAGTTTCTATCTGCCAAAGTGGTGGCTTTAGAAGCCAATAAATTGATTTATACAGTATTTAAAAGCTGAGCTTCACTTTAAATGAATCTGTTCATATTTTCTGGTACTTAGGGGGGTTTTGTGCACGGGTGGTGCTTTGGGGTTTTTCCTCCCCTTTTTTTTACAGTAGCTAGTTGTTCCTCTAGCATCACAATGTTAGCACTGCAGCATTGGCTGACCCCACCATGGCTGTTTTTCCATCTCAGTAGCTGATGTGAGCCCTATAGATTTATGAATCCTATAAAATTTACCTGAAGCAGTTCTGTGTGCATGCTTGCCACAGGAGGCAATATAAAATGCATTAAGGAGATGGGTACTTACCTAGGGACTTTTCCTTTGCTTAGAATGAAGACTCTAAGATCAGCAAGGTAAGTGAACATAAGATAACTGGACATCTTCAACCATAAAGCTGTACCAGACCAACTGATTTTCACTGTTGAGACTACTCTATGTAGAGGATACTCTGAAATCCAGGTCACAGACAGATCCTGCTGAGGATGCCAGATGACAAATGCTTAACTTTATCTTGAAGTATGCCAAGCCACTAAGAATGAATGATTCTAAGTGATGGGGACAAGTAACAAAACACACTGATGTGAGCTTATATCCTATAAAATTTACAGCACTCCTCCCTTTATTTTGCAAAGGTAAATCTTGCAAAAAGTACACAAGGCTTTATAATGGTTGTCTTCTAAAGGTTGCTTTGTAAAGATACCTTGTCAAAGCAATAGCAATGTGGTACAGCTGCTAAGAGCACACTGAATGTATTCTAACCACTGAGAGAGATCAGCTAAATAGAGATAGAGACCAGCTCAGAGATGCTCTCAAGTATAAAGTGTTAATACAAATGAACGTATTAATACAAATTTCTTAAGGCTTTTTCTCCTCAGTTGTATTTTCAAGTAAAACTATCTGCTCTTCTGCTAAGAGCAGACACTGAAAGTCTGATGTGTTTCAATTCTGAGCTGTAACCAGCCACCTGCAGGCTGCAGCAGCTCTCTCTGCCATGCAGTTTCCTCCAGTTTAGTTGACAGGAAAGATGAGCCTCTTCCTCAGTGTGAAACTTGGCTGTGGCATCTGCTTCTTTGCATCCCGGTCACAAGTTTTTCTGCTCACTTCTTCATTTACCGCTGTCAGGATGGTGAGAACATCTTCCCCTCTGCAAAGACACAAGTACAGTTTGTATTAGGCAGTTAACATCAGCAAAATAACATTCTCACTAGCTTGATATACACCAGTGCTAACGGCTCCTTTTTTAAATAGGCTTCAGAGCACTTCCCTAAGTTGCTGTGAACAGTTTGCATGGTGCTGCTCTGTCCTACATCACTGTTTTCACTCTGAGCGAGCATTCCCACTGCGTATCATCTACCTCTGCATCTAAATCAAATTCCTGTCACCCAAAAGGAAAATTCAGGTGTTGCCAAAAATAAGCTTATGGAAACATGGGTACCGAGGACAGCTGTACTCCAAGTGCTGGCACAGTGCCTGTATGTACCAGGTTCCCTCCCTGGTACTTCGGTAGGAGACGTAATCTTGCAGGGTGGCCATGCCCAAGAGGAAGTCTGCCTCCGCAGGGATGCAGTCGAGCTGAAGCCTTGCATCTCGCTCTACTGAAGAGTCTTGCTCTCCAGAATCTGTTTCGATGGTCACACCTTTATGGAAAGCATCACCTTGGCAGGCCTGAATAAAAAAAACTTTTGGCTTTCCAGCAAGTGAATTGCAATTCTGTGCAGTGAAAGAAGTGGTCAGTTCCCGGATAGGTACTTCCTGCCCATCAACACCATATATAATGCCTTTTTTCCCATGAGACAGGATACAGCAAACAAAACAGTCCTTATCTTCATGGTCTTCACTCTGGAAGATGTTCACAGTCTTACGGATTTCTTCTGCAGTGAGGTCTCTATATTCTTCTACTCTAAAATGAAGCTTGCTAAAGACATTCCTCAGAGCCGCTGGAAAGCAAAGAGAAGGGAAATTGGAGACATTTCACTGTAATGAAAGTTGGACTCTGCAACTGCAAATTGCATTTCTAGACAGAACTGGTCAGCTGCTACATGACTACATCCACATAGTTACATTCCTGGTCTGAAAATATGCTAGTAGTCTAATCACTAATCATATCTCTAGTGAGTTCCCTTAACTGTCCTTAAAAGGTTTTCTTGTATATCTCTGCGTATTTTAGAATCAGTATGCATAAGGCTGATGAAAAGCTAGCCTAGCTTGTGAAGTCCAGGCTCAGGGTGCTGCTTAAGGTTGCAGCAGCCTCACTAAAAATGCAAAATGCAAGTGAATTGTTCAGTGTCAGGCACTAATGTCTCAATGAGTTGATTAGGACTTGTCAGCACAGTAAACAGAGCCAACTGAGGCACTACAACAAAACTAATCCTAGAAAGGGAAGACTGAAATTCAGACCTTTAGGAAGAGAAAAAAGGTTTCTATTTTTAAAAATTTGCAAAGTCATCTTTAACATTCACCGTACCTGCATCCACATCTGTCCCGTTCCGATCCTTCATGTGTTTGTGTTTCAGTACTCCTTCCCTAGCTTTTGCGAAATTGTGATTATTCAGGATCAGGCACACTCCACATGGTCGGCTGGTCATTTTGTAAGCTTCAAGTAGCTGAAAAGAAAGATTCCTGGTGAAACTCCTGCACTCTCTTCCACTGCTGGGAGTGGCAGAGCAGGGTAAAGAGCCAGCTGACCTCCTCTCCATGCAGCTCTCCCTCAACAGCTTTGCTCCCAGGACCTGGCAGTGCCCACCCCACTGCCTCTAGCAGTGTGTGCAGGACAGCACCCTGCTTGACAACCGAAGTCAGGCTCAGCCCACATGGGGCGCTCTGTTCACTCACATCTCTGCCAAGCCAACTGCCTAATTCCTGGTACCATAAACTTGGCCTACCTTGCTACCCTTGCAGCTGTTTCTGAAATACACCACTGCAGCAGCTGTGCCACACTATGCCACAGCTTCAGAATAAAGGAGGCAGAGTTGTGCATTCTTCTTTTTCCAGACAGTGCCTTTAACAGTTGGTCTTGGAACAACTGTTCACTTCATGGAGGAACTCTAAGACAAAATGATGATGTTTCTAAGAAATAAACTAACTTACCTGAGAAGAATCAGTAAAACTGCCACGAGGATCAGGTGCTACAGATGGCACCAGATGTCCCTCAGGGCATCCTGTGCTTCCTCTCTTTTCCTCTGTGCTGAGCATCTCTTCTTGGCCTGCAAAGCATTCATGATTAATCCTGTACAATATCTGTACATCACTTCAGGAATAACTGTGTGGAAGAGGCTGTTTTGCTCTGTTTTACCAAACAGGTTTAATCCATCTTCAATTCTGTTCCACAGGCTGATGTTAACTTTTTCACAGAGACTCTTCAGCATACTTAGGTTGTCTCTCCCCAGAAGGCCCTTCTTCTCCATCTCAGTGAGAATGTCGAGCATTGTCTGGGTAATCAGAAAGGCAGTCTGCTCTTAGGGCACCTCCATGCTGCCACTGGGAGTGAGGCAGCAGCATGCACACCTCAGCTTTAATGTAGTGACAGCACAGGTTACCCACAGAGTCAATCCAGCTGATTGGGAGCTCAGGTGAGACCTCAGCTGAGCCAGTTAATCCTAATTTAACAAAACCTGCAAGTACCGTTAAGTACAAACATCTTCTCAAAACATACTCATTTCCCCTGTAGCTCAGAGATGCCAAGATCTAATTAAGATCTAACCCAGGACATCTGACAGTGGTCATACAGGAATATGTAACAATATTTTTAATGACAGCTTTCATTCAACTTTCAGTGGCTATGCTGCACTCAACTGAAACAGGAGAATCACTGCAGTCTTAAGCACTGGCAGAAAGGGTGTAACCTCATGTGACAGTGTAGAGATTGCTCTGAAGCAAAAGAGGACCCAAAAGACAGAAACTCATCAGTGAGTGGCAGAGCACAGTGGTCACCACAAGAATTTACTAGAACAGCTCTCAGTCTCCCCTCTAAGAAAAGAGGGAAAATCCTCAAAACTTTTATTAGACAGAACAAAGTAGCAGGGAGTCAGAACTGCAGGCTGGGACAGCATAAAAGCACTGGATCTCCTGCAAGGCTACTAGTAAATTCCAACTAATTTTACTTAGCCTTGAGAAGAATCTGCTGCTTAGCTCTGTACTTTCTGCATTTAAAAAGAGAAAGAAAATAATAGAATAATATCCACAGTGGGTTACTTTCTGTATTTGATAATAACTTAGAAAAAAGAAAAAAAGTCTGTTGGGCAATATAAGTAAATGTGCTCATCAGTTCTTTGTTGATTAAAGCTACTGAGTGCCCTGAGTCCCGTGTGGTGCTTGGATGTGATGGCCTCAGTGCCCACAGCTGGCTGTGACACTGCTGCAAAAGCTGTGCCCAACACCAGCACAAACAAGCCCTGTATGTGCCCAGGGGCACCCTTTTTCTTGTGGTGTTTGCACTGTAGGAGTGACACCATAAAGAAGAGTGATGCTCATTCTGCCATGAGCAACCCAATTTTCTCTATGGATTATAGTAATAATTTTTAAAAACTATGAAAGAGATACTTACAGTATCATGGGTTAGCTTGCTTCTTGGTAATTCTTCAACCAAAAATAACTTGAAAGACATCAGCTCATGATCGGTGATCTCTTCAGACAGCTGAAAGAGCAAGTATCTAGAGAAAGAAGTGGAGGGCGTAGTTTCATCGCGTTTCCGAGCACAACTTAACTCCGTACTACTTCACTACTCCTATTGTCTACTGTCACCCCGGCACATATTTCCGTTCTAGAGGGAGGACAGAAGTCCCAGGACCGGCTGAAGTCAAACCCTTCAGCCTGGTGTTGGGAGGAGTGACGGCTGTCGCGGACAGAACGAGGCGAGAGAGTGGCCCAGCGCAGCCCGGCGCCCTCACCCACCTGAGGGGCGGCACCCGCGGCCCGCCCGGTGCCCGCAGCTCCCTCTCCACCTGCTCCCGGCTGGAGCCCAGGTGGGCAACCAGAAGGTCGATACGGCCGATGCAGTAGAGCAGCTCCCTGAGGAAGGCAAGGTTCCCCGCCTCCAGTACGCCCTTCTCCTTCAGTGCTTCGAACAAGTCGTGCGGGCTCCGGACGGCTTCCAGCCTCCTCCTGGGGACGTGCTCCCGGCTGAGGAACTTCAGCGCCGCCAGCTCGGCCTCATCCAGCTCATCGCTGACCGCCAGCAGCCGCTCCCGGGGAAGCTCCATGGCCGCGCCGCCGCCGCGCAGGACGGAAGGCGGGGCCCGGGGCGGTGCTTCCCTCCGGACTTGGAACTTCCGCAGCGAGACACCTCGCAGTTCCTCGGGGAGCGGCGCGTCTTAGGTCGCTGCTGCTTACGTTTCCGCCTGTTCTTGAGCCCGTTCTTGAGCAAATCGAGCGTGTTAGTGCGGATGCAAAGGTCTCCCTCTGCCCAGGCTTTTCCTGCAGTGTCCTCTCGCTGGTTCCCAGGCACTCACAAACCACTGCGATTTTAATCCAAGGAGAAGGAAGCTTTTATAACACTGCTGATTTGCCTTCTTCCTTGTGAGCCTTTTGGGTTGCTGTCAGAAAAGGCAGCCTGCTCCCTGCAGGCGTTCGGCCCCTAGCAGCCACCAGCCATGGAAAACAGCTCCCTCCCCACCCGTCCCGCATCTGCTCAAGACAGTTCTACAACAGGAGGGTCCTGGGATGCTGCACCACCTCCACTTCACCTTCTGGTGCAGCACCATGGAGAGATGGTATTTCACAACAGGGGGGGAGAGATTTTACCAGCTGGAATTTCATCCTTCTGAAAAGGAGCCTTAGCACCTTAATGCTCGCTTTGAGCCAGAGGGCAACCCTCAGCATATCCATACTGTCCAATAAAGAACCAGTGTTCTTGCTAAACACTGATTTGAAACCAGCATCCTCTTCTTCCACAAAAATCCAGTAAAAAACATTTTAACAATATATTAAACAGAAATCTGTACATTGTTATCCTAGAAGTGCCTTATCAATGTTCAAAATCCTATGTAAGATATTTGGTTACTACGTGCATGGTAAGCTGGGTCAAAGGCAGAAGGAATCCAGAAAGCAAGGCACTTGTTAACAGACCATAAACTGACATCTCCTCAAGACATGTTAGAACAAGATCTTCCTATCTTCTTCTAAGGACGTATGGATCCATCTTTGCACTCACATACCTGGACAAATGAGGTCTAAACACAAAGTGGCTACACATGCACAACTAATATAGAAGACTTTGGCCAAGCTCAGGAAATGTGACAGGGATAACATTTCACCTAGCGAGGAATGTATGGTGGGCATCCACAAGAAGAACCAGCCACATTTGCGCCTGGAGAGTTCCAGAGGCTATGAATAACAGAACAGAGTGATAAGCAAAGGCACACTTACAGAAAGGACACACAGAAATTAATATCTGGAAATTCCCAAAGATCTCACTTATATTTTTTAGCACATTGCAAAGAAGTCATTGCAGATTAAACATGCCATACTCTGTTCATCATCTAAAATATCTGTAGTTGAAAAGAGGCAGATTTGAATAATTTCTGAGAGAATGTGCTCATGTTATTTAGAGGTTAGAGTAAAAAGGCAGAACACTCCACACCTCTAGAGAAAAATGCAGCACTGGACTCCCTGCTGCGCAGCTTAATATCCTTAATGATGTGTATTTTGTTTCCACCTCTCCCTGGTCTTCAGATTTCCTTCAGGAGATCTTAGAGCTCACAGACAGCCATTAGTTCAAACGATCCAAACTCATCAGCACCTGAATTTGCACCACTTTGAGAATTAAGGAACCTTCACACCGATGGTGGGAATACTCAGGTGATGAGGATCTCGCCACAGTCCATGTAATGGGAGAAGCTGGCAGCCAGCTGAACACAGGCCGGCTCCTCCCACATGCCATCAGCCCATCCCGAGAGCAGCACATTTTCAAGTCGTCCTAAAACCATTTCGGTGGAGAGCATGAAGAGTTCTCTGGGAAACTGCTGTTAAACTGAAACAATAGGTAGCAAAATGTGAATGACTGGGCAAGGACTCATGCCCCTGGACAGCATTATTTCTTCAGCTAACAGTCCTTTCCAACTCTTTTAAGTGTTTTCCTTCTCAAATAGCTCCACTCTGATCTTTCCTGTGTTCAGTTTAAGTCTGCAGGACTTCAACTCACCAGTTTTTCTTTCCTACCAGACTTCTGGCTTCACTTTCTGGTGGCAATGCCTCTGCTGTCTGAAGACAAAACAGAATTAAGTACCAGGCTTTTGATTGGATTTGGCCTCCCAGCCATGAGCTGGGAGGAAAGAAAAGGCAAAGAAAAAAAAACAAAGCTGAGGGTCTTCAGAGAGAAAAAGTGCCCCTCACCATTCTCTAGCTTGTACTACAGAGAGAAAAAAAACAGTCAGGAAATTGCAGAACCAACTTCCTTCTTACCACTCAGCTCTGTGGGAGGGATAAAAATCTGTGCAAAAACCTACCAGTCTCATTTTGCTCCGAACTGCAAAACTCAAAGTGTGTTTTCTCCTCCCCTGATTGCTGCATGACCTACATATAAATTCACAGTATGGCTGTTTTCTGCTGTTCTTTAAAGGATTTTGATGGGGTTTGCTCCTCCTCCTAGTAGGTCTTCATGTGCAAGTGATAATGGTAAACTATGGAGGTAGCTGGATTTTAATAGGCAGAACAAAATACCAAATCAATTTAAATCACAGGGTATGACTGATCAGCACCCTCTATAGCCCCCTGCTCCAATGGAGGACAGCTCAGAGAAGGACAAAAAATACACCATCTCAGGGAAGAACAAATAATAAAGAAAGTCCAATATACCTCAACACCAGGGAGATTGGAGGGTGACCTTAGTTTTAGAGAAGACGTTTGCACCTGTAAATCATCAGGTACCCAAAGACAATTAATAAGGAATAATGTCTTCCTGAGCAAGCCAGACCACCATGGAGGGTGTGGATCGGCTCACCCCAACCCAACATTAGAGTATAAAACCCAGGCAAGCGATAAAACATGGAAACTTTGAAAAGAACAATGGGCTTGAGCTGGCTTCCACCCACATTCCACCATGACTGGGGATGTCCAGGGTCATGACAGACAGCACACCTATGTAGCTGTCTTACCCTACCAAATCAAAATCCTGTGTAGCCCCAAAGATACCAAATAATTAAATTTGATATCCCATTCTTCCTCATGTAGAATAGCTGAAAGAACTTGGTCTGAGTGTATTGAACTCTGACACAGAAATATGAGAAGCAGAAATGCTATAATTTCACTTCTGCAGCAGCTACCACCTTCCACCAAGTTTCTCACAGAGAAAGCAGTTACTGAATGGCTCTACTGGCATCAGCTGCCATTATCATGACAGTCCTGAACTTATGCTTTCTGACCATCTCTCCAGCTGCTGCCCTTTGGGGTGGCTGCCAAAAAACACTCCAACAAGAGCAAAATTACTTCTGCTGGGGTAAAAGTGTTTGTCATGCTGACTGTCCCTCAGAAAGCTCATCCAAGAGAGGAACACACCGCAAACCAAGGTGATATAAAAACCAAGACAATTTATTGTAACAGAAGCACGATTACAGAGCTTCTTTCCAGTATTCCACAGTCATTCAAGACACACTGTGCCCTGAGAGAAATAATGAAGTGAGAACCTTTATTATTGAAAAACTTAACACAGTTGGGCTGCTTATTCAAGTAAATATTTGGAAGAAAAGAACCAAACTAACATAATCATGGGGTTTTGGTCCTTCTGGAGCAGGATGTTATTTTCCATGAACAATTATAGCTTCCAAAGACAGACAACGATTCACCTCTGGGTGAGGCAGTTGCAATCTTACACATGCTGCCTGGGAATGCATCCAGCATTCTGAATCTCTTATTTTTTTTCAGATTTTAGGGACTTAAAACAACTCAGACACAAAAAGAACTTCATTGACATTTCAAATAACTTTTACAGTATTATTTGAAAGTCCTTTCTCACTTGAAACCCAGACTGAACCTACTCCACTTCTTCTGCAGGAGAAAAAGCCTGATGATCTGTAGTTCTTCACAGCCTTACACAACTGCTACAAATACAGGTGTTGGAAGACTGATTCAATATGGAAGTTGGAAAATTTAGGTCCCATGCCTCCTTAAAGGGCTGGGGCTACTACATAGATCCAGATAATTTCTCATGTAAATGCGTCGAAGCCCACTCCAGATGTCATTCCAAGCTGAGTGTATTCTTCCTTGTCTACTTTTCATTGTGGAACTTTAAAGACCAATCGCTTCAGCAGTGTTGATGTTATCTTTGGCATCTGCTTAGATCCTTCTAAATCTCTTCCTGCCACTTCATTGTTCACTTCTGTCAGGATGGCTGTGAGATCCACGTGCCTTGAACAAAAATGAAGAGAAGTTACATTGAAACACATGGTACTTACAGCTCAGCCAATAAAGTGATGTGTGTTTGCCCCAGTACAGTGGTATCCCAGGGAAGGCTGGTATCTTCCTCACGCTATTGCCATTGAAATCACACATTCCATTGAATAACCACAGAATTCAATGTGTTTGGGGGAAATAAAAGCAACCTCCATGAAGCATTGCTTTGGTTACAACCAGAATAGGTACCAAGATGAAACAAACCTATACATTCTCCATGTCTTTTTCGGGACACCATGAGAACATGATATCTGAAGGGAAATTCTATTTTCTAAAGGAAATTTATGAGGGGATGGGTGGGAGGCAACAATGAAAATATGCCTACAGTACACTGAGAGGTATTGTCTGTGTAATCACGCAACAAATTCACCTCTAGTCCGGTGTCAAATTTTCAGTCAAAAAATGTCAAAACACACACACACACACACACACACACACACACACACTTGTTTGTGTGTAATGTTGCAGCATTACAACTTTTTGTCACAGGAAAACCAGGGGAAGTCACATATACTTTGGCTCATCTACAGTGCCCAATTTAAAAATAAATACTATTCTCCACTGTCCTGCATGTGAAAAGCATTAATTGCACAAATACAAACCACTGTGTTTCAGCACAGCACGCTTAAGTATGCACATCTGCAATACCCCAAACGTACAAAAATTAGAAATAGCACTTACAGTGGGCAAAGCAACTCCATCTTCTTGCAGAGGGACTGAATGTAAACACTGCCAGTCCTACGACTGCGGAAGGACAAGTAGTCCTCCACGGTAGCCATGCCAATCAGAATATCAGCCTTATCAGGAATGGAAGTCAAAGGACTAGCATCCACTTCAAGATGGCCAGAAGAGTCTGCTTGTACTGTGACAGACGGGTGACGTACAGAGCCTTGGCAAGCCTGGATGATAAACACCTTGGGTTTGCCAGCAAGAGAAGGACAATTAGTTCCAGTGAAGCAGGAGACTATATCATCAATATTTACGTACTCATCATCAACTCCTTTTATTTTGTCTTTTTCACCGTGGGAGAAAACGAAGCAAACAAAACAGTCCATATTTCTATGGTCTTTTTTGCTGTATTCTTTAACTGTCTCATATAATTTTTTTCCTTCTAGATCCATGTACTCAACTGTCTCAAACTGAAGCCACTTAAAGACCTTCTTCACAGCCTCTGGGAAAAAAATCAGAAGGAACTTGTTAAACATACACAGTGACAAGGAAGATGCTGAAACATCAGTGTCTGTGTGGTAGATCAAATATTAGCAGAAGTGTTCAGATCCCACCAGTAAAATCATCTGACAGATTCTTAGCCTGCCAAACCCTGTTAGAAAAACCCAAATGCCTAATTTGCCTAATTTTATTTTTTTTAAACACAGTTGGGTTAAGTATCATGCTATCTAAAACAAAACCAGGTTTTAGATTCTATGTTGTATTAATATAAATTAGTGAAGTTTGCTGTGTTAAAGCAAGCTTTAACTATGCATTGCATAGTAGTCTCAGATGCCTAAGAACAACACTTGGCAAGTTAAAGAAGTGCCACCTCTTTAGAATGACAAATTCTTTTAAATGAAGTAGGTGCCTCATTCTGTGAGAATGGTCGATGAAGCAAGAAGTCAGAGTAACCTGTGCCCAAATTCTATGAAGACTTCTCAGCAAAAGGTGGCCTAATTGTTGTGTGGGCAGAGAGAAAGTAGCTGGGAAGAAAGCAGCCTGTAAATGGGCTGGATGGAGTTAAAATATCTGTGACATGTCCTTTCAGGAATCTGATTTTACTTTTTTACTCTTGTTTATCTTAAAAGTGACTTACAGGAATACAGGCTTTAAGGAAAAGTTACAGAGCATGTATTTGAACATTGAAGAGATTTTGAGGACTTAAAATATTTTTCTATGATATCTAAGAAATAAAAACAATAAAAAATTGGAAAGGTGGAATAATAATCACTTATTCACTAGTTGTACATATAACCAATTAAGACAATGCCTTTCTCCTGGAACAAAAAGTAGATCCTTCTTTAATCAGCTAAATGTTGGAAATGGCATATTTCCAATTGGTAAAGTGACTCACTCCGGTCTCTGGTGGCCAAGGAGTACCATGGACATGATTCTTCTTCACAGCAAGGATTAGATAATTGTTTTGGAAAATTATCAGAGAAAAAAAACCCAAACAAATCAGTAATTGAATTTTAAAAGTACTCACCTCCATCTTGCAATGTTCCCTCTCTATTGTAACATGGATTTTTAAAAATGTGGTTGTTAAGAATTAAACAGTAACCATGCGGGTTATTTTCCATCTTATATATTTTCCCATACTGCAGAAACAAAAAAAAAAAAAA
>VXBU01013518.1:51159-93404 GCA_013400315.1 Bombycilla garrulus
AAAAAGAGAAAAAATAAAAAAATACACTATATACAGATTGCTGGTCCATTATTATCTAAGTACAAAAAATAAACAAACAACCACAAAGGCCAAGAAACACGAAAGGAAAAGCCTAAGGATACAATTTAGCTACAGAGGAGAGGAATCTGCATTGTCTCCCTGAACCCCTCCTTCTCCCTCTCTTCTGTCAGGGTACAATTCTGAGATGGGAGAAAGGATCCAGAAACACAAATTTTCATTTGCATAGGAAAAGTTCCTGCACCCCACAATTTTCTCTGAGATTCCTTGTGTGATTCCAATGAGGTAGTGGGTTCTGCTATTCCCTTCACATCTGTCCAGGAGTATCCTGGCCAGGACTTTAATGTCCCAGTCTCCATTATAATTTTCTTATTCAACTGTTCATTCATTTCTTGTTTAAAAGGTTGCTGACAACCAGGTCTCCACAAAGAAGGCTTGGTCGTTTTTGAAAAATTGGGATTGTTCCAAGGCCTACAGTACAGAGCCAGAACCCTTCCATTTTGGTTGTTCCACCTGCTTAGCGTTATGAATTTTTGCTCCCTCTCCCAGGAGATGGATAACTACTGTAAAGGTAATTTTGAGGTATTTCTCACCCGCTTTTCTGCCTCCCCCTCTGCTCCTTGTCCCTCTAGATGCGCAGACGCAGACACAGGATAGCGGACTTCTTCCTTAGAATAATTTTCTAAGAAGGAGAAGAGAAACAAAACATTTTAGAACAAAAAGGATAAATCTTCCACTGTGCATATTTCAACACTCAAAATGCCAAAACAAGGAGTGAGGTGGACAGGGTTTTCACACCTGTGAGACACCAGCGTTCTATCAAGCTGGGCCAAGCATGGCTCCAGTTTCACAGACTACTGTTATTATAGAAGCTATGCAGGGCTGTGCTCCATTGCTTCTCTGCTCTTTTAGTGGTAGCACGATACAGATAATAAAAGGTTGAGTGTGAGTAGCCATTCATCAGCATCTCCACTGTGGCATATATAAGTGAAAGAGGAGACCCATTTTTGTACAACAGTACAAAATGCTGGTCCATTTACTTCTGAGACTACTGTCTCTTCTCCAGAGAAATTTACTGTGTGAGTGGATGCAAGGATGCAAAATATCAGCATAATGAAAGATCTCCTCAGAGCACTTATTTGAATAAAACTTTCTGAAAAAAGTGAAGAAATCACCAAATCCATTACTCTAACCAAGGAAACAAAATCACAGTACTCATTTTACAAGTTACAAAAATGTGTTTAAATGAAATTTAATTGTCAGGGCAACAAGCTCTACACAACATACTTTTTTTTCTATTTATCAAGAGGACAAAATAATAACAATGCTACTAGAAAGCCATTCCCTTGGCTTGCTTGCACTAGCCTCCCTTGGCAATTATCTTCTGCTCTTTTAGAGACATCAGCAGAGGACAGCAGCACAAAGGCATGAAGGGAAAACTACTTGGTAGCTCTGCAGGATACTGCATGGACTGTTTAAATGTTTTTGAAGAAACTCAGGTAGGTCCTGAGTCATTCAGTAGGAAGTTGTTATGCACTGAGACATCTTGTTTCCCAATGGAACACCCAGCTGTGGTGCCAGAAAGCACCACCTCAGCTGCAACAGCCCTGATATACTTAAGTCCTTGAAATTTCCCATCAGCACTGCACTTTTCCCTGAACAGATAAATTGCACTTAAGGCAAAGGCCATTTACAAGGCACAGAATGTACTTCAAGGATGGATACAAGAATCCATGATGGGATAATGAAGTAGCAGAAACTTCAGAAATCAGAGTCCTCCAGAGCTGTTCTGCCTATCCCAGGACACCATAAGGTCTCTCCCTTATTGCTGGACTTCTAAGCTGCCAAGGATGGAGCCATAAAACCCATAAAAGACCCCAGCTGTGTTCTTAAATGGCAGATTAAATACATTTACCTTTTATTTCTTCTTCATAGGCATCAATTTTTTTCTTTATGTCAGGTCTAACTCTCTGTAATACATTTTTCAGCTTTGTCATGTCATCTTCTTTAATTATCCCATTTATTTCCATTTCCAGAAAGACCTGCAACATTGACTGGTAAAACAAAAACACATAACTCAAACTCATCCAGTGACCTTTGATAACCGCAGTCTCAGGCACCTCTGCTACAGGGCAGAAGACAACATCCTCATTCCCAGAGACTGACCAGCTAAAAACCTATTCTTTTTTCCTCCAAACCTCATTAAAACAAGGGTCAAGATGCAATGCAACTGAATAAACATATCATCACTAGGGTTAAAGCAGGACAATTAGAAATTGCCTATAAATAGGCTATCCTGCTTTGTTTCAGCAGTACAAAACACGGATGAGGATAACATAATATCCTATTGTGCCTTTGTGTTCTGATGAGGTGCTGCTAAGTCCTTTAGCTATGCATTTCTTTGCATTTTCTATTACAGAGAAGCTGTTCAGCACTAATTCTGTTTATTAAAGCTCAATTGCCCACCAAGTTGGAGGTAAAGCTGCTAATTTTCCCCTACGTGCCACAATAAAAATGGGACTTTCTAGGAAGATTCTTAATAATACCAAAGATTTTTATAACACAACTCATTACAAATATTAAACTAGCTCACCCAATCTCTTAATACTTTTGGGGGAAAGTTAACAATATGTTGATACTCCAAATTATAATAATGGAGAAAATTTACCCATTGACACACAAAAATTCATGGTTGAACTCACATTAGAACTTGATTTCCTGTCTCCAAAACATTATTTTTCCTTTAGCAAACATCACTCTTCTTAGGTATAGCATATGTCTTAAAAAGACATTTGTCTTATAAATGCCAAGCAAAGATTAAAGGAAAAGCATGATGGATTTTGTAAGAAGACAAGATTAAGGAGACAGGTGGTGAAGAGAAAATAGAATCAGGAGAGAAAAAAAGGCAAAGATACAATGCAAAAAATAAGGATTCATTATTTCACACAGCAGCTACTGGCTAACATCACAATTCTTTCAAACCAGATTTTCATGAGAGCAGACTGCTTTCTCTTTCCTCCCTTCTTACAAGAAATAGAAGACTCTGAACTAGCTTTGTAAAAAAATTCTCAAGACCACTTTTCATACAGCATTTTCGTGGAGCTTGTTCTTTGGTAATTCTTTTTGGAGCAGGAACTTCACGCTTCTCTCATCTTCTGGAGTCAAGTCCTCTACAATTCCATACGCTAGTTGCCTGACAATAAAGAATAAAGAGACCTTCAAGAAAGCTGTAAGAAGTTAACACCACATTTAAACATTGGAACTGCAAAATGTAAAACTCACATGGCAGGAGTTCCTGTGTCATAAATACAATTATTTTGCAAGATAACAGTGCAGACAGAAAAGACAGTTGACACTGAACTGTTGCCTCCTGCATGCTCCCGTGTTTACCTGTAAGCTGACACCCGTGCCCTGCCCGGGACCTGCAGCTCTCTCTCCATCTCCTCCCGGCTGGAGCCCAGGTGGGCAGTCAGGAGGTCGATCCGACCGATCCGGTAGAGCAGCTCCTTCAGGAAGAACAGGTTCTCCATCCCGATCAAGTCTTTCTCCTGCAACACTTCAAAGAAGGCCTTGGGCTCCTGGATGGCTTCCAGCTTCCTCCTGGAGATATGCTCCAGGCTGAGGAATTTAAGAGCTGCCAGCTCCTCTGTGACCAAAGCCTCAGAAACTTTAAAAAGCAGTATGTGGAAGTCTCTATTCATTTCACATCAAGATTTGGATCTAAACACAAACAGCAGTTGATTTCATTTGTCAGTAAGACTAGTGCAACAACATGATTTATATAAGAGGTATCACATCAGGTAGAATAGCCCAAAATAAATACAGGCAATCAGAAGTATTTCAATAGAGAGAGGCTGTCTTGCTATCATAGCTTTGATGCTTAGCTCTTTCAGTTCATTGGACTTATCAAAGGATATTAAAACCTCTGTACTAAGTGACATTAGCAGAGAAAGTCATAGATCATTCTTGGTTCCTATGGTGTGTCTAGACAGTGGGAAGTACCAACGTACAGGATGTACAGTCCTGGCACGCTGCTGCTGCTTTTGTTCGGGTTTGGGGTTTTTGAAGCTTGATACCATTTGGGAGAAACAGCCACGTGCCAGTCTGAAAACAGACTATGTAATAAATGATGCTGTCAAATTTTACACCATAACAAAGCTGTTACATCATAACAAGACTAAGAGTCCACGTTAGTATAGCTGCTGTAAGCTATCTGGCTTCTCCTTTCTTTTTATACTGCTTCTGGTCAGCATAGCCAAAGCACCTCCTCCTGTTTTGGTTTATCTGCATCAAGTAAAACTCAGTTCCCAGCTCTCAATTAATTTGTAATATTAAAAGCAAATACAGATCACGTCAACCCTTTTGAAAAGGCCAGAAGAATTTTTAGCAAACTATATCTGTTTCACTGAACATGGACTACCACCTCCCTTCTCCTCCACTTTGTCCATCAGCTTTAGAAATATTAAACTTGGCTTATGGATTCAACTGTTGAGCATCAGAGGAAGTTAGAAAATACCAAGTCTTCCAGCTGTCTTCTCCTGACACTTAAGGGACCTGCCTCCGCTGATGTGATGATCCATGGGCATGTTGGTCTCTGTTACAAATTCTTGTCAGGCTGAGCAAAGACGTGACCAGACGTGTGTAGCTGGACTCATAGGTGGAGATAGAAACTACAAAATACTTTAGGTGGTCCTTGAGACAAACAGCTATATTTAATGTATCCACCTTCTTTACAGAGGAGATTCAAAACTCCCTCACTCCGACAGCTGATAGGTCTGGCCTTAAACACTGCCCCACTCCTTGACCAATGAAACATCTGTATTTAAGCTGTAAGACATTAGCTGAGACATCTGTGTAAGTTTGAATCCAAGCTACCTTTGTTCACCCAGGGGCCTATTTCACCCCTAGGCCGGTCTCCCTTAGGGTCTGCTATGGCCGATTTAATCTCTGCAGCCCCAGACCGGCTACTACTGTGACAGACACGTGCCAAGAGCTCTCATTGTTTGATTGAACCATCGTCTTAACTGCGGCCACCAGCCCCATATTTAGACTCAAAAGGGCTAACATGCCCTTAAATTTAGACAATACACTTCCACAAGAGCAGAGGCTAACAAGCCCTTAATTTTGCACAGTACACTTCACAACTCCCACAACAAACTCCTCGAAAGGTGCTGTCTTCAAGCCACGCCACCACTACACAAAGGTGCTAGCTTACAAGCCTCAGAAATCTCCACAAGCTCCTCCCTCCCACAACAAACTTCAAAATGGAATACGGGGTAAAATATAGCTATGCAAGCCAAGAAAGAGAAGAAAGCAAAGACTATCCCCAGTCCTTAGATCCTGTGTTGATGCTGCCACATGGAGATGATGCTGTCTGGAGATGGTGAGAGAACAGAGAGAGCATAAAGCGGGGAGGGGCTGTGTCCTGGTTTAACGTAGTTTGCTTTTTAGTTAAGGAAAAAATCCACGAGCTACAAAGGTGATTACCTGTAAGGATCTTGGCGGCTTACTTCGGACAGAACCAATCAGCTGGCTCGTTTTGAATATTGACACCCTGTTAATCCACTTAAGAGAGCTAAATATGCCTCTGTGAAATCACAGTTGAAGACGAACAGGCCTCAAGAAACCCGGATTGGGGAACCAAAACCACTGCAGGGTGTGTGCCCAGTCCATGTCCTGCTGTAGCTAACCTGGTGTGTGCCATTATCTAAATGAGACGTGAGCTTTCGCTCACGGGTGCACAGCCAGCCTTTCCCCAGGCAGTGAGCTGGGAGGGCTCAGGAGCCTCCGGGCGGAGCAGGAGCTGCCTCAGGCGCTGTGCCAGGACTCTCTCCCCTGAGCACACCTCTCCTGAGCAATGCTCGGAATGTTTGAGACAAATCAGCCTACAACTGGCACTTAAAGGACCTGTCTCCACTTCCTTCTAGTAGGAGACCCATTTGCCACTTTACTCTCTCTGCCCTAGGTGTAAGACATCTGGGAAGCTCTGAAGAGAAACTACATAAATGCGTTCAGAAGAGGTCTCTTGTCGTAGAGAGAGACACTGGCAGTGGGAGACAGAAAAGTCAACAATGACAAAACAGAACTTCCTACTCCTGCGCTACTGGAATAATGCAATCCATTTCATTTACTGCTACTGCAAACGTTTCAATAACAGTACTCCAAGGTAGGCAGTTAGCTAACTGGTAATAATAGCAGACAATTGTATTCTGCTCTGCTCCAAGGACCACTCTACAGCAAAAATAAACTTTTTGTGGCGTGCCCTTGGTCAGAATTGTGTGGGTTAGCAAGAGTGAGTGTACAACTGAATCTTAAGCCTTTGCATTTCAAGAAAACTGATAAAACAGTGAAACATTGTGATGCCGCACACAGAATTTGTGTTCTGCCCCAAAATACTGTTTTCTTTAAATCCACTCAAACCAAACTTTTAAACAGGCAAGAATCCATATAATTCAGCCCATATAAACCAGTTGTATCTGATGTGCTTAACCTCACAATTCAATGATTACCTGACATTTTACTTCTATCGTCACACAAGAAAGAATAGTATTTTCTTGGTAGGTTGGTGTGAAGTTATCTTCTTTCTCACATATATCATACCTTTCATTTCAGATACAAGAGATACTGCTTATAAAAGCAAATCTTTCCTGTACAGGGAATTTTAATTTTATTTCTCAGAAGCTGTAAGTTTCAAACCCATCAAATTTTTATAGTTAGAAGAGATGTGCCACCTATATGTTACATTTAAGCCTGTCTGTAATTACAGGGAGCACAATTAAAACAATATTTAACTTCCACTGTCTTTCTCTCCCAGTTTGCTAACTGAAAGACACAACTGATACATGTAAAATTAATATTAAGAGTAGTAATAATTTTAAATCACTTACATGGGAGGACAGCGCTGAAGAAAGTGAGTCAGCCAGTGTGTTTAGCCAGTCTAAAGTTCCAGGAAAAGTTGCCTTTTTTACGATATGGTATTGCCACATGACTTCCAAGAAGTACGTTACAATGGAATAAAATGCTAATAAAGCAGGAGATCCCTACTTCAGCTACTTCACACTGCCATTTCCAGAGAACCGATTATTACAGAACTTGTAAGAAAAAAATGGTAAACAAGCAATGAAGTAGTGAGGTTTTACTTTTGTTTTACGGCAACAGCTAAGCAGCATACCTAGTGTTTTCTAGTGTACAGCACAGCTCAGCACTTCTGCTCTCATACAAAAATCTTAATTAAAAGACAGTGAGAGATGGCTGAATCTACATATTTCATTTAAGATATCTCAGTCCCTCTGCCCTGCTGTGTCACCAGATCTGCCATGACTTACCCTCTTTCTCCAAAGTCTCTCTCCGACTCACCCCAGTTTACTTTAAAGAGGAAGATATTTTTTAAAATAAGAAAAAAACCCAACTATTAACACCAAATTCAGTGGCACCACTAAGTAAATGCAGAGAAATCAACAACTAAACATTCTTCTGAAATTATTTATGTAATATACTTCCCCATATACAGTAGAATATGAACATAATTTACTTCTTACACCTTTGTTCTCTTTAAAGTAAAGAACTCAAAGAAAAGGTTCCCAGGATGCAAGTTGCCAGAATCTTCCATCCAGCAGGGAATAAAACAGCACTCAGTACGGCTACCAGACTCTCAGCAGACTGTCAAGGCAGCACTAGGAAGAGAGTTAGGAGTGCTGAAATTTGTTAAAATTTTACAATGAAAACAGTCATTTCATGGATATCAACGTATCTATCTTTAAAAACTCAAAATTATACCATACCCTTTGATAGACTGAGGCATACAAATTCCTTCCAAAAAGCACACTCTTAGCAAGAGATCAGAAAACTTCGTTTCACTGTCAGGAAAAGCGCCATCATCCAAAGGCTGGAAACAGCACACAGGAACTCTACAAATACTCTTTCATCTTCAGGTCCAAAATGTTTGTCTCCATGTCATTCCAAGTCTCAGCATCTCTTTCCCTCCATCATTTCTTCTGTGTCTTACCTGAACCAAGACTTCAGTTGCAGTCTGGAAGAGCCACCGTGCTGTGATATGCACTGTGACAAGTAGATAATGGCTTCTCCTCTCAATCAGCAGTTTGAAGGACCACCCCTTTTGGCATTAGTAGTTTCACTTTTGATTTCTTCCTGTCTCGCTCTTCCTAGAACTGTTACTGTCCTTTTGTTAAGTTAGTCTCTGTCCTTTTGTTAAATTAGTCTTCCTCATTTCCCTCACCTCCCCTGCACTCTGGTTTCCTCCAGAACTGTCTCAGTGACCCAATCCTTTCCTTGTACGGTGTGCCAAACTTCATCTCCCTAGAAAGGGTGATGTGGAGGAAGAAAAACTGCTGCAGCTCCTGCCAGCTCAGCAGCTGTAGTGTCTGTCACCTGCAGTGGCACAAGGCAGGATACACAGCTCCTGCACAAAGCTGACATGAGGAACAGGACACCAGGAAACTTGACTGCCACTTTAAGATCATGATCTTGCCAAGATAGCAATTTCCCCAGAAGATGTTTTACACTAGTTCCACTTAAATCTCTATACAGGGGCTGCACAAGACAAAACTCTTCCTTTAGTCTGTAGGTGGAGAGTGCACACATGCGTGGGTCTGTGGGAAAAATGAGGTTCACTTTCCTGGTAAAATTGAAAAGGTTTAATAAAAAAGCAACAGGAGACATATCAATAAAGCAAAGCTTATACGGCTGGGCGCTTGGCATTCAGTCAAGAGCACACCTGCTACTTTGGAGACACCCTTTATATACCATTCCTACTGCATTCCCCAGAACATTTAGCATGGCTCCTCCTCAGGTCTGCCTTTTTAGAGCATGCGCATTTCTTGGCTTTGGTTTTTATCATCTCCTCCAGTTCTTTATTATCACTTCCAGCTTGGGCTGTCCATTCTTATCATCTCCTCCAGTTTGGACTGTCTGTTCTTATAACCTCCTCCAATTTTGGGCTGTGGTCTATATTCTCTACCGACAACAGTGGGTGCTGATAGTTGGAATGTCAGCAGTAGGGCTTTTCATCATATGTTCATTGGATGTTATCTCAATCAGGCCGTCCAACTACCACAAGCGTAACTATATCAGTTATTTCACTACTAAGACTAAGCAGGAAAAAAACTGTATCTTTATAGCAAAGTTACTTTAACATTATATGTATAGCTTCATTTTAATGCTTGTGAAAAGCCAACAATATAATATGCATATATAACAGTCTGTATGCTATCAGTAAGCCTCAACAGCAACCAACCACATTTGTTTGTTTGTTTGTTACTCCATACTGATAAAAATTCATCTGTTTCCTAAACATACAAAATGAGAGCATCAAGTCTGAACAGCAACTGCAAGCCAGAAACATGACAATTCCATCCCAGTGTTATATATTCCACTAAAGGATGAAACATTTTTCTAACCTGTGGCATAAATGTGACTTCAAGTGTGGCAGCCATGCTAACTCAGAAGACTTGGGTCATACAAGTACCACTTCACTATCATAAAGGGACCATCATGTTTTGGAAAACTGGATGAATTTCAATGCTCTGTATGATGCAAAACTACCCTCCTAAAAGCAGTGCAAGCTAGAAATTGCACCCAATAACACTAGACAATACTCCTTCCTATCTTCACCTTAAGGTATTCCTAGTTGTATATAACAATGAGTATTTTGATAAAGTTTCACTTCAGCTTAAACCCTGAAGCAGTTAGAATCTCACTGATTCATGCAGCCCAACAAAGTGCAGCAGTCAGTCAGAAACAAGGATAAACCCTTACCCCAGCACAAATTTTTTATCTCACCAAGCTCTTGAAAAGTATGAATTTAATACAGTAACAAACAGGAAAGACACAGTCATAGGTAATAAGTGTTCATAACAAAACAACATGCCATTATTTCAGTTAAGTCACAAAATTCTGTTAGCAGCTTAGTCCATAGGAACCTTCTCAAACTGGCTGCATTTTAGATCCTAACCCAACAAATGATAACTAAAAAAATGTAATGCTTGACAAAGTTAATCTGACTGCTGTATTTCACAGCCTGCAAATCTTCTACCCTAAATTTTCTCAGAAGAGATGGGGAAATAACAGTGCACAAGGTTTCAAAACGGGAATAAGAAGCAGCATTTTGGCTTTACTCAGTTTTGGAAAACTTCATTGTACATGTTAGCCATTTGAGGCTATTAGTGTGCAGTGTGGAACAAATTGCTGATTTCAGTTGGTAACTGGTTCTCTATTAAGTTAAGTGTAATTTTCATTAGAGATTGAAGAAATCGTTTTCCACTTACTCCTTAAGGTTTTGTCTTTTCATTCTCACTTTTTTCTCTCTATGAACATAGATAGTGGATTTAGAAACAGGATTTAAAATTATTACCTCGCAAAATAAAACACGATGAGTCTAAACCAGACCATTAACAATCCTGGTCTAAATATGAAAGCTTACATGCAATCCTTATGCTGCCAGGAAAAACCTTTTGTATCTGCAGCCTATGCAGGCACAAAAATGTTTAACATGACAGAAGCATGGATCTTCCAACACTGATAACTGAATATATAGATGATGTAAACACCAGGCACATGGATTGCTTTAACTGTGTCTCCTCCAGTTTCACAGTTCGATTGACAAAAGATTTATGAGACCTTGCACTGAAGCTAACAGATCCTCAGGATCTTGGCTAACTGTGTTAAAACAGGTAGTGTGAGGAAGTGCATTTAAATGAGATGAAAAATTATGTGTTTTAAAATTCTCAGTGTTGCTCTGAAGGAGGAGGGGCCGTAGGTATTGGGAATATAAATTTTCTTCTTAAGGTATATGCTGGTTGGGGCATTTGCTTCTTTGTCCCTGAAGGGCTAACACGTTTGGCCACATCTTCATTAACTTGTGTAAGAATTGACAAAATATCTTCACCCCTACAGCAGAAGGAGGGAAAAAAAAAAATTAGTTATTAGTGATTAGTGAGCAGATAGCAATCCACTTAACATCTCCCTGATCAGCTAGAAGACAGAGTATGAACATTTAAAATACTAGAAAGAAAACACATACTTTTCTCCAAATTTCTCTTTTGTCCTCATTTGAGTCATATTAAAAAAAGAAAAAGCTTTTCTTGCTCTGTCTTGCTTAATTCAACCCACAAAAAAAAATAGTGGAATAAAATATTTTTACCTATCATTCAAAAACCTGTACTGTCTTAAAGATTATAGATGTGAGGTTTTGAGTGTTTCTTCACAATAATCTCCGCATTCCACAGGTTACATGTATGGTACTAGCAGAGTTAAAGTAAATTTATCAGTGTAAAATCATACCTTTAACTAAATCCATCCACCTTAGAAGGTGGGTGGGTGTTCCTCGATGAACTACCTTCAGAGAAGAAACATTTAGTCAGAGCACTAAGCCAAATATTTACCTTGGTACCAACAACTGTAGCTTGCTGCAGAGGGCCTGAATATACCAAGTACCCTCTTCAATGTGCCGGAAAGAGACACATCCATCAACTGTGGCCATGCCTAGGAGGAAATCAGCCTCTTCGGGAATACTTTCAAAAAGAGAAACCTTCTCCTGCATGGACGACAGGTCAGGAGTTGGTCCATCAGTGTCCACATGGACAGGACGCTGTGTACTGTTACCCTGGCATGCTTGGATAAAGAAGAGTTTGGGTTTTGCAGCCAGCTGGGGACACTGTGTGGCAGTGAAGTGGGACATGAGCTTGCGGATTGACACAAGTTTGTCATCTGTCCCGAAAATTGCTCCTGACTTTCCATGAGATAGAACACAACATATAAAACAGTTCCTGTCTTTGTGATCTTGCACACACTGCCAGGTTTCCATGAGATTTATAATATCCCCAGACTTCAGATCTGTGTAAGTCTTCACATCCAGACCAAGCCATGTAAATACTCTCTCCAGTTGCTCTGTAAATAAATGAAAGATAAAAGGAAATTCGAGGCAAGAGAAAAACATTTTATGAAGTTACCATATAAGCTAATCTTGGAGGGGGAAAGACCTTACACCCTGGCACTTCTGCAGATTCATCCTCATACTAGTACCAACTAAAGGTTAACTGGAATAAAAAAAGATGGCATCAGCTCAAACACAGAGTTCCTGCATTGTTCTAGACAAGCTTCAGAAAATAGTGCATACATTGTCATTGTAAGGAGGCACACAAATGACACTTGAAAACACCAAGAATCTGCCCTTCCCCAGTTTCAGATATGATCTTTCAAAACCTTCCTCACATCATGATTTTCCAGTTGCAGTTTTGACTGTTAGAGTTCCATTCAGAAGAGATAAATAGAGAAAACAGAACAAAGTAAGAAGTATGCACAGAGTTGCTCGATAATGGAATTTTGCATACCATATTAGATAGAATGATGGTTTAATTCAGTTAGTTTTAGTTCTTTACTATAAGTGTGTTTAAAGTAAAAAGTGAGTAAAAAGTGATTCTTAAACTTTTTCAAGAATAAACCAGCTGAAAAATTCCTGTGGTTACTCATCCTTTAACCTCTCCTCCCCCAGGATACACAAATGACATAATTTAACACATGTCAAACATTTTACCCTTTCAGAATATTAACTAATCATAGAGAAAAGAATATATGGCAATACTACATAATGAACTCACTTGGGGAAACAGAGAGACTCATCCTCCAAAAATCTCACTTCAGTAACTTACCAGCATCTTTGCAGGAACCCTTCCTCTGAGATCTGTTGAAGTTAACATTATTAATAATGAGACAAAATCCTCTGTGTGGCCCATCCATTTTGTAGCTTTTCATAATCTGTAGAAAGGAGAAAAAAAACCTTATTGCTTCAATGAACTTATTCAACTTACTCATATTTCCTTAACATGTCTCAAAATTGACATCCAGGAGTTAGAGGCACCAAAGACTGTGGGCTGATTTTGAGCATCTAGAAGTCAATGGGGCCTCCTTGTGTAAAAACCATCAGTGAAACTCCAAGCACACTGTCACCATCCTATCAAACTGCCGAAGAAGGGTTCAGCATCTGGGTTCTCAACTGTATGCAAAAGGCAGGATTCAGCAGCCAAACTTTGCAATCTGAGTTGGTGATGGGACAGACGACCCCAACTGTTTCCAACATCCAAACAATATTTTATCTCCATGGCAGAGGGATCACAGTGAAGCTCTAGGATGTTAGACATCTGAGTTGGGTTTTTTGGAGAACAGTAATGAATACCCGGAGTAGGTGATTCATACTCATCCACAGGAAAAGGATGCAAGCAGAACAGAAATCTCAGAAGTGCATAAACCTACTGCACTACAAGTTTTTTGGTTAAGATTTAAAATTACCTCCCAGTGTTAAAAAAAGAACATTTTTTAAGTTGAAAAGCACCAAAACTTCAAGTGCCATGTATTTAGGTCCAGCCTTGGGTTGAAATAAAAAACTCCATCCACTGGAATCCCTTCCTGCTCACTAGAGAGCAATACACACCTCCTTTTGTGCATTTTGGTAGGACTAAATGAAGGCAGCACTCCAAGCTCCTTCAACAGCTTTGCAGCAGTCCGAACATCAGATGATGAAAAGATGTTACAGCAGAGAACTTCAAGAAATTAAATAGCCATAAACAAACGGAGCAACTTGCCCCTTCAATAACCATGGTAGTTGCAAAGAGAAGGCCAGAGGGAGAATTCAGTGGTTATACTGCTGTGGTTAAAGAGTGCACATACGGCCTCTAAGTAGGGATCTCACAAACGAGGTCTTTCCTCATGTACCAAGACCTCTGCAATAGCTTACTAAAAACTCTTGCCTCCTTTTAATCCTTCTAACAAGGGCTTTGAATGCCCTTATGACTTCTAATTCCAAGAAGCCCTGAGCTCTTTCTAAGACAGATTCAAAAAGTGAGAACTGTGAAGCTCCATTTGTCTGTCTTGCACATTCTACTGCCATCTCCAAAACGCTCAGCTTAGACAAATGCAAAACGTTTTCCCTTTATCAGAAGACAAGCACATGCACTGATGTGGGAATAACTTCAGAGGTATTACACCCATTTTGCCTACAACACACCTTTCAATATTGCTAAATTTCTGGCCTCCAAGGTTAAAATATTCTTTGAATATTTATCAAGATAACCAATTTATCAGTCAAGTCAAGAAACTTGATGAGACACACAAATATCTCCCAAGTCCTTGTGTGATAAATGCCATTTGAGAGAGGATGAAAACGTCACACCCGCAGGTATTCAAACAGGATTTAAGAGATGTCTCAAACCTTGGCTTCATTTTCTACATTGCTGAATTTTCCACGCAGCTCCAGGTTTAGTTCAGGAAAGCCTTGTGTAAAATTAGCCGCCTTGTTATCTAGAAAAAAACCCAGCATAGATATTTATGAAGATAAATTTGTGGATGCAGCAAAAAGGAGTTTAGCTACAATACATCACTTTTTCTATTTGAATTGTGGTTTCACTGAAAGGAATAATTCCTCCATACAAGGTAGCGTGGTCATGCTCAATGGATCTATTCTAAACATTTTCTGTTTATTTTTACTATATTTATTTTTGTGACAAAGGCAAGGCATTTGTACCCATATTGCAAAAGAAAGACACTCAAGGTTCAAGGATAGATTCTACCCAAGACATTCTAATTAATTTTTCATCTGGAAATCAGCTTAGAAATTGCCTGTCTTTAAGAAGAATCTGCATTCTTACTACTGAAGCTGTCATTTTTAATTTTTTTTTCTCCTGAATCACTCATAAATCTCAATTTTTTTAAATATAAAACCAGAAATAATCTGTTTCTTCATAGCCCATGTATCAGACACACATGCACACACAGTTTGTCTTGCCAGCCTATTAGCAGGCAACTGCATTTATGTAGTGCACATTCACAGATCATAAAGTGCCTTTTACAGGACACTCATCATCATCCCAATACTGTTGGGGGGAATGGAGAAGTGGGACATAACCATAAGTAGATTTTCAGTTTCCCAGCCTGTTTCGTATGTGCTGGGCTGCTCTGTGTGGCCTCAGATATTCCATCACATCCCTGTATTTTAGGAATTCAGCTAAGAAATAATGCAAGCTAGGAATTGCTACACCTGATTTATGCCCCTCTAGCTCCTGTTTCAGCAATACACACATATGACCTTAAGTTCAGTTGCCAGACCCATCTAGTGCTTCCTGCATTTTAGCAAATTTACTCCTAGTAAGTTCTCACCCTCCCTCCTAGAATTTCTCACCTTTTGTCTTTTTGTAGCAGTCTATTGTCTCCAGGAGATCAGGTGAAACTGTCACACAGACGTCCTCCAGTATCTGTACATTGTCTTTAGTTAAATGGCCCTGCTTTTCCAGTAAAGTCAGCAAATCCAAAGCAGACTGACAGCCAGAAGGAGAGAGTAAAATATAATTATTCTTCCTTAGAAATCCAAACTTGCCTCTCAGCCCTCTTTCAAACAATCACATTATTATCTGCTTTGCTCCCTACCAACATGGAGCAGAATTTTACTTCACTGTTAAAGCAGAAGTGTTGCTTCATGGAAAGCCACTGGTTGTGTTTTTATTTGGTATGGTCTTGCTTAAACAGATTCACCCAAACCATATTAATGATTCATGCCTTGAAGAAGGCTTCATGGCTCTGAAACAGTACCAATGACATATGGACATGAATCTCTCTTGCATAATGACTCAAGCAGAAGGATTTGATTTGTCACCTTTTTATAATCAGATGCTAGACAGTGAACTGTCAGTGACTGACCTTGGCATGTGGAACCAAATTCCACTCTTGCCTGTTAACATCTTCCTTCTTGCTCTCCCTATGAATACAACCAGCCCAGCTGCATGTTATGCTCTGTTCTGCCAAACACTTCTCACACTTTTCCTCCTATTTCCTGCCTTCCCTCTTCCCTTCCCACCATATACGCATTTGGCTCACTCCTCACATACAAGAGTTGTCCATCGCCTTGGAAGATGGTTTTGCAGGAGGAATGTGATTTCCTCCAACATCTCACTGGTGATGTTCTCTGACAATTCATACAGCATCTGCCTGCAAGAGAGATACAGTGAGATAAAAGTGGAACAGAAGATAGTATAAAAACCAAAGGCAATCTAGGAATTTAAAAATGGAAAGGAAAACAGTATGGATGGATAGCAGTAATGGACGGAAGAGAATTCCACTGCAAGCTCACCTGTATGGAGATACTCTTCCCTTCTCATGCAGACACTCTTGTACTTTTTCCTTGGTGTAACCAACTTTCTCGAGCAAGGAGTGACATTTAATTCTGTATAAGAGTTCAGCTAGCAGGAAAGTGTCTTGTGCATTCAGATATTCTTGAGCCATAAGAAGTTTGAAGATGTCTGCTGCTGACTTCACAGGTCCTAGTTTACTGAGGGGGAGCAAGTCAGTACAGAGAAATTTTAAAGCTGCTACATCTTCAGTCACCAGATTTTCACTAATAAGGAGAAGCTGCTGATGGAACTTGAAGCTGACATCATTCTCCATGTTGCTGGAACCAACAGTCTCTCTGCCTGAAAGCAGAAAGCAAACACTAGTAACACTTGAATCTTCAATACAGTAATCCTTCTACTAAAATTTTACCCAATAACTGAAAGCCCTGAATTACCTTTTAACAAATAAAGGTTTTAAATAAATTTGAAATTTACTTCCTTCTCTAAATACAAGACTACAAAAAAGACCAGATTTGGCAGAAGCTCCGAACAACTCTGTCTATAACTGAAGTTAGCCCTGCTCTGAGGAAAAACTAGATGATCTCAAGGTCTGAATTTTATTTTCTTTTGAACATCTTCCACATTCAGATCTTCACTTCTTTCTGTTGCAACTGAGAAGAGTCCCTGCAGTAACTTATTACAACTAATAATGGAGACAGCACAGTGGTTCATGCATATTCCATGATCTGCAGTCCAAGAGTTTCTTGTTCTCTGGCTGTAGCCAGGAGGTGTTCCTCTGTTACAAGGCTGACACCCAAGCTGAAGCTGTGGAACAACCCTCCAGTCCCAGCTGTAACTTGCTTCAAGGTTGTATTTGACATTTGGTGTAGAAAAACCCTTATAAGCCTCCCTTACAAGTAAATGGCAGTTAAAATGTAATAGCACTCAATGCTCAGTCTAAAGAGACTCTGCACGAGCAACTTACTTTTATAATAGGTTTAACAGAGGTTTAATAGAGACTAATCAACCTTTCACTACACCAACTTCTTCCATGTAGTCTAGGCAGTTCTACTCTGCTCGTGGAAGGTTAAATAAGTAAGAAGGTGCTTCAGTGCACCCTTCTGGCTGGTAGGTCTTCAATCTTTGGTTCAGAGAAGCTGGAAGCAAAGGTTTCTACATTAGAGAGCACAATCAGCACAAGATCTGCTCGCTGCCCAGGCTTGGCGCGGCTCAGCCGCATATCTACAGCTGCACCAGCAGTGCCTCGACACAGAAAAGTAACGAATCTGCATCTCTGATGTATCCTTTCAGATATCGCCGCAGAGAAGGAAAATCGTATGAAATAAGCAGGATAAGGACTGTAAAATTACCTTTTCTTTAAAGTTTTACTGACTGGAGCACTGTCCCAAGGTTTAAATACAATGCAAAGCCGCGGAGCGCCCGCGAACGCCGGAAGGTCAGCCCGCAGGCCCTCGTGGGAGCGGAGCGTCCGGGAGCCGCGCGGGCAGCCGGGAGCAGCCGCACAAAAAGCGAGCGGGAGCTGGGCTCCGTGCTCGGGAGATGGATCCTTCCTTCGTTCCCTCTCCGTTTCAGCCCTCGGTACCTCTTACACGAATCCCGATCCCTCTCCCAGCAGCTGCCCGGCGCGGCGGCTGGCGGCTCCTCTCGCGGTCTCTTTTGAGGCTTGCCGCGCGCGCCCAGTGCCCGCCCGAGGCAGGAGGCGAGGGGGCGGCGTCACAGCAGGGCGAAATGTGGGCTCAGGTGGACGTGAGGGAAGGAACCGGGACACGTCCGGGCAGCGAGGCACGATTGCCAGCGCCCGCCAGGACTTTCACCAAGAGCGGCGGCACCGCCCTGCCCCGCCGGGCAAGCCCCTGCCGGAGCCCGCCCGCCCTCGGCCCACGGCCCGTGAGCTCGGGGAACGCTGCCAGGGAGCGGGAAACAGCTTCAGGCAGCGCCTCGGGTGCCAAGTGCAAGACGGGATCCGTAATTCACCTCGCTTTTGCTGCCAGTCCGTTTTAAAGCAAGCTACATCGCAAAAAGGTGTCTAACATTTTAGTCACATTATTTTAATTTTTGTTTCCCCACTGGAAGGAAGCTTGAAGAGCAGTGCTTGTGGGAGAGGGCTCCAATACCATTTGTACGTGGGTCTGTGTGGCTGCTACAGGAAACGGAGGAGGAGGAAGGTGAGCAGACTTTGCTCAGTGCAGGCTCCTCGGGGCCTTCAGCATCTCCGGAGTAACCTGCATCCCCCCACAGCCTCGGGGCAATGGAGACAGGATGGGAAGTGTCTCCTTGCTCACGCCAAAAGTTGTTGCCCAACACACCAAGAGCCGAGTTACCTGCTGAAACTGTAAGTAAAACTTGCTGTCCTTTATTACGTCAGCTCATTTTTATAGTGCTGTAAAAATCGCAGCCAAATTTAACAAGTTACAGAGGTCCGCAGGATTAACAGACCAAGAATTTCAGAGTTATTCTATGGTCTAAAGGGAGACAGGGACAATCAGTCTGACTGCATAGAGAAATTTTATTCAGAATATCAGCATGAAACCCAGCATTTGTATCCAATTATAGTGTCTTATTGTTTCTAATACAGAAGCTGAAAAATAGACATTCTTTAAACCAGCCACATAAAAGCTGTCAAATAATTCAGTACAGGAGATTTAATTTAAATGGAACATAGATCATCCACAAAGACAGCAGCCTCTTCTCAGCAATACTGAAATATAGAAATATATATAATAAATACAGAAATCTGGTAAGGGCTTTGGAGGGGAGGCCCTCTGAGGAGGGGCTGAGGTCACTTGGTTTGTTCAGCATGGAGGAGACTGGGGGGAGGCCTCACTGCAGTGTTCAACATCCTCACAAGGGGAAGCTGAGGGGCAGAGATATCAACCACTTGTCTCTGGTGACCACTGACAGGACTTGAGAAATGAAACTGTGTCAGGAGAGGGTTAGGTTAGATTTTAGGAAGAGGTTCTTCATCCAGAGGATGGTTGGGCACTGGAACAGGCTCCCCAGGGAAGTGGTCCCTGCACCAACCCTGCCAGAGCTCAAGAAGCTTTTGGACAACAGTCTCAGGCACACAATAGAATTCTTGGGATGTCTTGTGCAGAGCAAGGAGTTGGACTCGGTGATCTTGATGGGTCCCTTCTAACTCAGCATATTCTATGAGTCTGTGATTCTATAAGCTATGGGAGAAGTGACAGACAACTGCCATCACAAAAGTCCTGCATAAATACTCACTATGCAGCAGGTACAGGGAATCAGCCTACCCAAATACCACTCTTGAAAGAGGTGTCAAGGCAATAAATACTGCTTATATGTATGATTATAGATTGCAAATCTATATTTAGTTAAGAGATAGGTTTAAGGATCTACTGAGGATCAGCATAAAAAATCAGTATCTGACATGCATGAAGGCTGCACAATACATGTCTCTCCCCACAATTCTCTAGAGGGTTAGAACCATTTCCAACCAAGCAGTCATGCACAAAGGGAGTCCCTTCCTTTTCCACTGGAAGGGTTAATTACATGAGCCTCAATTTTCAAAACAGCATTTCTACATAATTTCTTAATGAGAGGGACATGGACTTAACTTACTGTGTCTTGCAATAAGGCAAAGGATATATACACTTTGTAACCCCCAAACCAAATTTGTCACAAAACTATAAAAGCAGCATATATTCTACTGTTAATGTTTTAAGTAAATAGTTGCATTTAGCATTACTCAAAACCCCCCAACCAATCAATCCACGAAACATCAACCAACTCACCATATCATTAAGTCTGTAAGGGTAGCCATTATTATTCTCACTTCCTTTTTCCTGTTTTCTTCTCCTTCCAATATTGATACTGTATTTTTCCTCCGAATCATCTTTCCCCTACTTGTTCTTCTCTTGATGCTACCTACCATTCACCTTCTTGTTCCTGCTTATAATTTCCACATTTCTTTTCCTCACCTGCCTCCTCTTGGTTGCATTCTCCCTGCTTTTGGTTGTCTATAGGGTAGCAGAAGTGCTTGTCAAATGCAAAAGCTAGTAAGGGAAATGGGAAAGTGTAGTTAATCTGTGAAGAAGATCACACGTATTAACATTAATTAGATATACAACTTGAAATGACATCTTGTTTCTACAACCAGAGGAAACATTTGTTTCACCATTCAGTTCATTTACCAGCCACCACAGGAACTAACCTCTACGATTCCATGTCCGTTATTTTGTATCCTTCTGATTTTTTTCTATCAAAAAACTTAACCAGAAACCAAGCAAGGCACACCAGGGCCTTGAAATTTTTCCCGCATAGGAGACTATATTAGGAGTAAAAATTAAATGTTTACAAGTGGCTTATTTTATTGTCACTAAGTTCAGTGACAATAAACTTCAATGCAACCCATCAGATTTTACTGTCCATGTCAGGCAACTGCCACACTGGAGAAAATCTTTTGTATTTAGGACAACTTTCCCTTTTTTCACAAGAACAAGAGTACTTGGGGGAAAAATTAATTAATAGAGGCATATCCTTTTACATAAGCAAAAGCAATGAGGGTGGGGTGTTTAACATAATCCAGGCTTAAAGGCCCATGGCTGCTACATACTACATTTAAGTTCAAATATTTTATCTTTTTACAACCATGCCTGGTGCAATGAGTGTGAATCATGTTTCAGCTTCCACATCTGCCAAAATCCCTCATTGTTTTAAACTGTATGGCAGTTAAATGCCATACAGTAATGTAATGTCCTGTACCATGTAGACTCATTTTTGTATCAGCAGAAAACATACTTGCTCAAAGCATGGCAGAGTGTTTCATTTATTAACACAGAACCCTGTGTTTGCCGCGGACAGTTCTAACGATGCAATCTTTAATGCAGCAAACAGATGGAATCCAGATTATTGAAAAGACCATTTCTCTCTCCCTTCTGTTTTGCCAGTCTACAGAGGCATGCAATCAGAACTTATTAGCAAAGATCTGGCATTACTGGGTAGGAATGCTTTCCTGAGACATTTGCCACTATTAGGTGCAGGGGAAAGTAATCAGTGTGTTTCATACTGCTAGGAGATATGTTAAAAACCACCAACAAAACAATAAAAACACTTCTGTTTTTTCTTGGAAAACCAACAGCTATACAGTTGAGATCTCTTTCCATTGTTTACTGTCGCACTAAATAGCAAGATATGTTGTACTGCTATACAATAGCTACAATTCTCATCCAAGCTTTCAGAGACTACTATATTAAAATATAAAATCTAGTGTTTTAGCACACTAAAATGCTTGTAAATTCCTGTGTTTGGAAGCAACAGGCACTTTAGATATACATGAAATAACAATGCATAAAGTAAAAGTATGCATTAAACTGTTTGCCTTATAGCAAATGCTTCTTGTTAACTGTTTCAGATATGTACTTTCTAACAGCAGTTAAGTGGGAAAAAAAAGTTTCTTCCTCAGCGTGTGCTGGAGCAGCAGTGAGTATTGTTGGCTTGGGTCAGCGGTCGTATTCCAATCATAAACTTTTTTGTTCAGTTCCATATGGATAGCCAATATACAGAGTTTCCTGCAGCAACAAAAGAAAAAGCGTTCCATTAGAGAATGAAGCAAGACATCATTTAAGAATTCAGAAGAGAGAAGACAACTTCAGACTCAGCATGGAGAAAGTTTGCAATTTCAGCCTTTACTGCAGGGGCAAGACCTCTAAAACGCAAGACTGTACACACATTTTGAGAGAAACTCATGACCCAAATCATTGCTGTTATATTAATTATGCTGATATGATGATCTGTGATTTCATGACAAGGCTTTAGGGTTTGTAAAAAGTTACTAGATGTTAGCACTGCAACTACGTTGAATAACAGTTGTTAGTTTCCTGGTAGATCAGCTGTATAAATAAAACCTTTGTTGGTAAGTTATATATCCAAATGTATCTGACTTTTGTGCAGATTCCTTTTGATCTCTTTAAATAGACAAAAGTTTCCTGACAGTTTAAATTCAAGATTACGTATTGGCAACCAACTGACTCTGTGAGCAAAGGGTTATTTAAATTTAGAGAAAGTAGAAAATCTTTCTCTCTCTACTGCCTTTGTCCTGAACTTAAGTACTGACTGTTTATATTTGCAAGCACAGCCCTTCTTGGTACATGGCAATCTTCAGTTTAACAGAAGCCTGTTTATTCTGGAGAAGGAAGATTTCCAATCCTGTCTAAAGAACTGACAAACATTATCCAGGACAGGTTCTTCCCTTCTCACTCTGCAAACCCCAATGCCATAACACACTTTAATTCTACTCTTCAAAATCAGAAACTTCACTCCTAGTTTAGGCTACCTTTCTATACAATTGTGTGAGGATGCTTGTCTTTTAGACTATGACACTGCAAGAAAACACATTTCAGGACCAGAAGGGATGAAATTTAAGGTTTCTCATTCTCCACGACAATAAGCTGTCATAGAAAAAGGGTTATTTCTTTCCTCTAATTTACCTTTTATATGGATTACGGAGTAGTTCAGCCAGACAACGCAGATAATATGAGGATGAAGCTGGAGATTGTTCTAGTGCAGACACATCCACCTTGCAATGACTCCAGAAGATGTCTGCTGCCTGGGGGATGGTGACTTCAGCACTGATATTCTCACCATTCCCATCGACTTCCAACAGACTGGTACATTCCTGCTCATTTTCTGCCACAACATAGCTCTGAATAAAAAAAAGCTTTGGTTTTCCTAGAAGTCCAGGACATGAGTCTGCTGTAAAGTATTTCTTTATTTGTTCCAAAGGGAATCCAGAAAAGGTGTGGTCTGTACAGAAGATGCTCTGAGAGTTTCCACGGCTGACCAATACGCAAATGAAGCTGTCACAATTTCTGTGCTTCTGCCACCTTGCAACTTCAAGCAATGTTTGATTCATGGAGTTAATATTTAAATATCTGTGACAATGAACATCATAGCCTAAGCATCTGAAGGTGTCTTCCAACATATCTGAAAGAAGCAAGATGTCATTAAACCAAGGCAGACCAAGGCTCAATGTCAACTATATTGAATTACAGTACTTACTTTGCTATTGAAACTAAGTAGTTTATTTTATCAAAATAGTTAAAAAATCAGGAGTACTTGGTATTGGTCACATACTTGTAGTGCTATATGCATGTTGTCTTTCCTATGAGTTACATGTCTACAGCAGAGACACTGTTATCTGTTTCACATTCCACAGCCACTTACACGCTTTCCTTTAGAGCCAGTATTACAAGTTCCTAAGACTTAAAATATAAGGCAAGAAAAAACACACTTGAAATGATAAAGAGTGATCTGGACAGCATAGGAAGTCTGCTTCACCTTTTAACTTCTCAAAAAGACTCTGAATGGTTATTATAGATATACTGCATAATAAACACAGAGGTTTTCTTTCATCAGTCAAAAATGAACCTGTTGCAGTCATTTTTGCTTCCTAAAATTTTAAGTGATGAGCTCCAGGTGAAGAATGGACACTGGAGTCTTAACTGGGACAGAATGGCATTTTCAGGCAAAAAGGAAAGCTGAATAATGAACTCTTTCAATCGAGTTAGAAATTAAAATTGAAGGTAGCCAAAACCCAAGACTTACTCTATTTGTGTTAACCTGTGCTGCAGGAAAATGTGTTAAGAGTTGAATAACTACTTAGGATTTTTCCTAATATGGGAGTGAAACCAGATGCATGGTGGTTAAAACCACAGGTTTTAAGGGTTCAGAGAAGCACAAGCTACTACTACGACTCACAGCTGTAGCATTGTATCTTTAGAATAAAGCATGTATACATTGCCCATGCGCAGCTTCTGGCAGAAAAAGAATTATCAAGTGTCATGTTTATGCAAAATGCCCTACACGTAGCTGTCTTTGACTTCAAAAGTTTAACAAGCCCTAATTATCAGGTACTATTTCAGAGGTAATGGCAGCAAAGCAGCTGTACTACCACACTGTTCTCCCCAAAAAGCCCAAAGTGAACACAGGAAACAGAACTTTCCTCAGCAAAATAAAGGGTAGATACAAACTCTACACTATAATGAGGTGATAAAAAAGAACTACAGTTTCATTCCAGTTCTGCTGGTTTGATTAAATTTTGTAAAATAATTCAAAAACTGTCCAGACATTTTAAATTTGAGAATAGAAAGATAAAGCTCCCTTATTTTATGCAATAAAACATGCTCTCAAAATTCAGACTATTCAGCATCACTACGGTCTAGCAGTTTTACACTTGATGAAGCGCTCCATCAGTCAGGGGGTAACAGTTCATGTGCAAAATGAGAGTTACAGCAGTGAGAATGAATTTTCCTGTGATGTCCTGATCTCACTGGGACACACACATACACACACAAATACAAAAAGCTGGTGTCACCTTAGTCCCCCCACACACTAACTGTCACAATTTAAAAAAAACAACTCAAAAACTTAGAGCTAACTTAGTTAACAATTAATCAGAAATTCTACATGGTAAGCCTTGGATACTTTAAGGCAAGACACACCACAGCATTACATGCTGCAGCCTGGTATCAGAAACTACCTAGTTCTTCAACACTAGCCATCTCCCAGCAAACCTTCACTGACTTTTCAGCATCTCCATTCTACATAAAACACTAGCCTTTTCTCCTCTCATTGTTTACAATGTAAGGATTAAAAGTGATTTCCAAATGGAAAAGTCAAAAGCAGCTATTTCCAAAGCAGCAAGGTTGATTTCAGTTTGAATTTTATCCACATTTGATAAATTCATGCTGTTTACACTGGGCATTATAGTGTGTAGTAATTCTTGATCCTACAGTATCTATTACTAGTTGACCTTCCTGAGATTAAATACTGGGACAGCTACAGATTCTAATGGATGCCACAGATACAATTTCTAACATTTCCCTGCCCTTTTCTTTTTCTTCATTGTACTCAGACTTCAGAATAGTGTGGCACAGCTATTCTGCCTTTCTAGCAAACTCCTTTATGTCTCATCTGGATCTCACTAGCACCGTAATGTATTTCAGTGCAAGTCTTGCCTTCTACCATGTTAAATGCTGACAATGCAGTGGTGACTTTAAACATCTGAGATACAGACTTTCTGTGTGTGGGCTTCACAGCCACTGCCCTTCAACTACATCAGCAATTCTGTTAGTTCATCTGCTGGGCCATTACATTTGAGAAAACCAAAAGACATGCCTGGAAAGCCTCTCCTTCCCCTATATCTCCCAGCCTATTACAGAACTTACTGCAAATACTCTCTTAAATTTTATTTTTAGCCTCACATGTTACAGTGATTAGAGACTGAGGGGTGTTTTTGAGTGTGCAAAGATCGAACTCTAGGATTCTACAAAGGCAATCAGGAAACCCCCACATTTCAAACACGGCGGTGACTACAGACAGCTGCGGTAGCACTTTAAGTTTCACTGTGCAAGATAGGACAGAAGCCTAGGTGCATTTTTAATAAAGGACCTCATGGCTATTCAAAATCTCTGGTGTCCAATATGATTGCACTTCAAAACCACAACAGTTTTGGTTTTGACTTTGTTAACTGGTGGGAAACACTACCATCTTTGCCAATAACCTGCTGTATGACTGTATGACTGCTGTAAGCCTAATTTTTCTGTTATCCTTTTTATCCCTCCCAAAATTCAGTCTATCCTCTTCCAAGTTCTTTCATAAACAGATTCTGCACCAAAAAACCCCAATGTTGTCTCAAATAATTAGGACAGTTGGTTTTAACCTGATGTTGGCCCTTCCAACTCTTTCCTTTACAAGTCTTACTAGAATTGGTAGATTAAATGACTGGGACACTAATCTGGCGTGTAAATGTACATTATATTCTTAATAATAAATTGTTCTAATTATCTGAGATTAACAAGTTAAGGGACTTCAAATTCCAGAGACTTACCAGTGTCATTGCCAATACAATCTATTATCAGGCATATTCCTGAAGGTTGACTTTGAATTGTGTAAGAATCATCAGACATCTGAGAAATGTGAAAGGACAATTACCAAGTTAATACATCATTTTCTCAACTTTCAGACCATATTATTTTCTCAAATTTTATGTCAGATCTATTAAATAGCATTCTGTTGTTTTCCATCAAGTAGATAGCAGAAGAAATCTGTCTACTGGGTTGTGATGTGTCTTATCTACACAACAAAAATTGAGGAGAACGGGACTAATGATTCTTTTCCCTCTAGTACAGGCTTAGTTTTTGTGTCCTTTTGTTATGCAATTTCACTACCATAAAGATTCTTAAACAGAGACTAAAACTGTACAAGCTCCACAATGCCAACACAACAAATGTAGAGAATTTTTGTTTTCTTCAGGTGTGCAAGCAAGCATTGCTCATCAGAAAATTTATTTCCTTATTTAGTGGAACAACTTCCTTATTCCAAAATAATCCATAATCACTCTATCACAGTTCTTCTCCCCTCTGAAGAGAATTGATTGAAGCAAATCAATTTGCTACAGGTTGGCTCCTGACCTACAAGAGAGCTAGTGAAAATAGCAGCCATTCTTACCATTAATACCCAAAGCATGTCTGTCTTCTGCCTGGAGAGCAAGGGGTGAGGAGGGAATCAAGGACAAAATTTACTGCATGCAAAGAAGCTCTTGATGTCTAATGCATGTGTCAAGAGGTCTGAGCTCCAACAGATTTTAACTTGGCCTCCACTAATAAATGTACAAGTTCTGTGTGTATATCATATATGCATACATTTTGCATTTTGCTTCCAGAGGAGCAGCAAATATTTTATATTTAAAATATATTCTACAAAAACAATTAACAGAACCTGTTTATGGCCGAGGATGTACTATTGTTCTGTCTGCCCACAACTCAAGGAAATCTCAAAATGAAATACAAAAAAAACTAAGTCAAATACTCACAAAGGTTTTATTTATTTACATGCATACATACACACAAGCACATACCTTATGTGGCACTGATCCCGACTCCTGAATGGACATGCGAAGTGGTTCTGCTGCAGTTAAAACATACAGAAGTAATCTCACTACCTAAGTACCAGTGGTATTTTTTTGTCACCACATCATTTATAAAGAAGAATGTATCTACTTCAGCAAAGTTCTCACCCATCGGGACCTCTTAGTTTCTATGTATGTTACTGAAGTTTAAAAACCCCTAAATTATTAATCTCTAAAATGTTATCTGGATTTCATTCTACATTGCTTGAGACTAGAAGAAACAAAGAATCACTTCTACACTGAAAGAATTCAGCCAACTAATTTTAAAAATCCCCATATTTGAGAGGTATTTGGGGTTTCCAGAGGAAGCACAATACACATGGAAAGAACCTGGTATTCAATGCACAACTTCCTGGCTGGCCTGGTGGGGAGTTCACTGCTGAACTGACACAGAAACTTTCTACTCCAGAGTTAACAGGCAGAACTGCACTACACAGGGCTCCAGAGCTGGCTAGTGAATCTTATCCATGGTTTTACTAATAAGGTATTTAGTCTGTTAAGAAGTTTTGACAATGGAAGTTTACAATTTTTACAATGTTTTGAGATGTGGCATCACAAGCAAAGAAAATACAACACAAACAGTAAGGCCAGGCTCAGTTCTGAGAGGTGTCAAATGCTCTCTGGTCCTGATGTTAGTAACAGGATTAGCCATGAACACGAATATCAAACAACAGTCCTGATGCTGCAATGAAATTCATCATTTGGCTCTTTTAGATTATCAAAACTTAGATAAAGTGTTCTTACCCAGAGTGAGACTTAATCCATTTCGTAATTTTTCTGTGCTCTCATTCTGAATCTGAAATTAAGAAAAAAGTAATAATTTTCCTATTCTCCTTCAAGAATTAATAAATGTATTCCAAAATAAAACACGGTATTTCTTCCTCAATAAAAGGATATTTTCGATTAATTTCTATCAGCTAAATAGAATTGCAACATAATAATTAAAAAAAAAAAAAAACAGAGCACAGACAAATAAAATAAACACCCAACTGTTCCTCCTCCTCCTCCAAAAAAACAAAAAAACAAACAAACAAAAAAAAATCACCAACTTGTCATGAAGGGCAAGATGTGAACTTTGAAGAACTGAACATGTGAACTTTGTTTCCTATACAGCATCAGGGAGCTGCATGTTTACTGAACACTTGACAAGTAATCTCATCAAATTTGGCAAGGTTAAAGGCTTTAAGAAAGGTCACACTAATACAATATCAGAGCTAACCCAAATATAAGGAATATTGCATGCAATAGGATTTGATGACTTTTCAGATACTGACATATCTTCTTAAACTGAGTTTAAAATAAACCACTCTCCACCAGAAATAACAACTACTTTAAGAAAGTCTCTTCTTAAAAAAGCTGTACTTTTCAGCTTCAAAAATTAAAAGCTACTTTTCCTGAAATGTCCAGAGGTACAAAGAAGAAGAATATGTTTTGCAAAGAACAGTCAAAGCAAAACTTTTCACTCTACATTGTAGTACAAAAAAACTTTCAAGATACAGATTTTATATGTTCAACTAATAGGAAAAAAAAATCACAGAAATCCTTTAAAGGGCATCTTTCTCACTCAGAAGATTTAAATCAGACCCTAAACTCAGCAAAAAACAGGAATAACAGAAATAAACAAAGCAATTTTTTAGTCACTAGCCATCTCTCATTCCTCAGGCTCTGAAAGATGGATCTCCTTTTAAAGTCTGTCAATATCTAGAAATAAAGGATTTGTTTCACTTCTTGTATACTTACTCCTGAATGATAAGGAGGATCAATCAGACTGAGATTAGGGAGAGAGGCCTGATGAGCATTTACATACACTGGCTGAGAATGAACAGAGGACACTGCAGCTGCAAATTTAACAGAAACACAAACACACCATGATATTTCAACTGGTTTAAAAACCTAAATCTATGAAGAATGCAAATGCCCTTATTTGTAAGTCATAGTTTATCTTTAGCACATCTGATTGTTGCTATCAAGAGTAAACAGTGCAAAAAGAGCATCTTACCTTCGTGTTTGTACTTCTGAATCTTCCTAATCAAGTCTATCCTGTGAATACTTTGAAAACAGTTTTCTATTAAATCCAGTTGATTAGGACCCACCAAATTTAGCTTCTCCAGGTCAATTATAAGAGCTAGAAAACCCTAGAATAGCAACACAAACCCAAATACATCAGTAATTTTTTTTCTCCACCAGAAATAACAAAGCAACCCAGAAAATACCATGGAGAGGTCATAAAGGCTGTATAAACAATTAGAGACATTACATCTTCTAAGAAAATTATCTGAGACATATGAATCCTTGATATTATCACAGGAGTAACAGAAAGTGTTATTCTTAAAAATAAATCTTAAATTTTTGAGAAAACAATTTTGCATTTTGTTTTTGCTACAAAGCCAGCCACTGGGAGCATCACCTTTTGCCACATAGCAAGAGGCAAGAAAAGCTTTGGAAAATTTTCAGGCCTCTCTCCTTCTTTGACTGAAGATAGAAAAGGAAAAAAAAGTTCAAAGAAAGAAGACAGAAATCTTCAGTTTTATCTGCACAGTGGTCAATGTTTCTGAACCCTCTCTACTGAATTTCTGCTTTCTCAGAGGTCTTAATACAAATATTCAGAATGCAAAGGTATAAAGATGTAATTACAATATATCTGTTCTTCTGTAAGTGAAGCAGAGCGCAAACAAAAAGTGACCTTTTAATTCAAGATACAGTTCAAATGGTTATTGGTTTGAGATCATTCTTACATGAACTTTGAGGTCAGAAATACTGAAGAAAGACTTCTGTAAAATGCCTTCTGTCCATGAAGTTCATTCAACCACCATACACTATAACAAGCACTGTTCCTCCTTATTTTTTTACTAATTTTCCATGCTTCTTTCCTTGATTTAAAAATCAACAAAAATAAATAGAAGCCACAACTCCTCGTCTGCTTCCTGACATTAGTGTACTGCTGCCTCAATACTCCCTGCCAGTACTGTCTCATTTCCTGTGCTCTCTAGCTACTTGTTTTTTTTACTTTAATGTCTATTTGGTCCAGAGGAGAATGCCAGCAGGAAAACATACCTTATCTTTTGCCATTTTCATACGAGGTGCATAATCTCTGAGTAGAAAACCAAGAGAACCCACTTCATCTTTTTCCAGATTTTCATTTATCTCTACCATTAGTACCCTGAAATAAAGTTGAGATATTTTGAAAGGATGAGCTTGCAGCAAGATTCCTCCCTTTCCCAACTACTCAACTTCTCCCCAGGTTCCAGTCTTAATCTACCATTTCTAACTAATAAACAGGTAAAAAACCTACCCTGTTTCAAGATCCAGTTCTAAAATACCTACTCTTGCTAATCAGCACCTGTGTTTTTCAGACTGACAGTGTAATAGCCACTGTTAGGAAAACAGAAGTTTCCTTAATGTTTAATAGAGATGAAGTGAGAGAATGAGACAGCAGACCACATCTTTAACTTTTTTTAACTATTAGTTACAGGGGTTTTATTTTCATGAGAATAAAATGAAGAAAATCTTCCTTATGAGTACATGGATTTCTTTCTGAAGTCTCCCAAAGAAAATAACTGGAATTTCTTAATTTAAGTCTCTCAAAACTAATAGAGTAAAAAGAGTAAGAGAAAGGTCCCTTGAGAAAGGCTATACCACATGGCTGTGGGCACAAAGCAAACCAGAAAAGAAAATATCTCTAACCGATGATATTCCTTTAAAGTGTCATTTTTAGCTGCTAACTAGAACTCTACAAACATCACTGGTTTTATTCACAAGCACACAAACTCCTTAAATACAGATGCTTCTAATGCCATGAAGTCTAATGCCATTTTAGTTTAACTCGGGGACTAAACTTGTCAATATTCTTTTAACTATAACTCTAATGTCATTTTCTGCTTTTCTTCCACCTCAATAAATATTCTTTGAATCTGTGAACTACTAAAAAAAAATAAAAAACCATCTCACCCATACTGCCCCCTCCAAACAAAGGAAATAAAACCCAAAAACTTATTTTGAACGAGACAGCATAGCTCTGAAATCTGAAATAGATTTATTACCTGTAATCAGGAATAAGTCTGAGATTTCTGGCAAGGTGAGCTTCCACTGTTGCTTTCTCAGTGTTCAGGATCCTCCTCAGCAAGTCAAACCTCTTAACTCTGTACAGCAGCTCAGACAAGCCAACAGGAGTCAGTTTCTCTCTCTCATTCAAGGCCACCAAGATCTCTTTAAGATCAGCAGTGGCCAAGTCAGGAGCAAGGTCTCGGCACAGGAAAACCATCATCTCTTCTTCTTCTTTATCCAATTCTTCTTGAATCCGATGAATAAGGAAGGCTGGCACTTGGCACCTGGTCATCACTTTGGTGCTGTTCCTTTAAAATTGGGTCCTTTAAAACCAGCCTACTGGTTTTTAAACTGGAAACCAGCATGACATGAAGCCTGTGTCCACCACAGCACTTCTCCTGTTTTCATTCTTAACTAGGTGCATTTTTACAAGAGCAGGTCTGTGGGAGAGAATTAAAAGGCAACAAATCAGTGATCTACTGCACAAGTTCACAGTTAACTCTCCTATCTGAAGTCTCACTTCCAACTAACACTCCAACATACACTACACAGACCTCCTTTAATCAAGAGACTCTCTCAGTTGTTCATTACACAACTAAAAGTACTTGGAAGGTCATACTAATCAGACAGACATGCAAGTTCTTTTTAGAGTAAATTACCTTAACACGAGTCTGTATATTCCAAAGGAAGTGAAACAAAAAGTCAGCTTGCTCATAAGCAGCAGATTAAGAATTTCCAAAAGCTCTGCCCTTTTCCGAGCAGCAATATATCATGTAATTTTTAAAACACTAATTACCTGTAAATTTAGGAGAGCATGGACTTTCTTATTATTAACATAGTTTAAAGTGATTCCATTCTGGGGTTAAAAGGACTTACCACACACACCCTCCATGCTCAAAAAGATTGAAAAGCCACTCAAAGAAAATATTCCAACCTTAAATATGCAAATTGTTTAATTCTGAAGGTATACATAAGCTACAGACCACTAAACATTCTCTAAACATTTATGTACCATCATACTGAAAACTGGAATAAAAATTCGAACCTGGAAAAACCCGCAGCCTTGTGATTAACAGAATCAGTAGGGTGCTCTGCTCAATTTCCCCTGCCCCCAACTATGGAAATTCTATTAACCTCATCTGGCTTCCACTACATACACGGAGAAATGGCAGATGAGCAAACCTAAAGACAAATCTTAGTCCTTCCACAGAGTTTGATTACTATACTGCAGAGTTCTATTTAAACCCTAGAAAGCAAACGCCAATTCAACTTCAAAGCCTAATATACCAAAAGAGTCTAGCACATGAATAAGATTTTTTACAGCATTTTCAGCCTTTTGTTACACATTCTGGAAGTTACAATCAAAAACGTCACATACCATGTCCATAATTAAGCAGGTGAAATAAATTAATCTAAAACAGAGGAACCCCTCATGTACTGTAAAGTATTTTAGAAAGTTTTCTATCAGAAGAAAAGCATATTTATTGCTAACTTATTTTCAATCTAGCATCAAACACTTGTGAGAATTCTATAGAATGACCCTGTTTTCATGACATAATGTAGTCAAGAAGGTGGAGGCACCAAAGCACCTTCATATGAAAGTATCTCCTGGGTACATTCAGCTGGGACCTTCAAAAGAACTTGAAGTCAGAGCTTAACTCTAAAGTGAAACAGAAATTTACAACTTTTGGTCATTTTTGGAAATACCAGAAAAGCTTTTTAACTACTCCAGTTGATTTTTATCTAATATTTTAAAACAAGCCAAAAAGTAGAGGGGGATGTGTGTTAGGGGGGAATTTCCTACCAAGTTGGAATTTCAGACACACAAAATTACTATTAATATGTTAAGTTAAAAATAATCTGCCTTTAAAACACACCTCTGAATCATCTTCTTTTGTGAATTTCTTTTATATAGGGTACATCACATGCTCATTATAAAAAAAAAAAGCTGATTATACTATCAATGTTGAAATTATCTTTACCTATATGCAAATCTGTTCACAACAGTGGAAAACTGGCATTTGACTGGCACTGCCAAATCATTGATCCAGATTCACCACACACTGGTTTGCATCCAGAATTTTCCAGTGATTACATCAACTCATGCTCTGTTGGACAAGTATCATGATCACAAATTACTGTGGGGGGCCTACTTTCTAATTTTAACTTTAATTTTAATTTAATTTCTAATTTTAATTTTGGGGGTGGGGAAACCAGAGAAAATGACCAAGGGTCATTCTTCAGTATGACTGCAGTGAACCAGGAATGATGCTCTAAATAAAAGGAAAGCCAGTTGTGCACATACGTTCATTGGGTACTGTGTGGGGAATGAGTAAGAGCAACGAGAAGTGATTTTTTGGTATAAACTAAACCAGTTTGTAACTCTGCATCCCAAAGCCATGTGCCCATATTTTGATAGCAGGAATGTCACAGGACCGGGGTAAGCCTGATACATTCTGTGTGTGTACACCTCAGCCAGATCCACTCCACCATAAGAGATAATGGGCATCATGCTCCACTCTTCCATCTGATGACCACTTTTTCAAACATCACAGATACAGTTATCATAGCTGCAAAAGTTAAAGAAAATAAGCAATCACAACACAAACCCAGCAGCCTAGCTTTTGATTATCTGGGCTCTGCAACAATACTGAATGTAAATTCTCTACAAAGAGGAGAGAAAAATCAGCTTATCTTCTAAGACAAGAAAAGTTCATAGTCACGAGAGATAAAGCTGCCTCAATAATTTTCGTGTCCGTGCTTTTTAGGCTTTTTTTATTTTTTTTTTAACATCCTTGCAAAGGAGCAGGAAATAACATACTACAAAGATGCACAAGGCTCCAGTTAACTCCTTGCCGGCATTTTGTATCTTGAAGCTTTCACAGTCATCTTTGCAGCAACAAAACCAGGATATGACACCAGTGGGTGTCGTTCTGATTTGGGAAACTATCTTTCTTTCACAAGACGAACTCCCATGGAAGACCACGCGGTGGAAGAAGAGAATAGAAGATGATGAGCTGGCTACGGGCGGCACTGGCTGTGCTTGGTGCTTGCTCCGCTCTGCACTGTTTGAAGAGCTGGCGGTGGTGGAACGACGGTACTTTGAGCCAGCGCCGAATGGCATTTTTCAAAGTTGCAGAGCATGCTCCACAGGTTTCAAATTTCCCTAATTCGTCATTGCCATCCGCCCTTTAACAACGTATTCAGGAAAAACGGGGAATTTCCGCAGGTATCATCGCATTTCCTTACTATGCTTGAATAGTTTGTTCCCGATGTAAACTAGTGTGACCAGGCAAATTTTAACATCCCAGTCCTTCTAATTAAAATAAAAAAACCCTAAAACCAAACAAAAAATACCCAACTACTAAAGGTGGTTTACGCAGATTTCCAGTCATCTTTCTAAGTACGTCATTTTAAAATCACACTCGGTTTCGGTTCTCGCCATGAGCCCAGGCACTGCTTGCGCCGGACGCTCCGGCTCTGCAGGACGCCTGTCCCCCGAGAGCAGGGACGGGGCCCGATCCTGGAGCACGGCGCGTTGGGCCGCCTAGGCTGAGAGCGCAGGGTGGGAAGTGTGAGGGGAAGGAGGAGGAAAAGGAGGGGGGAAAGGAGGGCGGAAAGGAGGGCAGGAAGGTATAACGCACCCAGACTCCTCGGGGAGGTCTGTACAGCAGCCAGGTCCAGCATTTGGAGCAGGGCGGAGGCGGGGCGGTACCAGCCTGCGGGCTGCTCAGCGCCGGGCCGGGCTGGGGGTGAGGCAGGATGATGGTTTTAGTTTTGTTTCCGGCTGTACCCCTGGAGACGGAACTCAGAGCTGAATACACACAACCGCCCAGCTCCCACCGGATGGAGGCGGGACGGAGCCTGCGGCGCCTCTCGGCGTCTCCTCCGGCCGGGGACACTACGGGAGGCAACGCTGCGAGGGGAGGCCGGGTCGGCGGCGCGGTCCCGAGCTCAGCATGTGCACAGGCCTGTGTGGGCTGTGTTTTTGTCCTGCCGCTGGTGTGGGCTCAGCCAGAACGGCTCTGTGCTGGCCCTGCGAGCTATGAAACAGTAGCCGGGTTTCCGGTGAGCGGTCAGAGCCCTGCGGTCACTGTGGCCACGTGTTCTGGAGGGAGGTTAGCGGAAACCCCTTGTGTGGCTCGTGTCTCACTCTCCGTTCACAGTGAGGATAGTGTGCATCTGTGTGAAACTAGTATGCTTTCCGTTGAATAATCTTAAGTAAATATTGCATAACACCCTGTTCCTGAAAACTGGCTGATACTTGTATTCTGACATAAACTAGCAACTTTCATTAAGCTATTTACTGTGGGACACTAGCATTCCAGCTGGAGTTGCTCTTCAAAAAGTCTAAAATCTAAAATCTAAAATTTTTCTGCTGAATTAGACAAAAGCCACCTCCATATATGATGAAATCGGACGCATATAACTCCCAGCTCAATGGATTTCAAAGCATTTACGAAACAGTGAGTCTTTTTTTGTGCTGGTAAAAATAGAGCAGTGGAGCACAGTACTCTGGGATAGCACATGAAGTGTCACGCTGTCTTTGGAACTGCAGGGAAAAAGGAGACAGAAAATACTCACCCACAGCAGAATCCGTACCAAATGGCAGCTCTGTGTTCTGAAAAAAATACTTGTATTCTAACTGAAATTGTATGGTCAGGCTCTCGAATATCAACCATTCGAGGCTATCACAGTACCCTGCTATTAAGATATAGCTGATTCAGAAGGAAACCAGCTACCTCCTGTGAACCAATACGCACAATTTCTCCTTGGATCTGTTCCATATAGATTTCCATCCGCATTTCAGAAAGTGGAGCATCAGTTTTATTTTTAAGACCTCATGATACAAAAAGAGCTTCCTGACTGGTATTGCAATCATGTATGTTTCTCACCTGCTAGTGCCAGTGCTGTTTGTGACCCTGGTTTTTGCACTGTAAAATAGCTGTGCTGGTAGAAAGGCTGTTTTAATATAAGGAGCATTGCTATGGTTACCAGTGAAGACACATTTGGTACTATTATTTTAATACACAAGAAATACTCCATCCCCAGGCAGGATTGGTATTATTATACTTGTGAAAGAAAATCTTTATGAGTATTGTCTGTGTAACAATGATGACACATATGCTACAAGATTAGCAAAATATGTTCATCGTAAATTAAAGACAGTTATTTAGGGCAGTGGCTGCCATCTGGCTATTAAACCACCAAATGATACCACCTTTACTCACAAATGCATAAATTTTACCAAAACTAGTCTAGTCTAACTGAATATGCTTGATATATTTGGTATATCAGTGAAGTGGAGGGCTTATACCATTTTAAAAGACTGATTCTACTACACATAATTATTAACCTTAGTAACATAATAACAATTACATTGTAATAATTAACTGTATTGCTCGTTTTCCTGAACGAACATCTGCAATTCAGTACTCCTAGAAAATTGTCTTGGAACCAGATAGAAAACAAGCAGTTGAGTACCAGCCTTTGAAAATGTGTATTCTAGGTAAGAGTACCTAAGGGAAAATAGAAATGTTTTGTGCAACAGACCTTACACAGTAGGTTCTTGGTTTGTTTTTCAGGGAATGATGTGACTGGATAGGAATGTTTGAGAAAAGGATTAGGCAAGAATTTACTAAAATGCGTGTTTGCCCTATGAACAGTGCCTTGAGCAATACAAAGATGACAAATTCCACTGAACAGTACAACTGCACTCATACAGTAACAAATGTTGTTTATGGGCTCTAAAAATAAAGCTCTATTATAATCTCACTCAGAAGGATTGTGTGTGAATACATATGTTTTAAAAAAAGATTTTTTAGCCATATTTTGGTAGGACCTTCAACTTTTTTGTAAACCTGCATTTTGTGACAGGATTGTTTAAAAATTTCAATTTTTTTCACCATGGAAATACACTATGTAGTTGTTTACTGGCATTTGCCATTTCTCACTTGTCTAATTTTGCTTATCATTTTAGTGACAGGCGCCCTGTTGTTTGGATTGAAAAATTATGTAATATAGCCTCATTACTTTGTTACTAATGGCATAAAAAAATTTACAGTAGGATATTCAGACAATTATAATTCCTGGTACTGCAGAGGACATATACTGCCCACAGGTCCTTTTCTCCTTTAGTCTTCAATCCAGGCATTCTTAAAGCACTCCAGAAGCTGCTAAGATAATTTAAGGAAAACCAGGGCATTTAAAACAAATTGCTAAAAGAGATTAGATGTAAAATAAATCTATAAATACACCAGAGAGATGGAAAAAATTGTTCCGTTTTTCACATTACAGTCAAGTATGGTGGAAGACATTTTAGGATAAGGTACAGTTATTTCTGAGTTAAGCATTTTATTCTACTTTTGGCAGCATTGTAATTTTTGATGTCTGGATATTACACAGCAGATTATTCTCGTGCATAGTGTCTGCCAGACTAATTAACTGTTCAATAGGGTTAAGGACAAGCTTTGGTACTTTCATATACTTTGAGCCTGTCTGGAGTTGGTTTTAAAACTTTAACTTAATATTTATTTTTATTTAGAGACATAAGAGCAAATAGTAACAAACACCCGTAAGAAGTGACAAGTTGTTCATTACTACTTACTGAGAAATAATACTTACTAAACCTGTCATAAATATGGTACAAATTTTCTCTTACAAGCAACAAACTTCTAAGTTTCATTTAACAGAATCTTGGCAGGGCTTGGAAAGAGCTGGTGTGATAGTTTATCTTGCTCTTTAAAGGACAGTATAGCAAACCAAGAGCCATCTTGGGCTGGTTTTTTTCCCCAGATCGAAGCCAGTTAAATTGCTCTGGGTGTGTTTTTTGATCCTTCCACAAAAGTATAACAAAATCAAAGAAACACGGGCTTGCCTGTGATAGACTTTAATATGTGTATTATAAGTACAGAGTGAGCAGCAGGCTTATGTATGCTTCAGCTTATGATTAGTAAGTTGTCACATTTGATCTTCAGTGGTGGCCTCCATTCTTCTTTGGAGGAAACAGTGCATATTCAATGCCCAGAGCTATGACAAAAGCTGCAACCCCCCACTTGAGTCCCCTGGTAAAGATTTCTGTTACGGTGATAGGTTTTGCGAAGCCACCCCGATATCTCCAGACTTCATTACTAGAAAGGAAAACGAAATCAAAGGAAAAAAGATCAGTGGAGCCACTATGATACAAATTAACAAGAATATATATATTTATATATAAGAATGATGAAGGTACTTCAATTAGATAGACATTGAGGCTGTACAATATGTTCTACCATTTAAGTATCAGGAATTACAAGTGAAGTTCATGAACTCTAACCTTACCATGTAACCTGAGATACAAGTACTCTCAGCAATTATAAACAAAACAACATAATTATAGGAGCAGAATCATCTTCTCAAAATCACATAATGGTACTCTCCTGTTTTTACTCTGTAACAAAGCAGAGCCCACTAGCACTTGCATGGATTGGACTAACTACAAAGGCTAGTCACTGTGCTAGACAGTGTGTAGCACAGTCAAATCCAATCCAGATTTAGACAATCTTAAAATTTAGACAATTTAACAATCCAGATATAGAGAGCTCATCTCAGTGTGGAGGCACTTTCACAATACAACACCTAATTAATACAACACTTAATACGAGAGTCAGATGATTTTAAAAAGAAAGACTGAAAAGATGGTGTTTAGCTTGAGCTACAGAGCCTGTACAGACTTCACTCTGTTTTTGCCTTGGAGTTTTCAACCTCCATTGTTACTGAAACATCAGTCACTGCTCTGACTACAAATATTTATTTATTTATGGCACAACCAGTGTGATCTATGGAGATGGGTGTAGTTTGTCTCTTGGAAGAACTCAAAAGTCCTTAAGAAAAGGAAAAAAGAACTAGGCAATGAAATAAAAACGGTCATTTTGGGAGAAGATACAGGGTTTAAAACAAGGAGGGCAGATATTTATGTTCACAATAATCCTCTTGTGCCGGTGGATTTTGTGACTCGGAATGAAAGCATATTGGCAGGGTAGAGTATCTTCTAAGTGCCAGTATAGGGTCTAATTGATATAGACTTAAAGTTTCTAAATATGACATCTTTCACTAAGCTTATTTTGTATTTAATTAATTAATGTGCATTTGCCATAAAGGTTGAAATCAGATTCCCTGTTAAAATGAACTCAGCATACCAAAGGGAACAGAGCTCTAGAAAGGGTGACTTTTTCAAGACTTGTGGTGCAAGACGTTAATAACACAATCTTCTGCCACATTACTGAAACAAGTAGCATGATACTTTAATTTCTCATTTGTTAAGGAAAATTGGCATGATGCTTATACTGTCCCATGGAATTCACATACTACTTTGCATAAAATTTAAAAAGTTCAGAAGGAATCATCTCATGCTTCAGGTTTCACTTTGTTCCTTATTTGAACCCTGATATGATTGGCTCAATCCCCTTCTTTTACCAGAGAATCAAAAAGTTTATTTTATCTTGGAGGGGCAACAAATATTACAGTCCCTTTTCCAGTGTGGTGTTTTGCAGCACTTCCTGAAATTGGAAGTGTAGGCACTAAAGGTCAGGGTAGTTTACACTAAACCTACAATATTAAACAGTATCTTTATTTTTTTTTTTTAATGAGAATAAGCCTTTTGCTTGCTGAAAGGTTTTGTCTAACCAAAGTAAAAACAAGCTTATACTGTCTGCATTTCACAGAAACTGAGGCAAGATAAAAGTGAACAGGCTTGCAAAGTTCTTTCAGGGATGATATTTCAAATTATTCCGATCATCATTAAAAGTATATTTTGCTTTATGCTTGCATCTTTAAACTATTCCAAAGAAAATAAAAAAACGCTGACAACCTCCACAGGTTATAGCATGAAACAACTTTTGAACAGATTACCTGTTCCTCCTCCATTTTTCTTTCAGTGATCCAAAGTAAAGCCTTTTCTATGAAGACTCTTGGAACAGTTTGCTTATGCAACCTTTCCCTTACAGAAGGACCAGACTACTCAGCACAAGACATTTGGTATTTTTATTCCCCAGGATGGAAGAGTGGTGAGCAAGGTACTGCATAATTCATGACGTGGGAGAAACACATTATGCCCTATTTTAACAGCTGCCTAAATATCTAAAAAGGAGGAGCTATTCATTGTAGAGTGGTAGCATGAGAAGTAAAAAGATGATTCTCCATGATGTTATTCACAGTTGAATGCAATTCCACCCTGTATACGTGTGCATTTCTTCTTTTCAAATATGGCCCTCCTGCTGTATATGGGGAATGCTATTCCTACTCAGAATGTCAGTGCAAGTTCCACCATCTTCATCCAGACCTGAGCACACAATCTCTTTGCAGAGAAGGATAGGATTCACACGTGCATGACATTCACATGTGCAGACCTAATGCTGCTTGGGTGTTTTGGTACATGAGGTGTTGGTCATTGTGCCTGATCTGTGTCAGCACGAAACATGGCAAAGCTGCCTCGCAAGATGTGGAGGCTGGTCAAGGTGATGCTAGGTGTGACCTTCATGCAAAAACTACATAAAGACTTAACTGAAATTCTGACTAGTTTTCACTGGTTTTACTGAAGAAAGAATTATCTACAATGACAAGGTCTGGCTGATGTCCCAGACGACACACCAAGATGACTTTCGAGGCTGTTGCACTCACCGAGCCCAGGGATCCCTCAGGCCCCGCCTAGCCAGCCTTCTCTGCACCTCCTCCAGGGGCGTTCCCTCCACCTTCCACTGCCGGTAGTCGGGCAGTTCCACTTTGTCATGGCCGTGGCCGTGCTCGCTTCCGTGCCCCATACCTGGAGGAAAAGGTCAGCTTGTTACTCTGCAGAAAGCATCAGCTTATTTTTATACGCTTGCCAAGGACAATCCCCTGTAGAGGAAAAATAGGGAAGCAACAAGAAGAAACAAAGAGCTTTGTTCTGTCAAACAAAGAGCCAAGGGACTTTGTGCTGTGTTTTAGAGGTTTGTGATTACACTCAGTAAAGCAAAATGTGCGGTAAAGCAAACTTACAGTGTTGCAAGTCACAATCATCACTACACTCATGTCAACCTCCTATGCCAGAGAAGAGTGTAAGAAAACAAATGGTTTCCAGTGTCTCTAAATGCACTTCAGCAACATCAGCCTCCCACAACTTCCAGGCTTTCCAGAATAATCACAAAGACTTCAGAATAAAAATTTCTGGTTTAGGTGTGGGAAAGCTAGGATTGCTAAGCTCTGAAGAAAAACCAAGACTTGTCTCCTCAGCTCCTTTTCAGCTGCTTCCAGTTCAGTCAGATATAACTGTGGCATTCAACGGGGCCAGGACAGATGCATGGACAAGCAGATACACCTTACCAGTTGCTTGATGAGGCTGAAAAATGTATGCTCTATTTATGGAGAACTGTAAGAATTAAGTTTCTCTTTAAAAACAGATGTGAAGCTGAACATTTTCAGCGAGATGATGAAGGACTGGAAGAAAATGATAGCTTTTAAAGGGTCTATTTTCCCAAAGCATCTGAGTCTTCTTTGAGCCAAGGTTTCCCATTTTAACGCATATCAGGTAGCAAAGAACATTTTCACTGTCCTTAACCTTTAGGAAATTGACTGGAATGCAGGACACAACTTCAAAGCCTGTAACTCCCTAAGATGACTCCAGGCCGTGAAGGCAAGCAGACAGATTTCGTTGCATGGTAAGATTTGGAGAGCAGCATTAACACTGTCATCACCCGAAAAGCTCCCCCCAAATTAGACCGCAGGCTCCAAGCCAGCGATAGAAACCCAAAGCCTCTCTCCTAGCAATAGTCACCTTTTCCAAGAGAGGAGGCGATGCCCCGTGACGCTCCCGCCGCGGCCAGCGGGCTGCGCTGCAGCACCAGCNGCGGCCGCCACCCGGAACCGGAACCCAGGCAGGACCAACCGCTACGGGAAGCGCGGGCCAGCAACGCGCGTTCCGGGGAGCTTTCGTTCCTGCTCTTCCCCCTGGCGGGTGCGGACACGGAGGGCGTGGAGCCGCTGCCCGACCCCGTTCCCGGGCCGCTGCCGCCCGCAGTGCTCCGGCCGCGGCTCAGCGGGGCAGGCCCCGCACCGGGAGCGGCGGCGCTGGCTCGGGCCGAGGGGGCGGGGGGAAGGGGAAGCGG
>VXBU01013518.1:93459-104021 GCA_013400315.1 Bombycilla garrulus
CGGCCCAATGGGCGGGCGCGTTGCTGAGGTGCGGGGCCGGCGGTGGTGGAGGTGGCGGCGGAGGAGGAGAGCGGGGTGAGGGGGCGGTGAGGCTGGGGGCGCGGGGCCGGGGCTCCCCCCACTCTGAGCGGGCTGCCCGTCGCCGTCTGTCGCTGCCGGCGGTGCGGGCAGGGACGGGAGCTCCGCACGGTCTGTGCGTGCGGGGGCGCGAACCGTTCCCAGCGTTCCCGCCGCCGGCGCCGCTCGCGTTCCCTCTCTGCCCCTGCTGCTGCGCTCGCTCTGCTCTCTCCCCTTGCCGCTCCCTCTCCGCTTGGACGGTGCCCCCTCCCCGCGGTTATGTAAGCCCCGGGCCCCCGCCCTGCCCGCGGGGAGCGGCGGCGGGGCCCGGGCAGTGCCCGCTCGCTGCCCGCCCTCGGGGCGCGCTTCGGCACGAGAAGAAGCTGGGCGAGAAATCGGAGCTCCCAGCGAGCCCGGCTGGCGCCAGGAGCCGAGTTTCGGTTTTCAGTGGGTAGGTCTTAAAAGAACCCTGGTGTTTGTTTCCGTAGGAGGAGTGGGGAGACGTCCCGAAATCCTGGAAGTGCACTGAAAGGTAAGTGGAAGTGAAGAATTCTCGTGACAGCAGCTGCCTCTTGAGTGAGGTAGTGACTTGCTTTCTCTGAGTGCTTGTGTCGGGAGCTCGGCGTTTTGCATGTGTGGCTATTTTACTGTGAAGCGTCAATTGCCTTGGTATCTGGTTAATTGCAATTATTTTTATGTTCGTCAAACTTGAGCACAGTCTACTTCACCTGGAAAGAGACTGGTAAAAGTTAACTGCACAGTCAGTGGCTTATAAAGACTTAAATTATTCCTTAGTTGTATAGAATACGATATTGTTTCTTTTTAGCAGTGTACAAACTGCTACATTGATTTTTGATCCTCATGTTAACATGAGAATAAACATTACAGCATGACGTTCTCAGAATTTTAGAGTAGACTGTAGACCCTTTTTCTAATAGATTTTGATGGAAATCTACTTCAGGGTTTTTGTAATAGGAAGTGCATGAGAAGATTTCCAGGAGGAATGCTATTATCATGTTATTAACAGTGAAACTGTTCTAAATAGAGTGCCATCTGTTTAATCCAGACTGCCTCAGTCTGGTTTCAGCATTGAATGTTTTTCACAGTGAGATAAAGTCTGGAAGATTCAGAGCAGTCTTTTCTCAGGGTGGGAAGACACACGTTAGTTTTTCTGTAATGTATGGGGGAGTGGAATTGTAAGAGGGATTTATTTATTTGAGAGTTGCTTAAATCTCTTTCTTACAGAGAATGCAGTTCTGTCAGAGACTTGCAAAATGCTTCTTGTTTCTTACAGTTGCTGAAAGTTAATGTGTGTGTCCAAAGTCCAGTGGTGCTGAGGAATGTGGATATTTTTCTCAGAATGATTTTTTCAGTGACCCATAGTCATGTCAAATACCAGAAACCTTGGTTTTATTCTTTGAGTGGAAGATAAAAATTCTTAGTTTTTTTTATGTTTGGTGCTTTTTATTTTCATATTATTTGTTTTGGACGGTTGTTTTTGTTTATTTGTTTTCTTCATGGTGCTTGGAAGGCTGACTTGAGTATTATGCACAAAACTCTGCTGGTGTTGCTGAGTCTGTCACCAGGGACGTTGATTTCTGATCACAGAGCATTGGCTTTGTGTGATCTGTTGTGCACGAGCAGAATTGTAGCAGAGGAGGGCACTTGGCAGGATTTGTCTTCAAGTCCACCATCACTTTCAAGGTTTAATAAAGATTTCAGCAACTGTTTTTGCCTTCCTCCTCACCCCCCAAGTACATAAAAACTCGCAGTAAGAAAGGCTCTATGCAGTCGGTTGATCCACTCTGCCACATTTTGCTTCCTGTATTTCCTTTTTGTTCAGTATGGACCATACTCTTTTAAAAATAAGACTGCAAATATGAGGGATGTGATATTTTGGGAATATAGTAAGCTCTTTGATGCTGTGTCCTCAAGCAAGTGAGTCTGCATAATGTCAAGGGGCCTACAGGTGTTGCTGCAAAGTGTTTTGAGAAGGAGGCTTCACCATAATTACAGTGTCAGTCTGGAGAAATCAATAATATGCACAAGGAAATAACATTAAAGAAGTTTTTGTATTGTGTAAAAAAAACCCCAGCAAACAACTGAATGTCCTCTAGAAAGGAAAGGTCATTGAAACTTCATGCACAAATAATCACTACATTTTATGATTTATTCAGGAGGTTTTGTTTGTTTGTTTTTATTTTTTAAATTTGTGGTGGTGATAATTACTGCGAAGATTAGGTGTTCTAGGCTAAAGTGATGTTAACATGTATGGAGCCATGCTAGCTATGATTTGCTGGGATTCTTACTTGTTAAGCTAGAGGAAGGCTGCAGGGTTTGTTGGATAGCTTTCAGAAGTCCATGTTTCCAGCAATTTGTGTTGCTGTGCATTCTGGATTAACAGATTGTGGGATACATTATAGGGACCACTGTTCTCTGCCTGTGCATCCAGTATTCTGTCTAGCACTGGGCAGTGTTTGGGGCTGTGCTCTTCATAATTGTTTTCTGGGCTAGAGAGCTGTGACTGACAGTGACTTGAAGTGTTTTCAGTTTGAGATGACAAGGAAGGGTTGTGGGGTTGTTGTTTTGTTTTTTTTCCTCTTCCGTATCAGAATACATATTTGAACTATTTAAATATTGCATTTTTCTTTTTCCCCGAAATAGAATATTGCTTCCTGTGGTGTTGTATCAGTCAGTTATGTCATTGGGAACCTCTTGTCACTTGAATAAAGTGGTTAATGCTGCTTTAATTACAGTAAGGATGGAAAAGATCTTTCTTTAGTTCACCTTGGTTTCTTTGAATGCTTTAAAAAAAAAAGCTGTGAATGGTGGGGAAGGAAATGATCTTCTCAGGCATCATTAGAGAGCTACATAGTTTATGGACAGTATCACAGTCACTGCTTCGCCTCTGCTTTAGAGAATTGGTGGGCTGGAGCAGTAGTCTTAATTTCTTTCTGTTTGTGGTGTTTGCTGGTTGGTTGTTTTTTGTTTGGGTTTATTTTTTTGGGCAACGCAAAGACCATTCTTCACAGGAACAGCCACGCTGGTCTGATCTGTTATTTTCTCTTGAAGCCTGAAGCTCTGAGACCCTGAAATGTGACAGGATCATTGTTCAGTTCTGCTTGTCTGCCACAGCTGAGCAGGTGCTCATTTGACAGCAGGTGCTTCACTCTTACACTCTTCTCTAGAATATAGGGTTACTCCCTAGATCAGCTCTCCCAGTCTCAGTGGGGATGATGTATTGTATGGATTTTTGTTTTGTGGATATACTTATAACAGCTTTTGAGCCTGTGTGTCATTTTTTTGCAGCTGCCATGTTTACTGCCAGTAAGAGCTGCCCTTCATGTGTGGTGTCACTAAGTCATTCCTCTGTTCTGTTTTGCACCTGTTACCTGAGAACTTCATGTGATACTCCCTATTTTGTGTATGAGGAGAGGCAAACCTGTTTGGCTCCTTATCAAGCAGTTTAAGATGAGTTGAGAATCTTTAAAGATTGGGGTCATGTGTTCACTCAAATACTTGTCTGGGCTGGAAAAGAATTTTTGATTCCATTACTTTTCCTGATGCTTGTTTCCTTGTATTAAGATTTGAAGGAAGATACCAGGAAGTGAAGGTGGAGGCTTCTCCAGGGGAGTCTCCTTGAAGGACATTTGTGCCATAGTAATAATCATTAAAGAAATCCATTTCAGGGAAACTGATCTGAGCAGAGACAGTCACGAGTAGCATAGTCTGACTGCTACTTCAGTCAGTTATTTTCATTTCCAAACAGAATAATTGTGAGAAGTAATTCTTGACTTATTTAATGCTGTTTTCTGCAGGTTTTTTTTGAGTAAGAAAGTAGTTTGAGTTTATGCTTGTATAACTCACTGTAGATGAAATGGCAAGGTGATTGAATTTTTCTCTCTGCACCTTTGCTTGGGTAATTCCTCCTTCTAATNAGCAACTCAATGGCTTTCCTTTTTTTTTTTTACAGAATTCTGACTTTAGTTTTTAAGCTTCACATAAAAGCTCAAGAGGTAGAGGGGCACTTCTGGTGAAATAAAATATAGTTACTTAGGAAAACCTTACTGTAAAACAAAATTTTGTGTTGACAGCTATGCTACAAAGAAGAGAACATAAAAACCAAGATCAGGGACTGGGTAAACAGTCTGCAAACTGTTTCAGTCCATGCTGCAGATTATCAATAATAATAAAAGCTTTTTATTGTATGATGAATAGCCACTCAGCAATTTTCTTTCTTCTGTTAATATTACATTTTAAAATCAAATATAATGAATTTGGGCACAGGGTTCAACAGATGTTTTATTATTATTATTCAGATGATTAGTGAAAGACAGATGTACCATTGGCAAGTCACTTTTTCCGTCTTCCTTGATAGTCTTCTGTTCTGCAAGCAGTCCAGCTTGCTTCTGCTGCCCACTGCCTATGTCAGATCTGCTGCCTTGACCTCTTGGTGTGATTCTGTAGAGAAATACAGATTTTATGGTCAAATTTTTTAACTTTGCCTGAAAGTAGAGAGCCAGTGACATTTGAAAAGAGATCCCACTAGGGCATAGAAATAAAATGTTACTGCAATGTAGTACGCTATTTATTTATCTCTTAGTAGTGATTAGCATTGCTATCATTTGACATTGAAAAATGCCAAAGTCCCTGGCTGTGCAACACTGTTCAGCACAGAACCTGATGGAGATGGTTGGTGCAGTTCAAATCTGTTGAAATACTCTTCCAGGAATTCTTCTTTCTGCATGTTCTGTGGGGTTTTTTTTCCTACAGGGCTAAGTAGTTCATGACATCTCATTTTGTATTGTATTGTTATACAAGCATTTGGCTTACAATCCAGAAGTGCAAAGTGTGTGGTTTTGTGTGTAATCTCCATAAACTAGCTCATTTTACTGTGTTTTTATTGTAATTTCTGTGATTCTTCAGAAAACTGAACTGGTTAGATCTTTTGTAGTGGTGTCTGTGTAGTATGATTCGTGAGTTCTTTAAATAGTTCCCCGTTGCTGTTCCTCTGAATTCTGCTTAACTGAAATGTGTGACATGGACATTTGTGCAAGACTGCATGACTGCAGTTTGCTGATTCATACAGGGCAAAATTGATACGTCTGGAATATTTTTCTGTTTCCACTCCCTATATTTAGTAGTTTATAAATTTTAAATTTTATTTAAGGTCTTCCTCCCCTCCTCTGCCTTGCCTTGACCCATATGTTTGCTGGGGGAATTATCTGACATCTATCTAGAAAGACAGTGAGAAAATTTAAAAGAATAATCTTATTTTTCATGGCCATTCAGCTGAGAAGATATTGGAGAGAGAGATAATGACCTGAAATATGTGTAAAATTTGCTTGGGTTTTTTCCTTTCTGTCTTAATTTATTTTCTTTTTATTCAAATAGTTTGATTATTTCTGAGAGTTCTGGTGTCTGTTTCTTCTTTACATCTCTTATTATTTTCTGCTTTGTCTTTTCTGTTTCCTTTAGGTGTGAGGATATCTTGAGCTTAAGGAGAGGCTGGAGAGCAGGCCCTCTGCATACTTGCCTCTGTTCTGATTTGTAATAGGGCCACAAGGTAGAAAAGTTGATTTAGAAAAGGTTATGAAGAAGTCCACAGGAGTTACTCAAGTAACTTTCATAAATATCCTAAGGACAAGATCTTGGAGACAGGTGGGCATAAGCATAGCAGATTTTGTTGTAGAAATAGCTCAAGTTAGCTTGTATTTGTAAAATTAAATGTTGTATTTCCTGCATGTGAAAAAATTAGCTAGAATTTACTGGTTTTAAACATGAGCTTTGTGAAGATGTGGTGTCATAAGACCCGGTGTGCCCCATGTGTGAGCTGCAGTGGTGATTCCATCATCCAGTTAGCATTGTGATAGCGAAACATGAAGGTAAATAATCTTCTAGACAAGACATGGTTCAAAAAGTAGGAGGCTTTTATGTAAACTCAGTTATAGAGGGAGTGGAGTGAGTAATTTATCAAGCACCCTGGTACACGCCATCAGAGTAGGACAAAGAACAAAAATCTAAATGCTCAACTTTGATTTTTGATATCTGTTTATTAGTGTGGGTTAGAAAGGTACTTGATGCTTCGGTGTATCACTGTGGTTCCTCATGCTTTAGGGTTGGAAGCACACATCCAGTTAAAAATGGTAATTAACAATAACTTCCTACATAGAATGGATGTTGTGTAGTGGTCTTTACAATCTGCTGCAGTGGGATAGACAGATGATTGGTTAAAGTCCATTTACTGTAGTGTGCTTACACAAGAAGTGATTGAGGAGTTTCGTGATAGTAATGTGCCCTTTTACATAGAAATGTAAGGCATGCTGACAAAGGATTTATCCCAGCACAAGCTCATATTTCTTTGTGTAACAGTGGAGAACTTTCCATTGCTTTTTTTTTTTTTTTAAGATGTTTTGTTGAGCCGAAACAGCAGAGACACAAGCTAAATATGGACACAGAGGGGAGAGGAGGGGGGGGTTTAAGTGTGGAATAGATAAATTACTAGATCCTTATGCCTGTGGGTTTGGGTTTTCTTTAAGGTGCTTGTTTCTTGTTCTTAGCATAGGACAGGCCTTAGATGAAATTGCTGAGCTTTGAAAGCTGCCTCTAGATTGTTAATTATGTATTTGTCCTGTTTGGTAGTTACGTAATTGACAAGCCACCATACCCAGTGATCTCCAATGTTGCATCTGTGCAATAATTTCAAATAGTAGCATCCTTAAGCTTCTGGAAGTTACTAAAACATATTTGTGGCGATTTCTTGGGAAGAAAGATGCTATTTTTGTTAGACTTCATATGAGCCATTCTGATAGCTTTCTTCATGTTAATGGACTGCAGCAAATTGCAGTGCAAATCTTACCATATCAGAGTGGCAAGAGCTTCTTGGAAGTCTCTGAATCAGTTCTGTATTACCTGTGGACAATACAAATAGAGATAGTCTTGGACTGGAGGATAAGTTGAATGCAAGTAGAAGTAGCTAAAATACTAAATGAATTTAAGCTAAGCATTCATAAACTGCTTATCTACACTGTTTATTTTCATAGACATCCTGTGACAGCAACTTTTCCTTAAAAACACAAGTGTCACATGCATTGCATGGTTCTCCATTGAGCAGGAGGGCTAGGAGCAGGCTACTGCCTTTTCTCTTTGCTTAGATCTGTGTGTCTGTCTTGTTTCATGTGTTCTGAGTCTTCAGCTTTGCCTTCACCCATGTTAGTGTGAACACCATGTGAATTTGAGAAGCCTCTGTGTATCTGTTGAATAAAAAAACTTCCTAGCTTGCTTTTTGTTTGTTTGGGGGAGGAGAGAACAAGATTTTCTTTCTCCTCACTACAATTTGTGTTAGAAGTTGAGGCAGCAAATAAAAGTTTTGAAACAGTTTAGGCATGGCTTGTTGTCTGTGTGTCTCCAAAGGACCAATTGCAGAAATAACTGAGATGCCCTTTTGCCTGTGCAGGTGTTGAGTGGATTTGGATTATGTGTGGTCATGTGAGAACAATTGCTGCCTTCAGAACACAGACCTTTTCTGCATCAGTGATGAAAATACTCATGCAATCATTCCTTGTAGATGCAGAAATGAAACTTCGTTGGATGTTGCAATTTGAGAGTTTGTTGCATTTGTCTCCTCAGCCATAGAAAAATGTTACTGAGGCATCTGGGTGTTTAAATCGTTCAAGTGACAGCTGTATTCCACACATACCTTGTGTTCCAGGAATCATGGCATTAAACTCTGAGAGAGAGTAGCTGCTTTGCTTTTTTCTCTCTATAGGTTCAATCCCTTCAGTTGCTGCAGGTTTAATATGGTTTTTCACATGTTACAGTTTCACATTATGTGGCCTAACTAAAACTACTGCACTAATTTTACTTCTTAATTTAAATTAACATGTTAGCCCTATATATCTAGTTTTTAACTTGCCAAATTAGGCCAAAATTAAACTCTGACATTTTTAGGAAAGTGGTTGAAGATGCTCTAGAAAATTCCAAAATAATACTTATGTGTTAACCTTGTAATTTTTGCCCCGACATATTTCAGTGTTTAAATTGAGTTAAACTTAGGATGCTGTGGCAGAAAAATAAATGTACAACAGTGGGAATTCATGTTTGTCATGCACAAAGTCCTAATCAGGTTAAGATTGTGGATAGATTCCAGATCAGATTATGGGTCAGTGGCCAATGCTAATTGGCATTGCTGCTGCTGAAATTGTGTAATTGAGTATTGTGCTGAGTGTGTTTTGTGCCACCCCTCCTCTCCCGTCCTTTATTTGGCAACTTAAAATTTACTAAATGTTCAAAGGTTAGTTTTGTTTTCCTCTATGCCCTTTTTCTTAGCCTTGCAGGTTCTGGTCTGTGCTAAAGACAAAAAACTACGTAGGTTTGACATATGAGAAGTAGAAGGAAGTTCAAGAAAATTGAAGTACAGTGTCTGTAGATACTAATTTTGTCTAATAAATGCAAAAAGCTTAAAGATTTGTTAGTCAGTGGAGAACTGGGACTGCTATGCCTTTTTCTTTTTTAATTTTTTATCAGCTGTTCAGAAAGAGCTGCTTCAGCACAGCTTCTTGTCATTTTACTGAAGCATTTTGCAGGAACCTTATCCCATTTGGCTGGTGGAGATGTGTGTGGGTGTGATGGTCCATTGCCCTTCTCTGCTGATGATACTCCCGTGATTGCAAAGTACTGTATTTGGTGGCTTATTTGGATAATAAATTTTTGGTCTTGTGAGAGAGGAGGGAACAAATCTTAAATGGACATTATCATGCTAATTAGGAAACCTTAATCACTAGGTTGTCCATTGTCAGCTCTAGCAAGTTTTGATATATTTCAAATTAATATTCCAATGGGTAGCTTTTGGAAGAAAAATATCTCTCCTACAGGGAGAGGATGCAGGCTTTTCTTGGCTTTATGGAGAATTCTAGTGGTAGTTATTTTATTGCTATTTCTATGAACTGCTGGGGCATTCTGCTTTAGTAATGTGTGCTGACTTTGAATAGATTGCAATGATTATCTCTTTGTCTTTCTGAATGCAGACTTTGGAGCTTTCTCAGATATATAAAGTTGCTATAAGTAGATTCTGCATGTTTATGCATATGCGTCGCGTCTGTGGAAAATGGAAAAGGTTTTTATTAGCATTTCCTTTTTTATTGCAGAGGAATGTTTGAAGTTGCCATCTTCTTGGTTTTAATAGTTTAAATGAAACAGATAGAACTGATTAGGGAATAAAATTGTTAAAAGATGTTATGAAAATCTTTTCAAAGTGCCAGTTGTATAGCTGGCAGATAAGGCAAAAAGCATGAGGATTTTCCCCCCAAGTCTGAAACCCTTGCTCACTGATAAGAAAGAATTATAGTGTAATCATCTTAACTTGCAAATCTGAACATAATTGCAATTACAGGGGTGTTAGGTCTGTGTTTGTATTTTGTTCAGAATAGTTTTTTTCATGTGCTGAAGGAGTCACATGTGGACTATGCTTGTTGGTTTTGGCTTTTCCTAGAGGGCTTTCGTTGTCCTGGTGGTGTGGGTTTTGTCTTAGGGTTTTTTTTTTGGCTTTATACCTGATCAGCCCTAGTTTTTGAGAAGTTACTCTGTGTTCTCTCTGCTGGTCCACTGTGCATTCCAATGACCTCAGTATTTTCTGTCTAAGTTGTCCTTGAACGTGTGTGTTTTGTGGAGCATGCTGTATGAAAGATGAATATATTACTTACACCAAAAATGTATAATCTAGCAATTTCAGGTGCCTGCTGCTTGAACTTTGGTAAATGATGCTGATCCCTATCAGCACAATTGCATAGGGAAACAGAACAGGCTTTAAATTAAACTCAGGCTTTGATTAAAAAGTTTTGATGATGTGTTTGAAGAGAATGAGCTGAATTTGCTCTATGCCAGTATAACTAATAAAAAAGTAAAAGGTCATAAATGTTATCCACATGGGCAGTACCTGTAAAAGATTAGAGAATCTATTTATGTTTAGTGTAGTTCATGTGGGTGTATTTCCATTTAAAATAGTTGTAGTATATGGAATTTCTCAAAGAAGATTAATGTTGCAAAAAGCAGTAGTGTAACTCCTAACAGGTTTGCATGTAAGGCCATCTCTGGTCTTTTTCCAAGGGTAAATTTGTTCCAGAAACTTGAGGAAAGGAAGAGCACTCTTTTACCAACTGTTTTTGAAGTTTTTGTTGGTATTGTTGTGTTTAGTGGGAAAACTATTCCCTATTACAAACAAAAACCCAGAGTATCTCTGTGTATGGATGAGGTTATGTAAAAATGGCTGAAGATGAGAACATTGAGTCCTCAGTAAGGTTTTCTGAGTGCAAGAAAGTATATTTGAAAACCTAGAGCATTTTAAGATTAACCATCTCTACATAAATTCTATTTCCCTGTCCACACAAAAAGTTTGGGAAGCATACCTGTGAAGTCCTGTATGGATTTTCAGTGCTGCCTCTCAAATCTGTAGTTTTTCATAATTTTGAAATACTTACATTTTCTGAATATACATTGGGATAGTATTT
>VXBU01013518.1:104081-143307 GCA_013400315.1 Bombycilla garrulus
AAAACCCACAAAAGCCATCCAAATAACCTCCCCAAGTGGTACCCCCACATATGCTGGTAACTTAGTTATTCACTATTCAAAAAATACATGAAAAATGAATAATTTCACACTAAAATATTCATTAGTCCTTTCTTACAACTGGTTGGCTTGTATTCTGTTGTAATGTTGGTTTAACAGTAGAAGAATAATGACTGTAAACAATATTCATTGTGTTTAACTATTCAGCAGTGAAGATTAATTATTAAACTCATACCAAGACAAAGGGGGTACCTGGTGTCGTTGTTGCACTAATTTACATTTACTACTGTTTTAATTCTCACACAGTTATTTTGCTGAGAAGCAGCATATACTTCCAAGTAATAGGCCACAGAGTGCCAATTATAGTAAGCTGAGTTTCAGTTTCATGAGAGCTTCTAGTAAGTTGATGAAAAAGGGTTACACTTTCTTTAAAGACACTGTTTCTTTGCCTGTTTTCTGTGAAGGAGAGTCCAACAAAGGCCATGTAATTTACTGCTCCGGAGGAATCCTAGTGAAGTTAGTAGTAGGGCTGGTCATAAGCATCAATTAGGTAAACACAATCGCCTTAATCAGTTGGCTCAAATATCTTGATCATTGATGTTCACACAGCTCTTAATGGATTGTGTTACATAGAATTAACATGGTCAGGAAACGTTTTATTTCTTATGTGTGGAAATTCTGACTTGTACAGTCTGTCTAATCTCAGTATAAAATTAAGAGTGGTTTTCTCTCACTTTTGTGAGATTGTTCTTTGCAGTTCCCTTTCTAACTTTCAGAAAACTGGTGTGAGACTGAAAATGAGTGACAGTGAAATAATGCTGTGATGCATGACATGGAAGAAGACAAGTTGTTTCCTCTGCAGTGACAGTTGGAAGTGAGAAAGGCAGCTACAGTTTTAACTGTGAAAGTTGAAGCAGATCTTAGATTTCAGAATTCTTGATGCTACTCTGCTTTACCTCTGCATAGTGAACACCCTCTGTATGTGACTTAGGTCCTTCTTGTAAGTGTGTAGGGTTCTGCTAGTATTCCATTAGGTCAAGCAGAAGAGATCTGGGCTGTTCTGAAATTGTGACATCTTGATGAGTAGTGGTGTGATCAGTGATGTTTCATTTAACTACATTTGTTGTTCAGTTTGCTTTTTAAAGTCTGAAAATGGAAATGGAAATGTAATGTACTTGTGATGGAAAAGTAAGACCAGCATATCAATCTGAATTAATTTTATCCTTGAAAACTATGCATCTTAAATGTGAATGAGGCATCTGAGTGACATATGAAATTTATGGCATCGCGCAATAAAACAGGATGTCTTAATTCTTATGGATCTTTACTTTAACTCTGCCATTTTGTAAGTTTATTTTGGAACTTTATATTCTTACTGCATCATTTTTTAAAAGTCAGCAAGATGACATAATTGTAGCTATAATTGAAGTAAATTAAGATAAATTTGGAGATTCCACTCATTTATGAATTTGTGAATGTGTAAGTAAGTAGATGGATGGGGAAAATTTGTCACTTCAGCTTAATCTATTTACACTCCTCTTCCCGGAGGTGGAGGCTTTGCCATCTGGGAGTTGGAAAGATTAGAATAAGGGATTTCATTACTTTCAGCAGTGGATCCTCTGGGTTAGATCTCTTTGAGAATAGGGTAGGAGAAAGGAGGTTAGGTAAATTAATTAATGAATATATAACCTAAACTCCATTTTGTGTGAATTACAGTTGGTAGGGAATAATGCAGTGAGAAATATATATCGGTAGTGGAACTTAGATATTGGTCTGGAATTGACTTCAACTCTTTTATGGATATTTTTATAATATAACAGGCATTTATTTCCCTCAAGTGACGATTTTACAGCTGAAAAGTGGGAAGCTGCTTAGAATCTTCATCTGGTATTTCTAGAACATTTCTGCGTGAATTTCTTTCCTTTACAGACCAGATAGCGATCTCAGCGTAATGTTTGCAGTCTTATTCCAAAGTGCGGGGGGTGTTTTGTGGTGTATCTTTTTGTTGATTTGTTTAGTTTTGTTTTTGAATTTTGTTTTGGTTTTGTTCCCACAGAAATTCTGTTTCAAGATTTCTCTTAGCCCCTGTCTGTTCATTTTTAGTACTTAGAATGGAGTGCCTTAAGTCCACCTTAACTGCAATTTTACAAGTGTTAGTTTGCTGAGGCTTTTTTTTTAGGCTCTTTCTTTTACTATACATTTTGTGTCTTTACTTATCTAGATTTAATTTGCTTCATGAACCAGAACCATGAACGAGAAGGTGTTTGGGAGAGGTAGGGTTACACGGAAAGTAATTTGCATGGGAATGTTTTGTAAGTAAAGAAGTTAATGCAAACTCGCATGGGAAGTTACTGCATATGAGCTGATGCAAAGGGAGGACAAACCTGTATTGTCTGGCGTAGGATGGGTTATCACCAGAATCCTGACAAGAGAATGTTTTAGGTTTAGTGTAGGATGACTACGTGAAGTTGTTTCTAGGGAAACTGGTGCTGAGAGAATTAAGGTAACATTTCAGTGGCTAACCTACGTGTGTGTGTATATATATTTTTTTAAGTGCGTCAGGTCCTTATAATAGAATAATTAATGTGTGTTTTGTGGTATTTAAGGCTGCAAGGTAATGTCTTCATTATTATTGTTTCCAAAATCCTGTAAGTAATGTAGAGGAATATTTTCTTCAAATAAAGAAGATAGGTTCTTGTTCCACATTCTCGATCATCTCAGCTCTTTTCTGCTTTATTTGTTGCATGAACTCCTAGGAGAGGGATTTAGCTATGAGTGTACAATTGTGTTTATTCAGGTTCTGCTTATTTGCCTCTGTGAGGCAAATGACACTTAAATTTTTCTCGGTAGAGTCACCTGACTTCTGTAGCTCTCGACAAATATTCTGTGCAATACTATGAAAACATCAGCCTTAAAGTGGTTTTTAAAGTTGTTATATAGTGTCTATTTTCAGTGTTGTATTTCCATTCTCACTGCCCTCATTGTCTTCAGTAATTTTGTATCTGTAAAGCACAGTTTCACTGTAGGAATGGTAGAGAGATAGAAGGTTGGCAGCTGAGCTTTGTGGTGCTTGAAAAGGCACAGAAGATGATTTAGAGCTTAAAATGACTTAGAGGAGGCTTTTTGGAACAGATGGGCTGTACCTTTACCACTTTTTTGGCAGCTGCTGAAATTAATGTGATGAGAAATGGATCTTACTGTGCAAGTATGGTACTATGAAAGTTTACAAGACTATTATCAATCATCTTTGATTTCTCTGTGGTAAGGCTTTCTCCCATTGTTTTCACATAGCTTTCTTTGTTGCTGATACCCCAAAAGAAAGCTTTTTAGCCTGTTGTTACTAGTGAGTCAGAGTGGGCAGGGAAGAAATGTCTTATCCAAATTGTTTTGCATGACTAAGGCTTGTCTAATAAGGCTGGCAACCCAAATCCCACATACAGAATACATCAGCATTTATATTTTAAAGTTGGAATGCATGCCTGTCTGCTGAAACTTGCAATTAAATTACCTAAAAACTAGAGTTGGAAGAGTGCTCTTTCTATTGAGGAGAAGGCTTGAGTTGACAATTTAAATTATTAACTGTCCAGAGGAGGTTTTGTTTCTTTCTGTCTTTGTCAGTTTTTACCTTCTTTCTCAGTACTGTGGAGCTGTATGGCCAAGAAAATTCTGGCAGAATGTTTGATCCTGTTTCTAATGGCAAGTGGTACTTGCAGCTCTGATTTGTTGAGGACAATGGTTTTTAAATTTGTTGGTTTATGTTCTTACCAAAATGACGGTTTGTGTGTCTACTAAATAAGATTCTGGTAGAATAATATGCTTATGTATATGGATACAGGGAAATCACAATGGTATTCGTACTGTGTTTATCATAGGAGATGTATATTACAGTACATGTACTTTTAAATAAGATATCTTCTGGTGTGTAACTTTAGAGTAGCTGGATGAAGCTGTATATATACTGAGTGGTTAAGCAAGGAGTTGATTTTAAGAGATGTTTTGTTGTAAAGCATATCAGTGAAGTGCTATTTTACACCATTAAGTTTTCTTCTTGTTCTACAACAGAAGTAACTATGTAAAACAGGTGTTACAATATCTGTAATAGCTTCTTATTGTCCTCATGATAATTTATGATAACTTACAGTGTGAGAAACAATACACTGTTACCAGTCTTAAGATTTCTATCTTGGTGCATTCAAATATTTTATTTTTTATTACTCGGTTACAAGAAAGTCCATTCTAGCTTCTCAACCACTTAATTCCATGTGCTTCTAAGACAGGGAGTTCTTTATTTCTCTGTTTTTAAAAAGATATTTCCATATCCAGGTTAGAAGTTGTTTTTCACAATCCTTGCCTTCAACTACTTCTTAAACATTTTTCTGCCATATACATATTTCTTTTTGGATTATTTACATCAAATGTAGGCCAGTATTTTAAATAAGAGTATTTTAACAGTTTTGTATGCTCTACTTCCATGTTTTCAGATTTACTTTAAATGATTTTGTGTGATCAAGCATCTTGACTTATTTTCTGACTGTTGATGCATTCCTGAACAGATGTTGTCATTGACTCATCAAATGCATTACCTTGTCTTTTTCCATTTTGTCTTTGACACCTCTGCATTCAGAAATAGCTCATCACGAGAAGTTCAAATTGTGCTTTTGTTATCTGCATTTACGAGCATGTTGCCTGGTTTTCTTCCTCCAGAGTTTCCCAGTCTCGTTAGCGTGGGTGTGTGGTGGGGAGGCTTCTTTCCTGTGTGCTTCTGACCACCTCATCTTATGTTGTCTTCTATCTATTCTGCTTAACAGGGTGTTAATCATGTTTAACGCAGATGCTCTTCTTACAGAGCTATGAACTTTCTGGATCAAAGAAACTGAATGTGTGTTTAGTTCAGAGTAAGGATGCATTCTTGATGCTTTTCACGCTACTTTTTTTAAGGATGCAGCATGGAAAAATCTTTTTTCAAATATGTCTGTTTGCTCAGTAATGAATTATAGATCTGAGAGGAGTGATTATGTAGCTTGGAAGAACAAGCTATAATTGATAATGGAGTTTTTTGTTCTTTTGGACCTGTCAGTCCATACTGTTCTCTTACACGAGTGGCGCTATGAAGAAATCGTGTAGCATGAAGCTGTATTGTTTTGGCTGACACAGTTCAGATTTTAATGGCAAATTATTTTTCTCATGGTCTTTAAGGTAAAAATACATAATATTTTCATTCGTTGTGCAACTAGGACTAAAATTTTGTTATGTGCATCATGCTATCTAGAATATAACAGCCAAGAACTGGAGTCAGTTTGAAGTGCATGTACTATAATGTAATCTCTCCCATATATGTTTAAACCAGTATAAACTGGCCTCTTTAAACAAACACACAAACAAAAACCCTGAATGAAATACAAACCACTAAAAAACACCCTCTGCATACTTGAATAATCATATCTTCTGAAATATCATCGATTATGAATATCTAATCAGTGGCATTTTGTTTTCCTTTCTAATCCCAACTGTTCTAGTTGATAATGTAGCAAGTGGTACTGGCTGAGATTATTTGAGTAATAATTTTGCTGTTGCAGATTGATCTTGGTTAGGGTTTTAAGTGCAGACTAGTAAATAATAATGTACTCAGTATGTCTTTCTTCTAAATGTAAGTGAAAAACAAGCTCTCTATTGGGATAGTTGATTAAACCCTTTTTTATTTCTTCTACTGCAATGAAAACTTCTTGGGCAATTATCTGAGTTTTAAGTTTCATTATTCTGCTACTATATTGTTGGAATAAACTTTTTTTCAGACTTTCATATTTTCAAAGGCAAAAATATTGAGAATGGTGAATTCACCATCCCTGGAGGGATTTAAAAACCCATGTGGCTGTGGCACTGAAGGACATGGTGTATTGGTGGAGTTGGCAGTGCTGTGTTAATGGCTGGACTCGATGGTCTTAAAGGTCTTTTCCAATCATGATGATTCTATGATTCCATGATTTGTGTGCATAGAATCATCTAGGAGAGTGCTCTGGCTTGGTAAAATTCTGTTTATAATCTTAACTGTAATTGACAGATGCACAGTGCAAGACAGTGACTTCCTTCAGAGCAGGGTATTATAGCTTTAATATTAAGCATAAAGATTCCAAGTCTAATTTAACAGCTTTATGTGTCATATTCTGCTCATTTGTGCCAAATGAGTAAGTTAGGAGAAAACATTTAAACTGTAATTTCAGGTGCTTTTATGGGGAAGCTTTTTATTTATTGATTTTTTTGAATTTGATTTTAACATTGAATGACTACATTCCTAACTATTAACTTTTCCTGTTCCATGCTTTACTATGAATTCAAACTTGCTTACTTGCTCAGTATTTAAGAAATTGTCATCAGACCATATGTAAAAATATTTTAGTATGTTTTATTGTTACTGTTACTAATACCTAAATTTTTGATTAGTTATTAGGGCCCGTATATATTATAAGAACCTTTGAATCATAGTTGAAAAAAAAATAAATTAAATAAACGTGAGAAATTTCTTATATTCCCTGTCTTTTGTTTGCTTTGGGAGAGATGTGAACACTCTGGAAATGAAATTCAATACTCTTAGTTCAGGCTACTTCAGCCTTGAATAAATATGCCCAGGGCTTAATGTATTGAACCAGTTTACTTTAGGGACACACCCACCCAGTGTTGGATATATTTATATTTTTTCCACCCAAAGGTGCAGCAAACCAGGGAGTGAGTGTAAGCATGAGGTGTGCTTTCCAGATGGCCATTTGAAAATGCCAGCAAGCCATCTGTGTGTGAGGCAGTGGCACAGCTGCTGTGCTTGGGAGGCTCTGGAGCAGTGTCCCAGCACAGGAGCGGGATGGGGCTCCGAGCTGAGGGCTCACCCTGCTCCTCCTCAGAATTCCTGTGCAGGGTCAATGCACCCACTGTGCTGGGAATCCATCAGCTGCCCATCTGGCCTCTTTGCCCTTAAAAATGTCTTAATATCCAGGCAGATAATTTGAAAGAGAGAGATGATTTGTGCTAAGACTAAACCCACAGTTAGCATAGGCAGAACAGATGTGGACTGCTTGTGTATTGATACAGCAGTTGTGGTTCTCAAGCTGATTTACACTGAAAGTTCCCAAATAGAGAAGCTTGTAGCTCAGTGTATGGCAAACCCACTAATATACCTAGAGTTGGTTCCTATGTGTGTTGTTTTCATCATGCTCACTATGAGGGCATTCTTCAGCAGAAGGTGAACGTTAGTGTAATACGTGATTTTCACAATGACACTGAAATTCTGGCCCTGTAAAAAGTATCTACTAAGGAAATTATAGTATGGGAGATTCTTTAATATATTCAGTGTAAGAATTACATGCTCTCCAAAGCCAGGGTACGAATTCAGTTCACATTTTATAAACTTATTTCTCTCTTCTTAGATCTTAAACTGTTCTTTGTAAGTACCATGCCTGTGGTACTGTGCACCACTAATATGGAAGGATTTTCTACAGAAGTGACAAAAGCTTTTTTTTTTGTTTTGGATGAAGGCAGTTCCTCCCTTCCTCCTGCTAAACCACTGAGCCTTTTTAATTTTCTTTAAGACAAACTGCTTTATTGCAGAAGGATTCCCATGGACTTTGGAGAATTTAATAAGCTTCAATTTGTAAGGCCAAAAAATGTTTACATTAATGCTTGCTTTATTTTACTATTTTTTTTCCTGATTTTGTGGTAGTCATATAATTTTTTTGTCTTTTAGAAAACGGGGCAGTACTTGAAGGCTTGACAAATGCATCCCAGGTTGAAAAATTTCTGCATTCCTTCTCCTCTTCCTCCTTTAGAAAACTGACTTCTTTAAAGAGGTAAAGTTGAATGTTGCTGGTTTTTTCCCAGGCAGAGTGAACTAGAACTGAGCTTCTTCTGTAGCATGCACTATGATGTTTTAAATTAAATTCTATACATGTCTCACTCTGACATGCTGTCTGTTTCCCTATATCAAAAAGGATGGCTTTGTAAACTTTTTTTTGCAGAGATCTAATTAGTTATTTTGTTATTTTACAGAATTTTTTTTAGTGCTTCTGCTGAAATAAGTCATGCAAGTGTTACTTGAATTAAAATTAATGTTATTTCTGAATTTCTTGTATTTTAGAATGTTTAAACATGCTTGAGAAATCTGAAGCAGTTCCTTACACGCAAGGGAGCTGATATTCTCTTAATGACTTCCTGCCAAGGGCCATTGAAAAAATGATACATTAACTCAAAAGATGTGTTGGGAAGCCATGTATCTTATTTCACTTCACTTTTCCCTTAACAAATACAGATCATTCTTAAATAAAAATATTTCAGAACTCAACACAAGTAAGTTCTGAGAAGAATTGGTGATTCCAGTCACGTAGTGTTTCTATTAAAAGGTCGTTTATTGTAGGACTTCCATGATGTAACTTATATCTCAAACATAAAATTTTTTTGTTGAACCTAAATTTTCAAAACACAACTGAAAGACAACTGGCCTGAAGCACTGAATCCTTTTTCCTCCTTCCCCATTTATGCACAACATTTTAGACTGAGCAAAGAAAACAGTTAAATCATTGTGAAATAATGGGACTGACTGTCCAAAATGCAACTTCTTTTATTGCTTTGTATTATATAATTCTATTGGAAAGATATTAACAGCTTTTCATTGGGTAGGATTCTAAAAAGCTAGTTTCATGCCATAACTAATTAACTTCTTTTTTTTCTTCTGAAGGTAAGAGAGAAGCAAAAGAAGTAAGAAAATGCTGGGATCAGAACGAGGTGTTGTGGAAGAATGGCTGTCAGAATTCAAGGTGAACTGAGAAGATGAATATAATCTAAACCATTGGCTTAATGCCACCAAACATAGTAGTGGGGTTTTTTAATATCAAATAATTAACATTTTAAATATCTATTATCTATCTTGGTCTTTCAATTTCTTAAAATGCATAAAGCATGCAAATGTCTGTGTAATTGAGTTGGCTGATACATAATACATAATGCATAATTCTAACAGTAGTTTGCTTTTATTGTTTATTATTGTAGAGCAGAGCACTGCAGTAGCAAAGTGGTCTTTTAAACGCGTATTTTGTGTAGATCAAACTGATAGAATTTAAATAAAGCTGGGTAATGCTGCCCAAATTTCCAATTGAGGAACTTTTTATTTAAAAATAATTAGTATATGTTTATTTGGACTTTAAGAAAATAAATGAAAAATACTTTACTTTTTCCCCCCTATGGTGTGCATAAAATTAATTGCTTTGTCATGAAGAATCTGAAGTATTTTTAAGCTCATTTGCATGTTGATAATTATGCTGAGTGAAATACAGGATAATGCATAAACAAGAAAACAGGATTTTCATGACTGATAAAAAATTAGTCTGTTATTTAAATTAAGAATTAGTAATTCCTCACGTCATTGGTGAGAGTAAGTCATGACATGCTGTCGTTGTAAATCTGTTTAAGTTCCAAGGTTGCAAAATCCACAAACATGGTTGCCTGGGGAGCACTTGAGGCTGTCTATACTCATTCTATACTCTCCACATCTCTTAAATAGGTTGAGTTGGTTTGATAAAGTCTTCAGAAAGAGCCTGTTAAAAAAAGGCTGTCAAGAAAGAGAGTCCTCGTATCAAAGTAGAACAAATTATTTATGAAAGATTAATCTAAACTGCTTTTGGATTTAACCCTAAAAGTGGTTAAGTGCTCCCAAATGCTATTAGTATGGAGAAGGACTTGTACTCAGCAATTAGGTTACAAGTCTGAAAATTTACTGAACTTCAGAACTTTTCTCTGATGTTGGGGTAAGACTTCATATTTTTTTTGTGGAGATCCTGAATACTTGGAAGCATGTATTTGTCAGGGTAACCTTTTGTATTTTTCTTTAGGCATTACCTGAATCACAAATTTCCAGCTATGCAGCTACATTGCACCGAAAGAAAACACTGGTACCAGCTCTTTATAAGGTCATTCAAGACCCAAATAATGAGGTAGGAGATTAAGGAAAACCTGTTTTTATTCTCATTCCTGGATCTTTCACCGCTACAACTAAAACTCAAGTAATGGAGAGGAAGATGGTGTCTTACTAAAAAGCCATTAAAATAACTGTCAGAAAACAAGAGACTAAAAAGAGAGATGATACCCATATACCCATGTTGGACTACATTAGAAAAAAAGAATCAGTCTCACCTGCTTCCAAAAATACTGTTTTATGCTGTCTGCTAGAGTCTCATTGTCACAGCTGACTGTTGTGTTTTGTTTGGCACAAGTTGATTTTGGTGTTTTGGTTTGTGTTTTTGTTGTTGTTTTCTTTCGGGGGGATGGGGAGGAGGGGGGTTTTAAGTTTGGGTTGTTGGTTTCTTTTTTTTAATTAGTGGTTTTTTTTTTAGTTCCCTGAAACAGCCTTTCGGTCATAACAAAGACAAAATAGGCCTTACAGTGAAATTCAGAAAGACCAATGTACTTATTGTGTGGTGGCTTATTGCAGTGGAAGATGGTATCAGTTTTTTTAATGCCATTGAGATAACAAGATCTTCTCGTGCTTATACTACTGTGACTTTTGTGTAATTTGGTTTACACTGCTGTAAACAAGAGCTGAACCAGGGCCCCAAATAATAAATAGACACAATGAAAGCTTGCTCTTGCACATAGTTCATTTTGCAAGTGTTATTAATCTGAGCTTTCCAACCCAATGGCTTCTGCAAAGGAGCATTTCTGGGCAAATGTGTGAAAAATAACTTCTGAATAAATTGTGCAAGCATACCATTCTCTGACATGTAAACTACTATAGATAAAATGCTTACAAATATTTGATCTATCATCTGTGACTTCTCATATATTTATAAATTAAATGGGTAGTATACACAGCAAGAAGTTCTTTATTTTCCCAAGTGCAGCTCAGCTGTTTTAGGACGCTGAATGCTTGATTGAGCTTCAAGGAGATTGTATAATGGTCATGCAATAGGAAAAAAAAAAGGCTTCATAGTTGTCAGCTTCATTTCAGTATTATAAATAACCTGCATAGTGACCTTTTTCTTTGTACTGAAAAGCTGCTGTTATTCTCTCTCCGACCTGAAGCCACCATTGCTGCTATTTGTGTTTGTGCAGACTCCTGGAAATGTGAAAGCCTCTCATTCCTATGAGAATAAGCATTAGATTTAATATTTTTTTTAGAGCAAAGAACCAGATTTGCAAGAAGGGTATCTTTTTAGGGTGATTTGATGCTATTGCTCACTGATGCTTGTCAAATACTACTCTTTGAAACAGCTGTTGCTGTTTGGGCCTGATTATGCTACCATGTGTAAGATAAGCAATCCTAGACACAAAGATGTCCAGCTTCAGGTTCTACTTGTTAAGGCAGGATGTATTTCCTTGTTGCACTTCTTCCAAAGTTATTTGCATATGAGGAATATAACCAAAGTGAATTAATTACTTTACATAATTCTGTAGTAATATTTGTCTCAGAGAGGGGTTTTTAAATATCCTTTATAGGGCATTATTTATTAGAAGGGTAATTCATGGCTTATGAAGATTAAGCATATGTGGTAGACTATTATAAAAATACATTTTCTGGATTCTTAAACTTGATGGGCAAGTAATTCTTTAGTACAATTTACTCATAAAGTTGACTGATTTTTAAAACTTTTGGGAAGTGGCAAACTGTGTAGGGCAAACATGATTTTTTTCTGGAATCACATCATTCTGTCTTGATAAGACCAGGATTTTTAATTTAACATGGAATTAGCATGCTTAGAAACTAAACAATCAAATTGTTTCTCTTTTGACAGGTGTCTACTAGTTCATGAGCTATTAAATTAAGGCAAGGATATTGACAAGTTAAATACAATTGTTACTCTTTGCCTTTGAGGAAGCACCCTCACTTTTTTTAAATATAATGATGACTGGAGTAGAAATTTTCATAAAGGATAGAGAGTCATCTTGCTCATAAACAGCTAATTTAACTGAATAATATATTGATTTTTGTGTAGTATTTAAATTCAGAAGTACTTTGAAGTACTGTTTTTCAGATAGCTTTGTAATTTTTAGACTTGGTTTATGGCTACAGACAATACTCTATGCATGTCAAATTAATGCACTACAGAAATTCAAATGTTGAATATTCATGTGAGGCTAATTAGGTTTAACTCAAGGCAGCTGTGAAACAGAGTGAGATCACCTCTGCAATGCCATGCAATTTCAAACCCAGTACTCTTCAAATAATAAATGGTTTCACCCATTATGTTATAATTAAGTCTAAAATAAGTACATTTTATTTTCTACAATTGAATTCTTCAAAAAGGCAAGTATTTCTAATATTTGCCATGCATTTTATAAAGCATTATATTTAATTTCAAGATATGACTCTTAGGATTTGGAAAATTTGTAAAATAAGCCAAAGGAAAACTGTTTATCATCTTCATTAAAACAAGACTGGTTTGCAACTCTGTGAGGTATAAAATGAACAGTGAAAATTAGATCATTGACACTTGCTGCATATTTAAGCCAGTAAAAATGTCATTTGTTTTTTATGATTATTGCTGCTTGTGCTAATAGGAAAGCTCTTATAATTAGAATTATTTTGTTTGTTAGGAAAGAGAGAAGATTATAACAGATATTTTACTTGGATTTTTTTGCTTACTTATGTGCTACTCAGTTTGCTTTGACTTTAGACTGAAAGATCTTTGGAATTAAAAGATGTGTGCTGCCAGTTCATATATACACCCACTACTGATGACAAAAGCTCCATTTCCTCTGTTTATCTAGTGTCTTCTCAGTATGTGTATTCAGAGAATTGGAAGAGGCTGGCTCTTTGGAAAGCCACATAAGTAAGATGCAAGGAAAAAATTTGTTCTTTCTCAGAGCATCAAGTTTTATGTTTCTAACCTACTGTGCTTTGGTAGGAAAATCCTGGGTCTTTGTGCTTTTGAAAATGTTGGTGTTGCAGTATCTTTTTGATGCCAGCTTTTTCTTGTGGAAAAAGCTTACAGCTTTTCTTAGAGCTCTGAACACACCAAAAGTGCTACAGCAGTTGCAGGTTTTTACCTGAGTAATTGCAGTTGTTAAACATTTTCCACAACAAATATGACAACTGCTAAAAGTAAGGAGAATTCCAATGCTTGGAGAATTCCAATGCTTGCAGCACCACTGACTGGAATTTGCTTGCATCTTTCTAAGGGAGCATGTCTCCCTAGTCTTTACTTAAATGACAAATTTTATAAAATTTTCATTTGAAAGTTTAAGAATAAACTTAGTAACTTCTGAGTGTCATCTGACTTAGCTAAAATAAATTTTTCTTTTCCGCTTTTTTTAATGGGACTTGGATTAGACTGGCTAATTTCAAATATGAAACAGCTTTGGGCTGCTGTCATCTCTAATCTAATAGCAGTACTATTTATAGCATTGCCATTGTATATATCTGGTTTCAGATAATATTTTTAGCTTTTTTTGTACTTGTCATCTCTCTGCAGATATGCTTGTATGTTTTGTTTTCAGACATTTCTTTTTCTTCTTTCTGTTCTCTTCTTGATCGTCTTTTATTTTAAAGAAAAATCTACACATTTATTTAGTGATGTCTGAATTACTTAGTAACCACTTTTTTAAGCTGAACATCTGAAATATATTAGGCCTTTCATAAAACAGGGGTACAGTTCTATTTCTGAGGATTTGAACATTTGCTGTAATAGTTGGTTTTAATAATAAGTAAATAATAATTAAGAAAGGATGTACTTATGCCTCTTTTGAACATGAAGTGCTATACATGTATGAGATACTGGAATAAATATACTACCAGAAAGCTGTACCATTTTTTCCTTAAAATGTTTGTTACAGAAGCTTTACAGACTTCTTATTTCATTTAGATCCCAAGCCAAAACTTAAGTGGTTGGTTATTTTATATCTATGTTTCTGTCTATCTGTCTTCCTGTAAATGCATATAAATATAGATGTGTGTGTGTAGATAGATTTATATGACTTGTAAAAATCCATTTGTTCTATATGACTGGACCTCTCTGTATCAACATTGTCAATGTCATCTTCACTCTCCTTGTAGAGTCTCTCTTTGCTTCTTTTGCAACGCTAGCTTCTAGCTTAGAGTAACAAGTCTGTCAGTCAGAAGCCTTGTTACACAAGGTACTTACACCAGAGCCCTGTTTAACCAGAGATTTCTCTGACAGCTGAGTTGTATTTTACGTAAATGTCATGTTGTGGCTTACGTAATCAGTGGTTAAATATGGTGAGCTACATTGACCAGAATATTGCGTGTTGGAAGTGAAACTGTTTCCTGGGTGATGCTCTCTTAATAGATAATTCTGTCAAATTTATGGTTTATATTTGTGGTAAATATCTAACTGTAAATATAGGTATGTGAAATTGTACATTCATAGAGGTTTATGGCATTGCACATTTATCAAACATTCCAGCTATTCACTTGCAGAAATGTTGGTCCCTCTGCTGTTAGCAAGGGACTCCTAAGTTTAAGAGGATGGATGGTTCACAATAAACCACAGAAATATATCTTTGTGCAGTGTAGCAAGACTGTGATCCTCAATTCTGCAGGAAATTTGTGGTACTATGATTATGATGAATAGACAAATTAATGAAAAAAAGAATGCATCAAAGTCCATGAAATACTCTGCTAATGCTCTGAAGGTCCTAAGGTGCATATGCCTGGGAGTGAAAGAGAGTCATATGTCTTATCTAATCTGTGTGTCTGTATGGGTAAGAGTGCTGCATGAAGCATGTAGTATTAGAAAGAAGACTTCAGATTCTGGCCTCTATTTTCTGACTCTGTAGCTCTTCTATATGAATATGGTTGCCTTAGGTTACATGTAAGCCTCTGTCTTTTTGGACAGTAAATCTCATAAATATTTTTTTTATGGCAGATCATGCCATTTGGTACAACATAATATTAGACAGTGGTCACAAACCTTACAAAAATTTGTCTTGGAAATTTAATTTTTTTTTCAATTTTTTTTTCCCCTCAAGTTTTGATTTTTGTAATAAAACCTTGATTAGTCATAGGAAAGAATGAGACTCTTTAGTGTGGTTCTTTCTGCTTTTTTTCCTGTTCCCTAACAGTTCCATGGATGCATCTTAGGTATTGGTTTAGCATTGTAGGCTCTTAAAATGGCGGGTTTACCTCATGCTTTTATCACACTGGCTTGATAGGGGCCTTTCTTTTCATTCTTGTACTGAAACCTGAAGTGCAATTGAAAATGAAAAGATCAGTTTGCGTTGTACTGAACACACTCATTTATTGGTTTTGAAACTCAAAAGGTGTAGGTAAGAAATTAATTCATATTTCTATCAATAGACTTGTCATTAGCTGATCTTTAACCTTTGTACTTCTATAGACCTTACAACTGCACTAAAGTTTTATGGTGCGCATCGCTCACACCATGTGTCTGTCACACACCTTAAATTAGTACCTGTACAGAAAATAAATCTTGTACTGACAGTCCTAGAGAAGAGTCTTCTCAAAGCACACATGCTAGTGTCTGTAGTGGCCACATGTCCAAGTACTGCACAGCAGTGCCCCTCGGGTCTGTCCCTGGGCATCTCCTTAAACAGAATGCAGACACCAGTGTGATTCATTTGCTTACTTGCCATCAGGGAATGCAGTTTTTACTGACTGTGGTGGCTATAAGATACAGCCCCTACATTTGTTGTTTCACTCTCCCTACCAGTAAGTGATTAGCTTTTTTGCCTTTCCACAGCTCTTGGAGCCTGTTTGCCACCAGCTCTTTGAACTTTATCGGAGTTCTGAAGTTCGGCTCAAGAGATTCACGCTGCAGTTTTTGCCAGAGTTGATCTGGGTTTATCTGCGTCTCACTGCCAGCAGGGATAGGCAGAGTAATGGTTGCATTGAAGCATTGCTGCTTGGCATTTACAACCTGGTGAGTGAGGTGACTGGGAATGGCTGAGGAAAGCTTTGATCTGAAGTTTTGCATTACTGACTGCTAGGAATAAAGTAAATTATCGGAACAACATATTTAAAATTAAAATACACTTAAAGAAAAGTGTATTTAATATGGAGAAAAGCATGATGTAATGAAGGTTTAATAAAAATGTAATAAATAAAAACGTGTTTGTAAAATTTTATTTTTTTTAGTTTATAGTTCTTTCTCCTGGGAAAAAAAAAACCAAAACATTTTTACTGAAAAAGATCATCTCACGGGCATTCTCAAGCTTCTATATACTTCTGTTTGTAAAGAAATTAGGTAGCCCTCCTTAATGTTGCAAAATATGACTTTTTATGATTGCTAGGCTCATATGCTTAGTCAGTCCTGATGTGTCACATCCCCTGCCCTCTCCATACTCTTTTTTAAGGGCAGTTTGAAGGTGAAGCCACTCTTCATGTGAGCACTCAGATACATGCATGTGTCCATTTGAGTCACATAGTTGTCTTGAGGGGAGCTGTGGTTTTAAGGATAAGTAAAAGTAACTGTAAATTTTTTAATTTGGCTGTTGGATGTAAAAGTAGTTTTTTACATCCTTACCCTAACCTGGAAATACTTACTTTTGTAATGTTAGGAGGCTGTTTGATAAATTCAGCAATACTGTCACAAGAGACATTCTCTAGTGGGAATTTCTGTAGTATAGGACATTGAAACATACTCTACTGAAATATCACCCTTCACTCTAATGTCGTTGTAAACCCCTTCTTTAAATTATGGGTTGTTTTTCTGCACATAAGACCCAGAATAGCCAAACTGTGATTCTTAAAAATAAAATGTATTCTAGTTACGTGTCTGTAGATCAGCTCTAACAACTGGAAGATCCAGTTATTTTAGATTTATTCTGATAGGAAAAAAAACCCACTGGAAACTGTTTGAAAATTGATTTTTTATGCTGTTTCTTGGATTGAAGTAGCACATTTATATTTTCTCCCTTTTTTTTATGGATGTTCTGCAGTTCATTTGAAAGTTATGTTGGTGATTCATAGTTTTTAAGGACAGTAATTTCTCCGTTCTCTCCATATTCAAAAATAAAGAGACCTCAAAATGAATAGTGGTGTCCACTATTTTTTCTAATGAAGCTGATGTTTTTCTGCACGTACTGAGAGTCAAGTTATTTTCTGAGTACTTAGAAAGTGAACGGGATAAATAAATCTGTGTTCTGACAAATTCTGTCAGCCATCCTCATGTCATAATCCTTGAAGCCTGCTACAAGTACTGAGCTGCCCTGGGATAAACTTTTATATAAACTGGAATGACTGGAGCTTATTGTTTTAAAATTTGCTGTACAAAGTGCAAAGCCAGGATTCTAGACTCCTTTTTTGGTGTAGTCTTATGTAATTGCTCCTAGTATATTTTCTTTAAAAACTGCAGGGTTTGCTTATGTAGTAGCCTAGCAACTACAAAACCTGACCAGTTTGAAAGCCTTTAAATAAAACATTGTGTGTCTTTCCTCCTGAGGAAATTTTGTCAGTCCCCTTGATTTCACCTTTCCTCTGTGGCGCATTTATTATGAAATATTACCCATTGTCAGCAAGTGACTCATCAGCCCTTCAGTGTCAGTATCTTTGGTCTCACTCATCAAGGAGCCGGTGCTGGGGTTTTTTAAGTATTGCACATGAATTCTGCAGGGCAGTTTGTGATAGAGGCCTTTTCCACTTACTAAATATGTATGTTGATATTGTTGATATTCTGCAAATGCACAAATTCCTTGGGGTATTAATAGTCTTATCAGATCATGACATCTAAATTATTTGTTAAATTCCTTCTATGAGCTGAAAGTTATTCCAACTCCTATCTCCTTACTGCTATTTGAGTTCTGGTTTTGTTTTTAATGCAGGAAATTGCTGACAAAGATGGAAACAACAAAGTTTTGTCTTTCACCATCCCTTCGTTATCTAAACCTTCAATATATCATGAGGTAAGAGAGCTCCTGTGGTAAATTAAAATTGGATCTATTAGAGGAATGGAATCTTGATCCATTTGATGCCACAGGCCATTTTAGATGCATCTTGTTGCAGTAAATTTTCAATGTCCGTAGCTTGCAGTTAGTGTAATGGAATGCAATAGAATTTGTAGAAGAAAAGGAATATAAATGTTAAAAAATCTTCACTGACTGCCCATTTATAATAGAGGTTAGTTATGTTGTAGTTGCAATTGTGGTTTGTTTGCCTCTTACATGTTGGCAGAAAAGTAGTCGTCCTTCTAACTCTTCCTTAATTCAGTTAGAACTTGGAATTGTGCTTTTCTCTCACTGCTGTTTCTGGACAAAAGGTCTGTGTGATTAGGACAAACTTACTGTGCGTGGATATATAAGAATCAAAGTTGAAAATTGCTCTCACCTGCAGTATAACTTCTAAATCTGTACAATTTATAGCAATGAAACTAGGCAATATTTTTAGATTTACTGCATTTTGGAGCAATCTTCATTTTTACAGATCACAAGATGCCTTATGTAGCTGAGAGTTTTAATGGTTTTGGGGAATTCTTACTTAAAACTTAACTTCCCCCCCTTCCTTCCTTCCTTCTCCCACCACCTACTTCTAGCCCTCTACCATTGGATCCATGGCTTTGACTGAAGGAGCATTAAGTCAGCATGATCTTATCAGAGTAGTTTACAGTGATCTTCATCCTCAAAGAGAAACCTTCACAGCACAGAACCGGTAGGTGGATGTACTCTTAATATTAAAGGTACTTCACTAAGGAGACAAGTTCTTAAACAAAGCAAAAATATTTTGTGATCCATCCTTTCTCAGCATTAAGTGCTTGGAAATAAATTTAGAGAATAGCCTCAGCAATCTTGAGGTATCATTTTCTTTTTCTTTGTTCCATCCTTGCGCGTCCTTCTGCTAGTTAATTTTGAAGAACAACTTCTCTGTCATTTCTGTGTCTGCAGAGAATATCTTTTGCTTTATGGCTGTCTATTCAATTTTTCCTGGAAGTGTAAAAAAATTCAGTTTTGGATTGGGGCTGTGATGACTTTTTCTACCAGAAAAAGGGAATGGAGAGGTGGATAGGCAGAACCAAGAGTGAGAGAAATTGCTCTGCTGTTTAGTGACTGCCAGCTTTACCTGTGTCTAAAGACAGCACTGGGCAAACTGATAAAATTATTTTGAATGCATTGCAGACATTTCCACTTCTGTAACTGTTCAAATATTATGTTGTATCTCGTTTCCTTTGTAGTTCCTGCATATGCTAATGGCTTTCAGGATTTTCAGAAGAATAAATTTAAGTGTTTATAGTGAACCTTTGATAGCCTGTTTCAAGTTAGTAAATTATAGTGAAAAAGGATTAAAGGATTTGTGTGTTTATTTCTGACACTTCTTCCTGTGGGTTGCTTTTTGAGACTGAATTGTAGATTTCTTGTGTTAAATTTCAGTGAAATATTAAGAACATAAACAATGCAAGATTTTGCTCTTTTCAGGTTTGAGGTGCTGAGCTTTCTTATGCTGTGCTACAATTCAGCTATTGTCTACATGCCTGCCTCTTCTTACCAATCACTTTGTACAATGGGTTCCAGGTGAGACACTTGCCTTTGAAGTAGTCTTCAGGGTCATCTAGACTTTTAAATATTAATCCAGTAAAGAAAAGTGCTTTCTGATGAGGATGGATTGGTTCTTGATACACTGCCATCATTTTCACTTGAGTCATGGCTATGCTAAATTTGCCAAATATGTTTACCTTCCTGCATCTGAAGATTAGATCTGTTCTTTGAGTAGAGAAGCAAGACAATATTTTATATGCAAGAGATTTCTGTTGTTTTGGAGACAGTGCCACAGTTGCTATGTATCAGTGGCCATGTGTTGCTTCCATGATGAAGATTCAGATGCAATAAGGATATAATAAATTATCCTGGTTTTAATGTAGGCAGTATATGGGAAGGCAGGCCCCTTTTTCAAGGGTAAAAAGTATTTCTTACAAGGCAGCTGAGAGCAGTTCTCAAGACTATAGTATATGTGTTATCTGACTTAAGGTATAAGGTGACTGCATGCTGTCATCATACATTAGATGGGAGGTGACATACTTCTGTACCACTGAAATGTTTCCTTTAAAGAAAATTTATTTCAGTTACTGAATTTTAGGGACAGTCCCCTGGCTGGTAGTAGGGAATATCTTGCCACATTTGTTCTTTAGAAGCTGTTTATGGTTTGAGGAAAACAGGTGGAGTTATTGGCTAAATGGGAGTAACACTGGACTGTCAGTGAGCTGCATATCAAGGCACTGCTACACAACTGCTCTAATTATTAGGAGTTGTTCTACATTGTGTATTTATATTTCAAAAAATAAATTAGAAAATAACTAACATCTCTGTGATATAAAGACATTTGTAGTCTTTGCGGAGTTAATACTTCCTTGTAATGGTGTTGTTTTTAGGCTGTGTGTTAGTGGATTTCCACGGCAGCACGAGAAACGCTGGAAAGAGCACTGTGGTAGAGTGGTGTTGGACCCTGACTTCATGGTGCAGCTGCTCACAGGTGTCTATTATGCCATGTAAGTGGACAAGGTTTTCTTACTTAAAGAAAAAAGTCTGCTTTTACATGAATTAAAATACAAGTGCCACTTGTTTTATAATTGAAAGAAATAGTTAGACTCATAACACAAGTTTGTACTTGATTAGTGTATTTCCCATTACCTGCTTATTCAGCCAACAGGTAATTTGAAAATATTTTTGTCAGCACTGAATTACATGATGAAGGGCCAGCAGTAGGTGCTGAAGAGAGTTAGGCTTCTGGTTTCAGCTTTTTCCACCTTGCCACTACCACAGATACCTTCTGTTCACAAGCATAATGAGCTTGGATGCCAAGATAAACTGATGAAATGCAGACCTCTTAAATGTCAGTAGCATCTAAAGTAGCAAAAATACATTTCTGGTGCAAATTCAGTTTGGCTAAGTCGCATTAACATATGCATATTGACCCCATTTTTAAAAGTTTTTCCTGATTACGGCATCAATTTTGTTTTGTTTGGAGGGAACATGGAACAGCTGTCTTGTTACACCAACAAGGTAGTAAAATACATTGTAGTGCTGAAAGAAGTGAAAGTACACTGGGGTGTGAGCTGAGAGAAGTGCAAAGCTGGATTTGGGCAGAAAAAAGGACGAGTTTGTTTTCATAAGATGTGGAAGATAAATATCTGTCTTTACTTTTTAGATATAATGGTCAGTGGGAGCTTGGCCAGGAGGTATTGGAGGACATAATTTATAGAGCACAGCTTGAACTCTACTCGCAGCCCCTGCTGGTAAGAAACAATCCATTGTCATTTATGGGCTCAGTTGAGAGGAGTATGGATGTGTTTCTGAAGTGGACTGGTAATGGAAGCTTTTGTGACCATTCACTGGCATATCAAATGCAAGTGTTTTGTTAACAGCTGGTGTTTGCAACATAGGTATTTATACCTAATTAAGCCAAGGTGTTGGGATCTTTTAGGACTCATTGAGACTAAAAGCTAGGATTTTGCTAATATACTGTAGTTGGCTCAAAATGTTTGTTGTTTTGTCATAAGCTACTAATGAGTGGTTCAAAGAAGCTAAACTGAACAGTTGTATGTTACACGGGGCATTGATGGCAAAAAAAGGTGTTTTCTTTGCTTCTAGACCTTCACCAGGATTGAGAATAAGCTGGGAGTTTTAGCTGATAGCAAAGTACAGAAAGCAACATCAAGATACAGCTGAAAGTGAAAAGGAGCTTCAGTCTCAGAGTCAATGCCAGATTTTATTTGATAAGTCACACAGATCTTAATCTTTACCTTGTTTGGAGGAGCAGCAATAAAATGGGAGTAGTTCTGATTGGGGTAGGGGTTTTTTCAGTTTTCTCTGTATTTGCTGTTCCAGTCATGAAAGAGAGAAGAGAAATGGGGCAAGTGGTGAAACTGGGCTGTATGCAGGTGGATGTGATTGGGAAGGATGAGAAGATTGAAAGAGAGGAGAAATTTTTGTCAGATGTAGGAATGAGAATCAAAAGAGGGAAAATTAGGGAGAATAAAAGAAATTAGTTTGCTGTTTCAGTTTCTGCATCAGAATTGTGGCTAGAAGCCTGTAGTCCTCTGAACTAATGCAGTAAAGTGTCACTGCTTTTTACATAACTGACAAAGGAGCAGATTGGCAAAAATCTTATGTGGCAATCTGAGATCACTCTTTTCCGAACTAAATTGCATAAAATATTCTCCAAATGTATTAATATTGGCTGTAAAACTTATCTACAGGCTTTCTGACACTGCTGCATTTAAAATGCCTGCTATCCATTGAATTATTATAATAGTTGGTTCCTTTTGGACATGACTCATCACTCCATCAGATTGAAAGTTTTAAATTAAATATTGAACCTGCTGAATTGGACCATGCTATCAAACAACTACATTTGAAAAGTGTGTAGGAGGATCTGGAACTTGATGATATGACAGTTTTTAGTTTTCATTGTTCATTTTTAATCAGTTGGTCCTTAGAGATTACTTCTAGTTGTAAGAATCTTCTAGAACGTCTTTGGTTTTTTTTCCAAAGTTCCTATTGATTTTCCATCTCATTATTTGGTGACATCATGATATCACCAATTTTTACCCCTTCCTGGTTGTCAGGTTTTTCCTGCATATACATGCAGGCCTGTTGGGGGGGTTTGTTGCTTTTTTTTTTGAATACTCTGATAATTGCCTGCTTCCTACCTTGTTTCATTAACATTTTTTAAAAGTAGCATGAAAAATTGTTCGTTTTATTTAAAAAATTACCTGAATGTCTTTGCCTAATGTTGTATATTCAAGCAATGTGACTTTTTCAAAAATTGGAGCCCTTTGCTCTCCATGCATTCTTCAGGAGATGTGTATACTTTAGCAGCATTATAAAATTCTGTATTTTAAACATAAAACTACTAGCACCAAATAAATATCATCTGGGATGATTCACAGGTAAGTTGCTAAGTTCAGCTTCTTCCTAGGGTTTCCTAAGAGCATCAAATTCTTTGAAGTCTATTTAATATTCAGGCAAACCCCCACATTAGGTTTATTTTTAGATACCTGTATTCAAGTACCTATTTGTGTAATTATGGGAATACCATCAGTCATCATTACAATGAGAAACATCACAATCCCTGTGTTTGTTTTTGACTATTTAGTAGATCCATGCTCTTATTTATATAGGGTTTTATTACCTGTAGGGAAAATACCCACAAAACTAAGCTTAAAAAAGCCCAAGTAGAAAAACAGCATCAGAAAGCTGTGAAATATCTATAATGTAGAAATGGCCTTCTATCACTCTTACCTAGAGACTGCTTACCCAGAGACTGCAGTGAAAAGGGCAGGAAGTAACACAAGGGAAAGGCGTTTTCTGGCTAAAGAAAAGTATTTCTGTTAACAAACAGTGGGTACTGGTCAGGAAACCTGAGAGTTTCTACAGAGACAAACTAATCACCAAATGTCAGAATTAGTAGCCCCTTGGACCTGGAGAGCAGACTGGTTCCAGACAGTCTTTTCCTCTGAACAAAAAATATTCTGCATGTTTTTCAGACAGAAATCCCAGTCTCAGAGAAGAGACACACAGGCTTTCCAAGTCCAGTGCACAGGAACCATGGATCAGCAAGTCCCTATTGTGACAGCAGCTTTATCCAATAATTTTTATTGATGCATTTGCTGCTCTTACTGAATGTTCTTTCCTTAGACCTCCTTTCTGGTAGGCAAGAGTGGATGTCTGGCCTGAAATCAACCTTCCTTTGTCACTGATAGCTGCAGACTTGACTTGCCAAGTCTGAAATGCACTGTGTTTGTTTTCCTGCCTTTCAGTGCTGGATTAGACATCGTGAGCAAGTGTTTTTGCATCCTGAAAGATCATGGTTTTGAGGGTGTTTTTGTCAGACAAGGACTGTGACTCATTCAGACTGGTTGTTTAGATTGATTCAAAGATTTACTGTTGCATTGATTTCTATCTCCATATGGTTTTCCTCAGTCCCCAGAAGTACAGTTTGTGCTGCTAGAAAGGGCCAGCTGTTAAAAGGTTCAGCAAGCAGAAGTGCTCTGTCACGATTCTGGTCATGGTGCAGAAGTCTTTTGCTATGAATTTTTAGATTTTTTTTTTTTTGTATACTGATAAGGGTATCTACTCAGAAGAGGTAGTAGTAACTCCAGTGAGTAGAAGATTTTGGAAAATCAAGGTGTATTCATTTTATGGGTTGTGGTTTTAGGGGGATTTTGAAGCTTCAAGTAATACTTTGTGTGCATCAGCTTTGTTATTGTTGAATATTGCTCATGCCATAGAGAACCGGTTTGCTTTTCTGGAGCTGGTACTCAAGTTCACTTTTGTAGAACAATTTGCTTGTAAAGTAAGAAACATTACTGAAAGTTGTTTTTGTCTTTTTTAAAGTAAACCTCCAATCCCAAAGGCATTTTATGGGAAACTTAGAGAAGCAATTAAAACATCAAAGCCAAAAGAAGTCACTTGTTCTCCTCAAAGCTGCAAAACATAACTTCTGACTTTATAATAGCCTATTATAATAAAAAAAGTAGGTTTAATAAAGATGAATGTGTTTTAATAACTTGATGCTCATTGCTTAGGTTGCAAATATTCTTTTTTCCTAAATAAATCTTGCAAGTACCTACAGTCTAATCCCCTTAGTTAGGTTTGGTTGGGGTTGTTTTTAGGGAGGGGTGGGGAGTGGTTGGGGAAAATGGTGGAAATCAGCCCTGTCCCCCTGTGCACAAGGCCACTGGCTGTTTGCTTTGGCTTGGGTTGTGACTTAGTTTTATTGACACTTTTGTCATAAAACATAAATGGTATTTGCCTTGTCACATTGCAGTCTCTTTTGGATGGAGACCTTCCTGTGTGTGTTGTTAACGTCTGTCACTACAGATGGCAAAGATAGAACAAAATAAATTACCTCAAAAAAAAAAAGGAGAAAATGAACTCTGGTTTTGAGAGTAGGTTTGTGATGAGCTTTTCCATGTAATCAACTTTGAATTCTGGGCATGGGGTCATCCATCTTGAGGGAAATCTGGCATAACTACCAATTCTTGCTTGTTCTCCTTTCTGTTTCCAGCAAGAGATCCAATATTGCCATTAGTGCAATCAAGGACAGGAATAGTACAGCATCTTACTTTTGTCTTAGGTTGCAAATGCTATGAAGAATTCGCTGCCTTTTGATGCTCCTGATGCATCACAAGAAGGCCAGAAGGTACTGAAAGTAGAAGTTACTCCAACAGTTCCAAGAATTTCTCGGAGTGCTATTACAACAGCTTCTATCCGTCGTCATCGCTGGAGGAGAGAAGGTGAGCTTTCTCTGCCAGGAGCACATATTACAATGTGCTGTAGTCATCATCATCACTGTAATCTGGCTTCTGAGTTTGAATGTTTACAGAAAATGGGGGGCTTTTTGTTCATTTGTTTCTGAAAGTGATACTCCATATTGGTATATTATATTTTACATCTTCAGAGCACTGCATAAACATGAAGAATTTAGGTGTTTGTTTTGGTTCTGATTTTGTGATAAACTATGAGGTACATAAGGAACTGGAGAAACTGGAAAATGTTTAATAAGACTTCTCTTTTCTCCATGTAACACAGTCTGAGATTGTAGGGGCAAAGTGTGGCTTAGAATTTGAGTTCTTTGTTCAATCTGCACTAAAACTCAGCTGCCTCCCATCGTAAATAGCTCAGGGAATGAATGCTAACATCTAGACTGTAATAGGATTCCAGCTGCCTAAAGCTACAGATGGCAGAGGGAGAGGGAAAAACTGAACATCACACTGGATCATCATATGACCCAGTTTATTGGGGGGGGCATAAAATAGGTTTGGGTAGTATAGAATTAGTCTTTCCTCAGTGAGTACTCACATCATATGGAAGCATGCTTGCCTGTATGAAGAAAAAGAAAAGTAGTGATCTTTACCTTGATGTGATGAAATCTTCAGTGTAGGTGTAGCAAAAAACTTGCTTTGAAGTCACTTTGTCGACTTTAAAAGCTTTGTTACTTCACGTATAAAACATTAGTTTAAAAAGCTGTATAAATCAATGAAAGTAAAAAGGAGAATAACATAAGACTCAACTGAGAGTAAAAAGTCTGAAAATAGGAATTATGTATTTTCCTGTGGTACATTTCTTTCCCTTTTTATTTTTTATTACTCTTCTTGGTCACATGCAAAGTTATTTGATGACCTCTGGTCTTCAGCTGAATCAGGATGTCCAGCACAACAAGTAGCTGTCTCCTGTGTCCTGTTTTCAGGACTCTGCATCGTGTTTGTCTTCACTGTAGTTGCTGTTATGTTCATTTGCTGGTCTGTGGTCTCCAGTACAGCCCACCTGTCCCTTTCTGTGGATGTTCTCACCACTTTGAACTGAGCATGGGTAGTGTTTTGTGCTTGTTCCATGTCCGCATAAACTTTCTATTTCCCTGCCTGGGTTGGAATGCCAAGAAAGAAATAGAAAAGCACTAAAATGTTATGTGTTGAATCCCAGATGGCTTTGACTTCTCAATCGAGGCTGACTCAAGCATTCCTGGCTCACCGATCCAACACGGCTCCACAGACCTAGGGATCAAACGTGAGCAAGAGGGGGAGGTGCTGATGCGCAGGACCCCTGAGCATGGCTTCCCGGAGCCCACCTTGGCAGCAGCCACAACAGAGGGTAGGACAGAGATGAGGAGGCAGAAGTCAGTGAGGCAGTTGCTGGAGGAGGATCCTGGCTCCCTATCCCCAAGCAGAACTTCTTTCCATTCTAGTGTGTGTTTCCGCTATCCCAGGGTGTATTAGCTTTCTTTGCAATACACACATCCCCTATATACCTAACATCAGGTCAGAACTACCTTTTGTTATCGTGTGGGCTGGCCTGGGGCTTGCATCTGTGTGGTGAAACACTGCTTGGCATGGCACAAAAAAAAAGACAGGGCTAATATCCAAGAGCTTTGGGATTGCTTGGAAACTTTCTATTACTGAGCATGTTTAATTTGATATTAAGAAGAAAAAATATGCACATGAATCTAGTAGATTCATGTGGAGTGAGTAAAAGTGGACAGTACGGCGTATAAATGGATTTGGCTCCATTTTAGTAAAAATAGTGTCTTGTTCGTCTGCAGTTTTTAGATTTTCAAGAATGAAGTTTCCTGTTCCCATTAGAAGTCAAGCCTATTCAAAATAGGTATAAAATTACTGATGTTCTATTTGTCAGTCATCCTTTAATTGAAAATTCATATATCTACAACTCATTTAGAACTGGCTGCTCTACAAGCACCAAAAAAGTGCTTGTGTTTTCAGGAAGAAATGAGATTGTCATGTTTCTAAAAAGTTTAGAAACAATTACTGCTTTCTTTTTCAGTTGTGCTGTCCACTCAAATTCTGTAGGGCTTCAGAGGTCTGTTTGGCAGCCAAGATTAGCAGATAGAGTAGATGGTAGAATTTTATTTTACTTAAGTTCATCTACTTTTGAGTAAAGAGGATTTCCTTCATGGAAGAAATAATTTTGAATACTGAACTTGAATCATGATTTCTCCTCAGTGATGAGAATTAATTTCTTACAGATTTAGCTGAATGTATTTTCAAATACTCTTATCTTAAGCCTTCTTCTCAGTGTGAACATTCCTTTGGTGTTTCCAGCCTTTGTCAGGACATTAGGTGATTATAAATTAGATTTATTTGCACATTCAGATACGAGCTACATTTGTTCTTCAGGAAACAATAATCTGGAGAATTTGGAGACTTAAATGTAGAGTTATCACAGAAGCATTACACTTAAAGTTACTATCAAACAATAGTTAAGATCTCATGCTTCTGTAGAAGAGAGTGGCAAAAAAATATTTAGTGCAGGTTTCTAATCTATTTGGTACATTATGAATTTGAGCATGCTCAGTAAATGATCCTGTCTTCTCTTAAATTCACTTTTCACTTGATCTTACTCTGTTTTATAACTCTTTGCATGTGCATGACCTGAAGGATATAGAGAAGTCTTGAGCTGCAGAGAACCTTCTGGGACAGACAAGAAGTGGGAAGAGAAGTTGATAAAGATGATGCATTTTAGTCTTGTTTGAAGCCATTTATGTGATTTGGCATATTACTGGATAAGGCATCATTCCACATTCTCTGCTTCAATACAAATGGATTGAATACTTTTTACTTCTGTAACATTAGCAATGTATAATTGCATTCTTGATCAAGCTGAGTTCTCCAGCTGATAGCATCTGGGAGAAAGCCAGGGAAAAGTTTGGCTTGATTATCAGCATAAAATTGTGGTGTATATGCAAGGGTCTGTTCGTTTTCTGACACTGATTTCACAGAAAGCTTCAGCCAGAAAATTCCCTCTCATAATAGCAGTTTGATGTCAAACAGCACAAGGAGAGACTGATCACTTCTAGGGACTTTTCAGTCTTCAGGTATAGGAAGGATAAACATGCTAAAAGTAATTTTAAAAAGGTGTATAAAACCCCTTCTTCAGATCAGTGTTTTGACCCCTTAAGTAGAAAACGACAGGACTTCAGAAATGACTCAGTAATGCAGCACAAGGTATTCTGCTTCTGGGTGGTTGCAACTGTGGTTATGTGCACTATTTTTGGTCAGTGGAGAACACTGAGTCTGTATCTAAAGTACTAGTTCTGTATATGCACAAATAGCAAATCATTTGAGGACAGATTTATTCTGACAAGGAACAGTGAGAGTCCTGAATATACACTGTAGTGCAATGGATATGATTTCTGTTGGGTTGCACTGTCTCTTTCTCTTTCGGCCTTAAAATAAAGAGTATTTGGAAGGGAGTAGATTTTTAGGTTTTGTTTCCTTTTGAAATTGTCTTATTGGTCTATTGGAGCATATACAAAATCAAAAACTTAACAAACAAAAAAAAAGAGAACTTTATTGTTCCATCATCCTGTTTTCCTTCCCAGACTATGTAAAGACTCAAACATTTTTTATTATTTCTGAGGCAGTTTTTACAGGAAAACTAAGATGTATTAGGAAAAGAATGTGTTTGCTGAGTTACTTAAATCCCATTGGGAATTTCTGTAGGTATGTGGGTCTGATGGACAGAAACTCTCTTGCATGTTATCTTCTCTATCTTCTTCATTTTTGAGCACCACTGAGCAGCTTGGGCCTCTGTTTAGTTGCAGCATCCAAAAACTTGCAACAGCCCCTCTCAGTCTTATCTTTAAATCCTGTGCATAAAATGTAGTATAGTAGTTACACTTTTTCAGTGTAACTACTCTGCTTCACTGTCCCTGAATAGGACATATGCTTTAGCATCCTGTTACTCAGCAATGTTTTAACATAAACTTTGAAAACTACTGATGTTCTTGTAATAATAAAAACCTTAGCAGCGTTGTCTGGAGATACCTTCTTACAAGTTCCACATCTTCCTGTTGAATAAGAAGGGCTTGAGAGGGGGCTTCAGCTGTTTCTCTTGCTGCTTGTAGCTGAACACGCTTTCATCCAGCTTTGCATGGTTATATAAAGAAACATAAATGTTGGTTAATTGAAAAAGTGGTCTTGCTTTTGGTATGTTCCAGTAATGTCTGGTTTTTCTCAATACCTTTGATTGTGTGTGGGAATGTTGGAGGGGGGAAAGTCTATGTGGATTGTGGATAAAATATATCACTGTCTAGTGTAAGAAAAGACAGGTATGTGTCAAGGAGAAGAGGAGGGCCTGGTTTGACCAAACAGGATGGTCAGGAAGTGGGGAAAGTACATGCATTTTAAATATGGTTGCAGGAAGTTAAAGCAGGTAATGCACCCTTTGTTTTAATAATTGCTTCGGGAACGTAAGGAGCTTTTTTTTCCAAGACAAAAGACTTAACTAAGGAAGGAAGACTGCAGTAGCATGAACTATATTATTTTTCTGCTTCTGGGGTGCTATTGAGTGAAATAGAAGTACCAAAAACTACAGAATTGTCTCTCATTGCATTGTTTTGAGAGAGGCTGAGAGTGGTCTGATTTAGAGATGTCTAAATATCTTTTGTAAGCTGATACACAGTAATGGTAATTCCAAGGCAAAGTTTCCTGAAAAGAAGTAGTAAATGTAGAGCAGAGTAATGCAACCTCCCTGTAAAGTTTTGGGTTTGCATTATACCTCAGAAATGTGAAACTGGATCAGGCTGTATTCCTGTTACACAGAGGTGGCAACAGCACCAAAAGCTTTCTGTCTGTCGTGTTTGCCACGATGTTAAAATGTTCCTTAGCTAACACTCAGCACCAGAGGGTGAGCTTCCACTCAAATGTTAGACTCTCTCAGATACTTGCCACCATGTTTTTCTCATTCCACAAAAAAGATTTAAACATGTTTGCTTGGTGGCAAGCTGGGTTGAACACTCTTAACAGTAGAGCACCACAGCAGCTTTAACTGGGCTGAATCTCTATTTCTTCCAAATAATCAGACTCTACATCTTTTACAAAGAAAAGCAAAATTCTTGTAGCCTGAGTGACTCCTTTTTTGCTAACAGGGTGAAAATTTATACCTTTTTCTTATTGAAATCAGATACATGGAGTAAAAGCTGTACCTTTATTTTCCATTTTGAAATTTGAATGCTGCTCAGTTTTCTACTCAAACAATAACTTCTTCTGAGAACTTGGAGCTAGAAAAAGACTGGAATAAGATTAAAAGATAGAAAATATTTGTGTGCAGCCCAAATCATATTATAGGCCTAAAAATAAGGATTTAAGAAATATTTACTCTTTGAGGCTCCAGTCAAAAGCACAGTGCCTCTTCTTTACCATAAAGTGTTTCAGAGATTTAATTTCTCTTAATGCAAGGGTTGCCTTTTTTTTTTNAAAACATAGTTGTTGAGATAAAAGCAAATATGGTAGAAGCACCTGGATGGGATTGCTGTAAATTCAGGGAGGATTGAATTTCGGAGAAGAACAAAGAATTAGGTTAATCTCCAATACAAAGTATGGTCACATTGTTCAAAGTGCCAGCCATACACAAGAAAAGCCTTCTGCTTCTGTTGGAACATTGTGATTGCTAGCCTAGGAAGTAGCCAAATTCTGAAGCTTGCAGAGCACTCCCCAGAACTTACTCTGACTGGAAGAGGTTCTTAGATCTTGCCTCAAAATAGGATAAAAATAGTCTGAAAGGATGGTAGGTTTGTTTTGGCTTGTTTTTTTAAAAGCATGTGGTGGTAGGAGAATGGGTACCAGTACCTCTAGTCTGAGCTAAAATAAATTAACCAAATGGGACCCAATTCTTGTTTGTGGACGAAGTTTTGGACCAATATTCTGACTGATAAAAGTATATAGATGAAAGGCCTGTCAAGCTCAGGGAGCACTTATTGTTAGACTCTGTTATTCTGCTAAGTATGGCAGGAAAATTGGCTGAGAATCCAAAAAAATTTAAGCAAGTGGAATTCAAGTGGATTAGCAACTGAGGTTTGTTATGGTGTTCGTGCACATCTTTGTCTTCATGTAACGTGAATGGATTCTGTGTTTTCTGATTGGTTTGGGGGTTTTTTGGTTGCTTCTTTTTTTTCCTAATAGATACTGAAGGTGTAAATGGAAGAGAGGAGTCTGTGAACCTTAATGATGCTGATGAAGGATTTTCTTCGGGAGCTTCCCTCAGCAGCCAGCCAGCTGGGACCAAACCTCAATCCTCTGTATCCCAGAAGGGCAGCTTAAGGAAAACAGCAAGTGGGCGTTCCGCTAAGGAGAAAGAAACCTCTTCTGCAGCAAAATCCAATGAGAGCCCTCGAGATTCAGTAGCTCGAAAGCAGTACACGCACCAATCCTCTGACCTGGATGGAGATATAATTGAGATGACACCTACTAAGAAACACCTCAGCCTGCCTGCTGGGCAGGTGGTGCCAAAAGCCAACAGCTTGGGCCTGATCAGGACCGCCAGTGCTTCTTCCAGTAAATCATTTGACTATGTGAATGGCAGTCAAGCAGGCTCCAGTGTTGGAGCTGGTACAGAGGGTTTTACCAGTCTAGCAGCTGGCAACACCAATCGGTTTTCGACTATCAGCCTCCAGGAGGACCGGCTAGGCCAACCTGGGGAGGGTAAAGATCTCCTTTCCCCAGGAGCTCCCCTAACCAAGCAGTCTCGATCTCCAAGTTTCAATATGCAGCTGATATCCCAGGTGTAACTTCGACTCCTTTCCTTAGTATTCCCACTTCTCCCTTAATCCCTGGCAAGTTCATCCTTAGGCAAAACATGAACCATCATCCCACAGTGTGAAAATACTGACTGTTGTGATCTTGTTTGATTTGGTTTAGCTATCATACTGTATTACTGAAACAGCAATAATTCTTCCCTCACCTTCATCGTCCTTCCCCCTTGTAAACATGGTTGTGAAGCAGTATATAATGTACTGTATGCCTTTTTCCATGCCTTCCTTTCTCCTTGGGTGATGTGCAATCCATCGTAGGCTGATCAGTCCCATTTCAACACTGTGAGACTGGAGACACCGGCGGAAATGGTGAATGTGATCCCTATGAGATGATGCTTTGGCTTTGTTAAGAAATAGAAACGGGTTTGTTTTCTCGGTCTACAGTACTGCAAAGACTACTGGATCCTGACTTGTCTTTTCAGAACCAGGAGTGCCTCAGAGATTCTAGTGTGACTTTGGACCTCTCTGAGTCTGTGCAATCAATTCTGGGGAGGGGATTGTCATTGCTGCTCCTGGCTGCCTACAGCACTTTTTTCATTAAAGTGAGGGTAGTGTTTTCTTGACTGCCCCCAGTCTCTCATCCCAGAAGCTTTTGATGTTCAGCAACTGAGACATGTATATTAAGAAGCTGTTTTCCCTCGGAGAGTGGATTCTAGGTTGATAATGTAGGTTACAATGCACTTCTAATGGCGTTGTAGCCATTTGTAATGTTACATGTCTTCCCCTCCAGGACACAGGGTCATTCTGCATTTAGACTAAAAGTTAGACACCACCATGCTGTTAAAGCAATTTGGCTTGTAAGTGGGAAGGAAACACTACTTCCCCAGGAAATAATGACTAGCTCTGCTTCATTTTTGTTGTTGCTATTGTTGTGAGGTGCTGATCACCGAATTGAAAGGTGTATTCGGGTAAAGAGTATTTCTCAGGCTGCTGTCTTTTGTGTCATGGCTGTTGGGACACCCCCACCCCTTTCAGCTGCTTTCTCAATGTCCCTGAATTCAATGATGGAGTCATTTGAGGAATCCTGCAGTCCAGACAGACCATACTCTCAAGGTGCTGTCTCAGGGATAGAGACAATAGTTTGCGAGAAACACTGAAGCTTCAGTGTGAAATGCTTTTCTAGGAATGCTGTTTGTGCAAAGTGGTACTGACAGTTCTTTTTTTTCCCTCCAGAAGGATCACACTTCATTGCCTTGGTATATATTATCTTCTGAGTTTTTTAAACTCTTATTTTTGTGGGTTGGCCCTACTCTAGAAAATGCAGAACTCGTGCCATTGAGCCAAGCCTCGAATGTATATGACTGGTGTGTGGGCGCTGGCTGGTACTTATGCTAGAGGACACTGCTTAGAAGCACATTTCTGGTTACACTGGAGAGTGTTTGGCATTCTCTCTCCATCTCTCTTTACATTCTCTCTCTGTATCTCTTTTTGGATTGACAGAAAAGGGGAAAGTTCATCCTCTCTACTTAAGTCCCGTATGATATGCTGGAAGGTTACAAACTGTAAACCCGCAGGAAAGAGTTACAATTTTTATGTGGGCACTTGGATTTCACTGTCACTGTGAAGGATAAATGTAAGCAGTTACAAACAGCAGACTGTCTTTGATTATACTCTAAGAAATTCAGAACAATGAATGACATGCTGTGGTGTTGCTGATAGTTGATTTTGGTGCGAACTTTTTTTTAAGCCTTATTTCAAACAGATTTTTTTTTTTCAAATTTACATTTAAATTCATTAAAATATTTGAAGGGTTTTTTTGTTGTTTGAGTCGCTTTGGTAGCCTAGTCCTCATATATACATTCATAAAGTGAATTTAGTGGCATCTGATGTAGAAATTCAGATAAAGAGTAAACAGACTCAGCAGAAGGAAAACCTGACAGTTTCTAAATTGAAATTAATTTTTAAGGACCACCAGTCATGCACAGATGGAAATAAGGCAAAGCTGAGATGAAGCTACAAGGCTTACATTTCTGTACAAATGTCAAAAGCTGTATATGGTTAAACTCTTATTTATAAATAAAATTTTCCTAGTGGAGATAGTTGGTAAGTCATGACTGGAAGTACCAAGTTTAGAGTTTGTCGAGACTATCAAAAAGGAAATTTGCTTAAATATTTGGGAAAGAAAAGGTCAGGAGTGTCATCTAATTTTGTAAGAATTACTTAATTTTTAGTATTTTTAAAAGTAAAGTTGTTTATTAGCAAGGTTCTCTACTTTCTGTATTTGTCATTAGATGCATTCCTCCAGAAATTTTAGGACACTTAAATTGGCAGGTCAAATTTTCAGGTCAAATTTTACAACCTTTTTTTGAAAGCTGTTTTTTTGTGTGGAGTCCCACACTATGAAAACTATTTCAGGAAAGTGAGACAGCTTTACTGGCTTCAGATAGGGAATTCAAATGTTTCAAATTGGCAAAAACCTCAGTCAAGCTACCTTTTAAAATATTTTTACACTTCTCATTTTGATCATGTGCCTTTTGTTATGGTTTCATTCCTTGTATTTTGGTTTGTTCTTGTGTATATATACCTACTTCATATCAGTCTTTTTAAAAAGAGTTCAAATTTATCCATCCCTGTAAAAAATTGTTTTCTTTGTGCTGATGCGGTACGTCTGTGATTTCTCAAAAATTACCCTTTTAGTGCAGTGTTTCAGTTGTGGGAGCTTGTTTTGTTGTTTTTCAGACAAGTACTGTTGAACATTTACCTTACAAATCAAGTCATCACAGGTATCTACAAACCAGCCAAGTACCAGGCTCTGCAGTGCTATGTATCATGTTTATAATTACTGCTTCTAGACGTGTCTCAAACTACGCTAAGGTGTGTCAAGATCATAACAAATCTTTATACACTATGCTCAGTGCATTCCAAAGTACTGTGGCAGAAATAAAATTAGAAGTGTCTGGGATATGGGTGGAGGGAATAGTCTGCTGGGTTTCTGATTATATATGGTAATCCTAAACAAAGTACAAAACATACTTAAATTTTCTGACACCTGTGACAAATGTTTAGACTTAAATCAAATCTCCGTATCCTAAATTCACTCTGCTGTCTCTCCTTTTAGAATATTTGGTATTTGAGGCACTAGATTTAGATTTCTGCACTGTTTGAGTGCAACTGCAGCATTATAAAAGGACAAGAAGCAGAACACTATGATTTTTCCCCTCCATATGTGTGCATGCATGCACATTCATGCAATTCCTCTTAGGTGAGGAAGGGTAGATTTTATATTCTGATGTATACATATACTTCAGCAGGGAAAAATGAAATATTCCTTGATACACATCACAATATGCTGCCATTTTGCAACTCATTTTTTGGACTTTGTATCGTTAAGAAAATACAAAGTGTTCTAATTGTGAACTCTATCCTGATTATCCTTTTCAGGGATTTATTGTGAGCAGTGTTTTGGTTGAAAGGTGTTTGAAAGGTGAATCATATTTTTATTCTGCAAGAGAGCAAACTGATGAAGTAAAAATACCTTTTAAAATTAATGTTACAAGATGACTATTTAAATTGCTGTATTATCCCTTTCATTTTCATTTGGAAAATTTCATAAAATGGATACTTCAGTATCACTGTCCATTTTTAAATGCAGATTTCTTTGATCACCCTTTCTGTTGTGAATTTGAAGTTTTTTAACAGCATACTTCATTCTGTAATGCTGAACATCATGTTGCAGCCAGTAAGCATTAGATCTAGTATTTGTAGTTTTAAAGTATGTTGGTCTTAAATGCATTTCCAACATACTCCTGCTAGCTTTAACATAATTAAAGTTATCAAAACAGTGAGAAAAAAAAAGATGTTTTCTGACAAAGTATTTATTTGCACTACTTATGAATACTGGAGTTTACTGGGACAGGGTTTTTTCTCACCATGTGAGGTTTACTTGTGTGTGAGTAGGTACATACATTTGTCACGTGTTGACAATCAATTGCCTCAACTGTGTGTATACTGTATGTAAATAGGAACGTATTTTTCAAGATTAAGGGGGAAGCCTGCATCTTAGTGGTGGTAAAGCTACTCTGCAGCAAGGTGACCCCAACTCTGCTTTTTGTCTTCAGATACTATGTGGTTTGTTGTACTTCTTTAATGAAGTTTACTAGTGTTCTTGGAAAATTATAGCTCCAGGGAAGTTTTCCTCAATATTTAATGTATAACGTGCAGAGAATTATATTTTGAAAAATTAATTTTGGAATAGATAATTCTATGCTATGGCTGTATTTTAATCTAAGAGTTTGAACTTGTCCTATTTATCATGAACCAATGGCTATCTCCATTAAGTGTTCAGCATTTTAACTTTGGTCACAAACCAGACATTCTTGTTTATCTTGGCTCACAACTTTAATTGGAAGACTAAGAGAGAATCAAGAATAACTTTTTGAATAAAATCATAAAAATCAAGCTGTACAGTATAGGTACAATGGTCATAATTTTAGAGGAGGTGTGGAAAAATAGAATGGAATATGTTTGAATGAAATGTATGTACTGCACACAAAAATACTTTGATGTTAGTAGACCTAATAATCTTAAATTTGCTCATTGCCAAAGATATTGCTACCTTGGCATGTTTAATAAAACATTAAAGCTAGGTGTCATTTGTAACAAGCATTTGTATCATAGAAATAGTTTTCATCAGAAGAGTAAACATGCCCCTTTTATTTCAGTTTCTTGTTTAGGATAATTGCAGGATTAAAGTTACAAAATATCACTCTTTTTCAAGCATACTAGGCAAACAAGACAGATCCTTTGCATCCCATTCTTGATTTATATTTTTTTTTCAATATTTTATATTTTCTTCAGTATTTTAAATGCTGTTTGTTTCTAGCATATGGGCCTTAATCTCTGTTCATTATTTTTGTTTTTTTCCTCACTGGCACTTGGATAAACTTTGCAGTTGAAAGCTTTTCTGTAGGTGATTCAGGGTAGTAAATCATGACATGGGTATTGTGTTAGTGAATAATCAGTCTGTCAAAATTTCTGTCATGACCAGCTAAAAAGACAGTGCCTGCCTCTTCCACAATGTTGGAAGATGATGGTGAGCTGTGAGCAACTTGGTTTGTTCCTGAAAACAATGGGTAGATTTTGCAGGACTGATACTTACGAGATTTTCCACATAGTCATTATGAAATTTTATTTAAAATAATTCTTTGAACAAAATTTTAAAACAACAGACAACCATTTTAGATAAACTTGCCTAGTAAGTTTGTCAAGTGTCCAGGCCTGTGATATTAAAAATTTAGAAGTAAGCTGTGTAAGTCTTAAGGGTACCTTGCAGCTTCAAGAAAATGATTTAGTAAAAATCTGTCCCATTTTAATAATTTGTATTTGAGATTTAATGGAAAAAAATACAGGTTTTGCGTCCATCCTTTTACTTATTTTTCTCTTGCTTATGCCTCTCCCTGATTTTTTTTTTTAACTGCGTTCATCAGATTTTTACCAAAGATAGTATCTGTGGGACCAGCTGAATTTAAAATGGGTCCATAAATTATCCCTTCTGTCATAAAGGATTGCTAAGGTTTTCCTGTTAGGAGCTGTTGATGGGAACAGATGTATATTAAAGCTTTGTATCTGTACAGTAAAACGTTACCCTACATTTCAGCTTGTGCATGATGAGCAGAGTGATGAGATCAAGTTTTATTGAGCAGCTACTTGGTTGTGAGCTCAGTGTTTTACAGTCTGTAAGATTTAAGCGGTTTTAGGGAAGACTATCTTTGCATTCTAATACGACTTTTTAATGAGTGATTAATAATCTATTCAGGAGTCAAAAATAAATTGCTTTAAAATGTGGTTTAGAATTCTCACAGGTTTTGATTTTAGAGGGTAAAATGATCAGGGAAGATTTCAGTTTAGAAGTATCTGCTGGTAAAGTGTCTCTGTGGTGCTTTGTCATGGAAACTTCCTTACAAATCAGTAGTGAATCCTATGTGTTTGAGTCCTCATCCTCCCCAGAACTGATCACAAAAGTGAAAAAGTAGAGCAACCTTTTACCTTTAGTTCTAAAACAAGTACTTGGAAGTAACAGACATACTGGCTATTGACACTGTTCTTTCTGTTCAGACAGTTACTGTTGTTGTGCTAGAATTTCATGTTATTAGTTTATGAAAAATGCAAATAGTAAAAACTTTGTGGCTTCAAGTATACAGTAGATGTGAGTTAACAATCACTCAGGATAAATCAACATGTCAGAGTATTAATAGATTCCTAGTACTGGGATGTGTGGTGTGTGTGTGTGTGTCAGTGTTCAATGATTACTTTGAAGCAAGACTTCTGTTTTCTTGCACATAGTACATACTTCAGTGGTGGATATTGCTAGCTGGTTATTTATGGACAAATACCATATGATTAAATAAAACAGTCATTTAAACTTTTTTCATATTGAAGATTCCAGGAAAAAGCTAATAAAGATTTTTAATAATCAGCTACTCTTAATACATTTTAGATCTACTATGGTAGCTTTTATTTGCTATTAAAAGACCCCAAAAACTAAATTGATATGTACCCCATGCTGCATTTTTTAAATTTGTAAGTCCTGTAATTGACAATGAGTTTTTTGATCTGTTTTTGTCCTTGTGAGAATACAGGACTTGCTCTCTGTTTTACTAGCAAAAAGAAACATTCTGCAAGGGTTGAAAGATTATTTTCTTACTTTTTTTGTCATACCAGATTTGTTTCTCTGAACTAAGAAACTATCTGTTTCTCTGAAGATTTTTACTACTTTAGCATTATGTAATCTCATAGAAGGATCATAAGCAGCACGTAGCCCACTTCCTGTGGACACACAGACTAGGCAAAAGGACATGGATTGGTGGTGTGAGCCCCTCTTGACCAGCACAGTCCTGCTTGCTGGTGTGAACCCCAGACGTTTGAGATTCGGTACCGGTGAAGGACTAAACCAAACAGGTTTTTAATAACCGTGACCTCTGCTGTATGATGTCCTTTAACTTGGGGACCAGGGAAAGTCTTCATTCTTAGTCCTGAAGAAGACACGTATTGAAGATCATGTTATTGGTGCATGTAAGCCATTATCTTAACTGTCTTACTGAGCTGGTTCATGCTGTTGACTTGTTGAAATGTGAAATGTAGTTACTATTGACTTTGTAAATACCTGCCAGAGAAGAAATATAATTATTTTAAATCATTGTAAATAGAGATGTATAAAACTCGACACAATCTGCAATGCAGAAAAAAATTATATATATATAAATATATAAAGATGTTAAATAAATA
>VXBU01013518.1:145136-206718 GCA_013400315.1 Bombycilla garrulus
GGCCGCCCCCACGTGACGGGCGCCGCCATGAGCCGGCCCGAGGGGACGCGCGGCAGCCGTCGCTCTCTGCAGGTGAAGTTCGTGCCCGACGAGGACGTCCTCAGGCATATCGCCGACGACTCAGGTACAGCCGGCCAGGGGCACAGCCCAGCCCAGCGTCGCCCGCTGTTCCCAGGGCGCTGGGAGAGGGGTCCGAGCAGCCGCGGCGGCCCCCGGGAAAGAGGCTCTGCAACACCCGAGCTGGATGCTGCAGAGCCGCGCAGCAGGACGGGACCTCCGGTGTCGTTCTGCCCCCCNGTTTCGGAGGGTGCTGAGGGGAGTTCTCCCGGGGGCCGGAGCTGTCCCGGGGGAGCTCGCGCTGTTCCACCCCGGGGCTCGCGGCGGCTTCGCGTCGCCACAGCGACCCCGGGCACGAGCCCGGGAGCGCGCGCGTGCCCGGCGGCGGAAGTCCCGCCCCGCGGCCNGACTCAGGTACAGCCGGCCAGGGGCACAGCCCAGCCCAGCGTCGCCCGCTGTTCCCAGGGCGCTGGGAGAGGGGTCCGAGCAGCCGCGGCGGCCCCCGGGAAAGAGGCTCTGCAACACCCGAGCTGGATGCTGCAGAGCCGCGCAGCAGGACGGGACCTCCGGTGTCGTTCTGCCCCCCCTTGGCCCCTCGGCGGAGTATCTTTGTCCCAGCCCGGCACTGGGCAAGCAGCAGGCGGGGGGGGGGTAAGGGCTCTCGGTACGAGCTTCCCCCGCAGCAGCAAAGTGTACCGGGTGCCAGGGCAGCGGCACAGGGAGCCGGGAAACTGCTCGGGCCTGACGCGGTTAAACTCGCACACTCAAAGCGGAACGAAGCTCCAGGTGTATGCCATAGGAGTGTTTTGCAGTAGTTCTGACTACTTTTAAGGTGTGGAGCCTCTGTGGATATGCTCAAAACTTGCCAGTACAAGGCACAGAGCATCCTATTCAGACTTCACTGCTGGTCCTTCTTGGAGCAGAAGGTCATGCAGACAGTCTCCAGGGAGCTCGCAGCTTAAATTCTCCCATGAGTGTTCTGACAGCCTACAGGCAAGGTATTTCCCTATTGCTGTTTCTCTAGGAGAAATGAGGATTGACAAGTACCATTACCTTTGCATGCAATTCGATACTGTAATGCACGAGCCACTGTCATTTCTCTCTGTGGAGCTGGTGTTCGCTGAAATGGGTGTCTTACCCTCACGGGCTGCAGGAGCCAGCATTTGTGGTGAAGGAGGGATGAATGGCTATAGGGTCAGCTGTTCTTTTAGCAGGACATCTCAGCGTTGAATTTGCTTAGTGATTTGCATAACAGGATCCTGGTCTCTTAAGTCCGATGGCTGCAATAGAAATAATGAAATAGCAGGAGGTTAAGGGGTTTTTTTGCAATTCTAGGAACTAGAGTACGAAAGGACAAGGCTCAGCTGAGTGTCAATGTGAAGAGATTTGTGAAGAAACTTGAGAATATTTCTGATAATGAAGCTCTGGAGATCCTGGAAGAGAAGAACTATGTTGCTACTCTTGGAATATGTGCCCAAGGTATTAGCAGGGGAAAACCTAACACAGCTCTGACTCAGGAGAGCCTTGCAGTTAGGGTTATACAGTATTGGTGAAATTGCTTTTGAGGGCTCAATCTGCTCTGTCTGTGCTTGTGATAGTAGGTAGAAGAGAAGATTATGATTCTAGAATTTTGTTATTATCTTTGTTTTGTAACACCTGCAGTATAAAGTCAAATAGTGAAATGTTGCCTTCCATCTTTCATGGGTTGGGAGTATTATCAGTGCTTTTAAAATAACTGCAAGTAACGTTTCTTTTCACAGATCCAGTGGGAAATGGCTCAAATATAAGTGGTGGTGAAGTTTACTCATTCCAGAGTCCCAAACGCTCCAATAAAATGGTAGAGCTGGGTATGTTTTACTCTTTTTTTCTCTGCAGGCTTAGGAGAACCAAGCAGAAAGTGGCAGTCTTAGAGAGGGTGTACTGGTTTGGTTCAAATAAGGTGCTTGAGCCGGGTTGTCACTCAGTTGAAGAATCTTTGTATGTGCAGCACCACCTGAACTTCATTAGTATTTATTTGTCACAGCTGATGATACATCTTGCAAAGGATGATCTGAGGGAGAGGGATCATCCTACTGTATCACTATACAGAAGCTGGTTTTGGTGCCTCTTAGTTTCTGCTGCATCTTGGGAAGTTGTTTCCTGTCTTAGACCTCCTTCTGCAGGTGGGTGGATTTGACTGGTGCTCCCTCCTGGAGCTATGACTCAATTTGAAACCTGAGGGAAGTCATACTGTGACAATCTGTTAGTCCCAGTGTTGCTATATGTAATAGGCTGTTGGTCATGCAGTGGGAGGGACTGTTAACAGGAGGTTCAGATTCACATCAGTCATTCAACTGCAGCTTGTACTGATAAGGAGTAGACACAGGTAAGTAGTTCATCCTGGGGAACTGATGTGTTTGCTGTATCTGATGATCTGTTATGACCAGCTGAGCAGTCTTAAAGGACTAAGTGAGCCTGACCAAACCTTGCTCTGTTTCAAAGACACGTCCCTGGGAGACCTCCCAGGGAGCAAAACGTGCTCTGCCATTGCATCAGCTATATTTGTAAAATCAATTAATTGACGAGTTCAGCCTTTGAAAATCTCTGCTGAGAAATAATGTCACCTTTAGGGTTAGAAAAGTCTAGAAGTATTTGGTTTCTGAAACAGCTAGGGATTTAATATGTAGAGAGTATTTCAGGTGTATGGCTCCAGTTCTGACTAACAAGAGATGGAAGTTTTGTACCTGACATGTCCTTCCTTCCCCCTATTTCCAACAGCCTCTGAATTAGCCCAGACACCAGAAAAGAATGTGGCACATGATCACTCCAGGTGCCCTGAGAAGATGATCAAAACCCCTCAAAGCAGCAGTAAGTCCTCTGATGGTTTGGGGAACTGAAGCTGAGTGAATGGGAGTTACTTTTCTCTTTGGGTGATGGAGTGGATGCTTGAGTTCCAGCTTCTGTCATGCTTAAGTATTCTAGTCAGGTTAACTCCATGGACTGAATTGTTTGATGTGCATGGCCTGTGCTTCACCTGCGTGTCAGATCTCTTCTTCTGCACTGCTGTTCTAGAGGAAACATGGATTTCTCTCTCATCTATTGCTGGGACATTTAACAGATTCCTGTCTGTTCAGCAGAAATACTTGCATTTGAGAGAGTTATGAGCTGAGCTGGTGTGTTAAACACTGATAGGGTAGGACTGTGTGGGTGTTCTTGTGTAAATTCACACTTTATTGTATAATATTTAACACCTAGTGCTACAGAGAGAAATACAGATGGGAGAAGTCAGTGCAGGTTAACACTGGCAAGAACATGTGCATTTGTGCTTGGAAATGGAGTCGGATGTGCTCAAGGAGAGAACATTAGCTTTTTTTATCAGCCTCCTCCCTCCTGCTGGAGTCTCTTCCTCCTTCCTGGTCTCCCAGAGCTGTGACCAAGAATTAAAAGCTGCCTTCTGTGGTAATAACATTGACTCTTGTGTGAGCTGACACAGGCAGGCTGCTGGAGCCAACACAATCTCACAGCCAGAATGCAAAGAGTAAATTTATTTCTATTATGTTCCTGAAGCAACACCTGTGCAGAGGGACATGAGTGGAGATGCAGGCATCCTTACATGTGGTTCAGTGCTAGAACCAGCCTGCTGTTCACACTGGTCGATCGGCCGTTTTGCACGTGGTTTGTCCCCCATGCTGTGATCTTCTCTGTGTTCTCATCTGTCCATTGGGGTGCCTCCAGGCCTACCAAAAACCTACATTACCTCTATACACATGTTCTACTTCCCAAGGCATACAGAGGGTAAACAGCAATAGACATGCTATATCTGTTTCTCGGTATTGCTGTTTGAGTCTTTGCTATCCCCAGCTGCACGGTCACTTGAGCATATTTACAACTGTCCTTGCCAGCCTTCCATTTCTAACCCTTTTCTCCCAGCAACTCTCTTTGTTCTCTCCTTGCCTACCTGTGAGAAACTAGAGGCTTCCCTCATAGGATTAACTGTCCATGGAGCTGATATTCTGGCACAGTGTACCTTTGAACAGTGAATGCCTGTTTTTCTAATGGACCACCTTGTGCCACTGTTAAAATTATGCAGTACTCTGTATAATGCTATTTCTTCCTTTTCAGAACGTTCGAGTTCAAACAAAGTGCAGCAGAGGGTGAGTAATGACTTTACGTTGCTTGGATATTGTGTTTGAGTTTCTTCCCCAGTTCTGGCCAATTACTGCATTCTGGAGAGGAAGGACCTTGAAAAACATAATCCACAGTAGAGATGTCTCTTCTATTCTAACCAGACAGGAGTAACTCAAGTGAGAACCATTAATCATGACTATGGGGTTTGGAGTCAGTGGGCAAATAGTAGGTTTGACAGCTTAATTTTCATGGGTGGAAACTATTTCCTTGCTTCACACAAGTATGGATGCTAGATAATCTCTTAATGCACAGTTAAACTCACAGCTTTCCAGTTTCTCACTAAAGGAAGAAACAGGTAAGAAATGCTGTTAGAACAGAAGTTCCAGAACTGTGATGCTGTTCAGTTTCTTACTTAGCATTGGTTTATAAAGAATAAATTGGGATAATGGGTGGATGTAGGTTGATGTTGTGTTTTGTGACGCTACAGAGAGATACAATCCAGAACTGCTGGTTGTGATGGCTATGGAGTGAAGGAGTTGGCTTTCTAAAATAGTACAGCTGTGTGCACAGCTTTTCTGGTATGAGGTTCCAGGATGAGATACACCTGAAAAAGACATGCTGTTTGGGGATGCCATATTCACTGCATAATGATTTCACATCCACTTTGTCAGGATCAACAAAAGTATTTCCTAAGTATTGCAGACTTGATTCCGTATCTGAATCAGGCATGTGCTTTACACATATGTAGGGAATATGTGCCACTACAACTTGAGGTGAGCTGAGGCAGCTTGGATTCCTCTGCTGTACTTCTGAGTTTAGTATGCTGGTTAGTATGCTTCTATCATTCTGGTCATTGTTTTCATAGAGGACTTCCAGATGACTTTGAGTAGACAGAATGATATGGAAAATGACTGCTGTGGGGCCTGAAGTATTTCTAGTTTGTCATTACTCTGGTTTGACTGTTCCTGAGGGGCCAAGATTGGCATCTTGGTTGGAGATTTCAGTTTTCTACTATCCATCTTGAGCTGAAAGAATTAAGCCCCTTTTGGAACTTGATCCTGATTCCTTCTGAATGGGAACACAAGAACTCTCCATACTTAACTGCCTCTGCTTTTTGAGTTTCGTGTGGGCTGAAATAGTTTGGAAATTGAACCTGTCTTTCCTTGGCAGAGGGCTGTTTAGAGAAGAGAGACGTTTCTTCTAATGCATGGGGTTTTGGTGTTGTTTTTTCTGTTCCAGGATAAAAAGAAGGAATTTGTGTCCACCACACCTTACAGACTCAGAAAGAGACTAGCAGGTAAAGATCAGCCTTTGCAGTCAGCTGCCAGAGAGTGAGGCACTGGAGTGTTTTCCTGTTGAGCTTCTGTCTGTGGTACCAGTGTGACTGAAGCAACCTGATTCATCCTGTAGAAATGTCCTTAAGGAAATCTCTGTAGACCTTTCTCCTACAACTGATTACTACTAAGGTGGGAGGTGGAAGAGTTAGAAGCACCAAGTTACTGGACTTCCATAACATGATCAAAAGAGACAAAACTTGCAGTAATCTTATCTATGCTGACATTTAGTGTGGCCCAATTGCTTGAACCAGGCATAAAACTTTTTGACGATGGCTGGGACATCCATGTCAAAGTATTTCCAATAACTAGTTGGCTAAAACAGAATGAATGCAGAGGAGAGTTTAGTGCATAATGTTTCATCTTCTGTTTCTTTTGTGTTGAGAGACCAAGACTGAGCCAGATTTTCATCTGTGCTCTTCAATCAATGCTGCTAGCAGAGGTATTTTACAAGAACTTTTTTTGCAGAATATGATAGAAGATAGTCAGCCTGCATGACTGGCATTTAGGAAAACTGACGTAGAGATGCTAAGAGAAATGGGGAATTTCATTGTCCCTTTTTAGTCTCTTGTTATGGTACGATGATGTTTCTTAGTATCAAGGAAGAAGCTTTACTTAGCAATACTTTTTGATCCTAGAGCTGCAGAAGAAATGGCCATATGTGTTTGCAGTTCTCTTAAGCATTGATTTTACCTTTCTGTGAAATATATTTAGGATTCATGTGCTTGTAAAACATCTAGAAAATGTGTGAGATAATGCAAAATAAGTTCTGTGTAAGAAGTCATTCCTAGCTTTTAACCTTAAAATTTATGCTCTAGCTCCAGATCCCTATTTAGAAAGTGAGAGTGAGTATTCTGCTTCCTGCTCAGAGGAGGATGAGGAAGAACAGAAAGAAGTCAGCACTGTTTTATCAGAACAAAAGACTCCGGCAAAAACTAAGGCTGCAGCTACACCTCCTCCCAGAAACAGCCTAGGCAAAAAAATGAAGGAGCAAAAGATGGTGAGCATGCAAAAATATACCCCTGAGCTAGCAAACATGAGGTATATATACATTGTCATGTATAGTGACAATTATCTGTTAGTGACTACACCTGACTGTGCAGAAGAACTACTAAACTCATTCAGATCAAACCAGCTGGACTGGCTTTTGCTGTACTTCTGAGTAATCCCTGTTGGACAAGCGCCATGTAAACCTGTGTGCTAATCCAGTTGGCATCATTAGCATTTTCAGAAGGAGAAGTCTGAGATGTCCATGGAGCAGGAGACCTTATATTGAGACAGGATGAAGAAATTGATTCCTGTAGTACCAAAAGGAGCACACACTCTGTTCTGGCTCGGTGTTCAGGTTGTCTTACTTCCTTCCAGCACCAGGGATCCTCACACCAATTAAGAATTACTATAATGTTATCTCGCTCAGAATCTCTTTTCTGGCTCTCTTGTCAGGAAAGAATCACCTGACTAGGTTAGCTTTGGCAGAATGCTGCTATAGAAGCCACTTTTGCAAGTATTTTCTTTCTATATTCACCCTTGCTCTATGTCTCATTGGCCATCTTAAGGAGAGGGGTAACCTGACAGCAGGACGGGGGTTGCTGATCTTGCTGTCCTTTTATAGGGCAACCTGGTGGAGGAATACTTTGAGGCTCACAGTAGTTCCAAAGTGCTCACTTCAGACCGAACACTGCAGAAGTTGCGGAAAAGAAGATTGAATCAGGTACAGTTCATAGTGAGTCACACAACTCTGGGCTTTTGATTTCTCTGACAGAGAGTTCCCTCATCAAAATTTCTGATGTTGCTATTTTTACTTTATTTCTACTGATTACATGGTCAGTGCTAATGCTGATTTAGGTAGCAATTTAAGCAGTATGTTTTCTACTGCTGCTCTGAGCAGGGACAGTGCCCAGTTGTTTGAACCTGAGACAGTAGGGGAAATGTAAGGAGGAGGCACTGTCTGGTGAGCTCACAGCTGAAAGCTGCAGTTACCGGAAAAGGTCGAAGTTTGCTTTTGGGGAAGGAGAAGCAGAATTGTAGAGACTTGCTTTAAAACATCATTTTTGTCAATTAAATGGTAGGGGGAATTACAAACTGTCTTGACTCTTTATGTATAGAGGAAATCAAGAGAGCTGATTACGTATGAGTGTTACTAGGAGACAGGAATAGTCTGATGGTGGTGACTGAATTACATTATTTTTCTCCACATGTGACTTCCACAAGGCAGTTCACATCAAGCAGTTGTACCTTACAAGGACAAGTCTCAGGGAGTTGTGTAGAATACCTGGAGCTCTTGTGGCTGTGACTGCTTTTTGTACCCATTTGTATTTTAAAAGATGGCATATATGCAGACTGATGCTTGCTGTTGTCTGGAATTGCTGCCCAGAGTAACATCTGGATTGTTAACAAGTTCCTTCATAACAGCTGTGGAAGGAAATCAAGGCTTACAGTGTTAAAGCTACTGCTGGCTTGGAAGTAGTTGAAGGTTTAGCAGTTCTATCTCTCTGTATTTTGTTTGTCTGATACATTGAAGCTGCCTTTCCAGTGTGAACTGTCTTCTGCTGCAAGGGAGTGGGAAGCAAAGCTGTTAAAATTGAAGAGAAGGAGAGGCCAGTGTAGATTTGATGCTGTCATGCTACTGTGCTGTTTAAATGTCAGCATCACAGCATATCTTCAAAGCTGAATTAATCCTTTGATTCTTGATGCTTTTCTACATTGAGCTATCAGCTGCAAATTATATCCTTTCTGCTGTATTTTTTTTTAAGATGGTGGGCATTTTGAGCTTTCTCTTGTAGTGACAAGCACCTGAACCCTTGCTAAGCATGTTGATTGGAGCCTTTGTTCCCATGAGCAGGGATGTGATGTTGTATCTTGCTGGCAGAGTGCTTGGTGCTGTGTAAGCTCTGTGTGTATCCGTTTTTCCTGTAGTGGTTTCACATACTTGGCAGGAAGAGAAAAATACACAGCATGTCATCTGTTCTAGTCCTAGTCTAGCTGCTGTTTACAATAAGGTTACTTAATCTCTGCTGCTTTGTGTCTCCAGTAGCAAAACTGTGCTTAGTGGGGTCTTCATGGGAAGGAAAAAAACCTAGCCACAAACTGAGTGCACTGACAATGAAAACTATTCTCTTTAGATAGGGAGCATGCTAGATGGTGTTTTAAGGACTTCAGGTAGATCTCTTGCTTTTTGTCAGCTTTAAATGACTGTCATCTCTTTCTCAACACAGCAAACACTGCATGATCTCTTGAAAAATGCTCCCCTTGCCTATGCCGCTGAAATTAGAGACCTTAACCAGCAACATGAATCCCTGTTTTCCAAGTGGATGCTGCAGTTGCAGTAAGTATCCAAGGAGAATCACTGAAGAAGCATAGTTAAAAGGCACTGCCAGTAAACTTACCCTCATGTCAATAACATCTTGTGGGTGAATTAAGGAGCAAATTTTTTTTCTTTGATTGCTTAAATTTAAAGATGGGTTATATTAATTTAGTTCAGTGCTTCCTGTAGACCAAATCATATCTGATTAACCTCTTTAACCAAATGTCTGAAGTTCAGTGAAGTTGCATTCTACCTGGTTAGTTTGCCTGTGCCTCTCTAAACCAAGCTAGAGGGCATTCACAAGCAAGGAACATAAATAGTGAGAGAACAGGGAAAATTAAAATTAAGAGAAAAGTGCTCTTTGAGAGGAATCGTTTCTGTTTACAGCAGTGAGTTAGTAGTGAGTAGCCCACCCTCACCATCTCTTCAGTGGTGTAGCGGTTAACTTTCAGTGCCCGTGGTATCTAATGATCTGGGCACGAAGAAACCCTAATGCTTTTGGAAACACTGGCAATATAAATTTTTTATGGCTTTGTATGTATCTTCATGGGAAGAAGAGTGAACATTCAGGAAAACAAACTGAACTATAGAGAACGTTTGAGATTCTGAAGCACCTTAAAGAAAGCAGACCACCACCTCTAAGGCTGGAGCCAATACTGGTGATGAGAAAGCCTCTTGGAAGCTTTTGCAAGGAAGTGGAGTATAAGGAAATTTGTGGTCCATAGGGTGGAACAGACAGTATGAAGAAAATATCAGCTTTGAAAGTTGGAGAGTTGCAAGAGGAGGAGTTCTCTGTTACTTGGTGATCTGGGCAAATGTTAGAGATGAATGTGGCAGGGCAGAAGAAACAAATCCCTTGATCGCAATAAAGTTAGTGACAGCTGTTGAACACCTTACCTTTGCCAGTGCTGTTTGAGAAACCTGATACTCTTTCTGATCAAGATAATGCTTTTCCTGCTTCTCAAACCTGAACAAAGTTTTGTGGTTCTTGTGAGGACCCACGCCTGAAAGTAACGAAGTGCTTAAGATTCAGAAATGCTCATTGGTTGAAAGGAATGACAAAAGTCAGAGGGTCCACCAAAAAAAAAAAAAATCATAGTTTTAGGTTAAATCCCACACTTGGCATGGAAATTGGTTTGTTAGTCCCTGACCTACTACATAGGCACATGGCACTGGGTTTTGGATAAAGGGACAGGATGAAGGGAAAAAGAGAAGCTGAAGAGCTTAATTTTAAAAAGGAGACATGATTTAAAAAGTTCAAAAGAGATTACCAGCCCTTGCTCCAGCACTGAGCCAGCTGAGGGGATGCTGATCCTGGATTCAGCATTGATCCAGGTCGTAAGTCATGATCCAGCTGTGTTGGTTCAGCTGATTTGATGTCCAGGGTCTGGGGAACATGGCCTGAGCTTGTGCAGGGGGGTTGCCTTTTTATGGACAGGTGTCTCTGCCCCAAAGACAGGTTTGTTGCTTTCTGTGCTTATCAGTTATCATGCACAGTTTGTTCTTTCAGGCCTTTCTGGAAAAGGCTCAGAGGGCTTTGGGGGTCTTTAGTAGTCACAGTCCCACCTTATAGTCCATGTCCATTTCCTGCCAATCATTCCTGTGCTTGCACTGTACTTTGTTGTTGTTGTTCTTTCTCATGGAAAGATTTTGCCCTATCTATCTCCACCAGGGCCCCCTTTTCCAGCCAAAATGTGTTCTTTCTCACAGCATGTTAGTACCAATAGTCCTTGGTTACTACAAATTATTCTTGTCTGTTACTGTTTGGTTGGCTTCACAGTCACCTGGTTATTGGTGTTTGAGACATACTATCAGTCAATTACCTTCTGGGAATTGAGAGCTCAAAAAGATCTCACTCTGTACCACTGCTTGCAGTGTTGTTAGAAAGTGGGCTTTAGTATGCAGCAGCCCCCCATAATGGAGAGCTCAAAGGGTCTTGCTTTATACCACTTTTACAGGGACACAAGACAGTGGGCTTCAGTCAGAGAGATTTTTTCATCCTGGTCACAATTTGAGTCAGTCACTTTGTTTGAAGGTTCAGCAACGGAAGTACTATCCCACTTGGATTGTTATTCAGGCAAGAAAAATGAGTTTCCAAGGCCGCTTTTAAAAAACGGGTGCTCCTTAGAAATATTGGTTCCTGGGAAAAATGTTTCTGATTAGCTGGAGAGAGGTTTAGTCTTGGTGCAGTTCATCAAGACCTAATGAGCTTTTCCCATATCATAGTGTAGCCTGAGAGAGGGTGAGGGATGTGACTGAAGTCAGCTTTTCTGGGTCTCTACAATTCCATACCATGCTGTCTTTATGCTTTCCTGCCTCTTTTTCTGTGGAACAATTAGGATAGGAAATATACATGAGTATAGAGTAATTTTGCTTTGAAATTGTGCCTGAGGATCAGACTCAAAAACCAGTATGAAGGTTTGGTTTTTCTTCTTGTAATTGCTGTGATCTGTAGTAAGCATGTAATGTAATTACTGGTGAGGGAATGTGTGTGAATGTTGATTACTATTTCTTACCTGAAGTTGTAAATCTAGTATTCTGTTCTTAGTCAATAGCATTTTCTTCCATCGATGTTTTGAGGTTTGTGAGCCTCTAGGCTGCTAAAATTATTATTTTGCTAGGATGCACATGCCAAGTTTCAGATTCCTTGTAGCTAACTTTATTAATCAGCTTAAGCTTTTTTTGATCCAGTGTATGTGCTCACTTCTTTGCAGCCTGGGTTTCAATATTGTGCTTTATGGACTGGGCTCAAAGCGTGATCTGTTGGAGAAGTTTCGTACCTCTCTGCTCCAGGATTCTGTTCACCTGGTGGTTAATGGATACTTCCCCAGCATCACTGTGAGATCTGTAAGTGTGCAGAAAGCTTGTGGGTTTATGTAATCACCCTGTGTTACAGACACCTCTAGAGTCTTTCAGTGTAAAATGTTAAGGAAACCTGCTGCAACCTATGAATGAAGAGCAGTTCCTCTCTCTTATAATACTTTGAAGAAATTATCCCATACATTTTCCAAGGAATTGCAGTAATTTCTGTCATTAATAGATATTCATCACTCTAAAGCCTTGTTTTATGTCACTGTTTTGAAAAGGGGTATAATTTTTTTGTTTATGTTCGCTGTTTTAGGGATTTTATGGTAATAATCAGATTATCTTTCACAAGGCAGCCAAGGGCTCCGTTTCAGATTTTCCGCATTTCAGTGTCAGAGCCCTTCATAAGGAACTCCTGTTTTCTTTTTCAGATTCTCAATTCCATCACAGAGGAGGTTTTGGACCATATAGGGACTTTCCGCAGCCCCCTTGACCAACTTGAATATATTACCAAAAGGTTTAAAGAAGGTAAAATGTTTATGCATAAAAATGTTGGAGTCTATTTACTGTTAAGAGAGTCTGGACATTTTCTTCCCTTGTAATTTTTATACAGGCAGTTACAGTTTCTTAGTGCATTGTAGCTAGTATACTTTCTTGCTTGTAATTTATGCAACATATATGAAAACATGCATGCAGCAGGAGTATATGTGTACATACATGTGTAACAACCCCATGTAAGCTGTTACCTCGGTCAGTGTTTTACAGCAGGACAGCAGTGTCAAACAGGTTAGAATTGGTTTCAAAAGCAAAATTAAACAGGTGTTTCCTCACAAAATGCTTGCTGAATGATTTCTGAATATCTGTCTTACTTCTTGTATATTCATACACAAATTGCCATGGAATCTTAATCTTGCATGGCAAGATTGGTGTTTCAGTGTTTACATTCTGTTTTTCATCATTACCTTATGAGTATTTCTGGTGGGACCAAGTGAAAAAAGTGGGGTAACAGCAGTTCCCACCTGAGTGTATATAAGTCAGTCTTGCAGTATGCTGTGACTGATCTGACTGATTTCCATTGGCAAGCAAGTATGTATGGATTTGCACAAAAAATGATTATAGTTCTAGAATTGTTTATTCCCAGGGATAAGTACAGCAGCAAAAAGCCAGCTGGAAATTTTAACATCTGCCATTTGCATTATCTGAGCTAGGTCTCTAACTTTTTTTCAGAACTTGTTAAAATTTTCAATGAAGTTATGATCCTTGAGTAGAAAATGCATTTTTACTGTGAGGAGGAGCTTTAAGATCCTAGTCATGTAAATCAAAAGCAGCTAAATAAACTGTGCTTAGACTTCCATTCTAAAATATATTTCTGTGGTCTTCAGTTGCAAAAGAAACACAGCTAAAGTGGCAATTCCTGGTAAAGCTGTGAGCAAGTGGAAAGTGGTTTATAACAGAAAAGCTTAAACTGAAAAAAACCAACCCTGTAGTTGTAATGACAGTGAATTGAGAAAATCCCTTTCAGGTGCACAGTAACACCCAGTGTAGGTTCAAACTAAGCTGTACAAGGAAAGTTATATTGGAGGGATGTATATGAAGAGTGGTGGAATAGATCTGTGCTACGCTGCACTGGGAATGGGAAACCAGCTTGTGTGCAGTTTCTTTGATAGGTTCTCTGCTGTTTTTTCTGACCTTGCAGATTCATCTTTAGAGCTCTATGTCCTCATTCATAACCTGGACAGCCAGATGTTGAGAGGAGAAAGAAGTCAGCAGATCCTTGCACAGTTATCCTCCCTGCCTAGCATTTACCTCATTGCCTCTATTGATCACATCAATGCTCCTCTCAGTGAGTTTCCCTGGACCTGATCTAGCCAAGAGAAGGATCTGTGTTCTGCTTTGGGGCTGCTAAGCATGTTTCATAAGCTCATGTATTGCTTATTATGTATTATTATTACTTAGTATGTATTACTGTTGATGTGTAGAACAGATCTGTTGATGTATGTATAGTCCTGATTGGGAGTGTGGCTGTGCTGATCCAAAACTGTATAAAGATACTGAGAAATACCACTAAGTATAATACACAAATAGACTCCAAGCTTTTTGTACCCTTTGATTTTAGGAACTTAATGAACTGGAGATTGGATGTTATGTCTGTCGTTGCATCTAAACAATTTTCTTTTATCCGTCAGTGTTGTGGGCAGAATGGGAGCTTCAGACAAAGTTTATTAGAGAAGCCCTCCTGTTGAGCCAGGAGGTGCAGAAAGGACCCCCTTCCTTTGTGAGCTCTTCTCAGAGAGGATCTAGGTGTGGCTGGACCCAGTTTTAGCCCCAGACTTAGTTGATGGTTTATGTTATAGGATTATATAGGTGTAATTGAACTTTTGTCTCACAAAATAAAGGATGGCAAAGCAAATATAGTTAAATAAATTACTTACTTACACTGATTATGATCAGACTAAAAGATCCTAATCAGAATTATTTACTACGCAGCACAGGTAGCTATAGCTATTAGTATAGTTCACTCTTTAAAGCAATGTTGAAGCAATTATATTAAAGCTAGCAAAAACCATGCAAGTACAGATTGATGTTACCCACCCATACCAACAACCATGGGCAGATCTCTTCAGCTCAGCCTGGAGGAGTAACCTTGAGGGGCATCCCCACTCAAGGGAGGAATCTCCACACATTCTGAGAAAGGTCTTGTTACAGCTATTTTACCCTCTTCTCTAGGCAGAGCTTCCAGCTACAGCCAGAAATTGTTCACACACTCCTCTGACTGTGGAAGGATTTACAATGTATCTGTAGAAGAGGGATGCCTGAAAATGTTTTGTTGCAGGGAATTTATCTGACTGGAACTGCAGTTATCAGGGTGTATGTAATGTGAATTTCACAATCATATATTGTTTCCTCAATCCCACAGAGTACTACATGCATTTTAATATTGTTTGTTTAACACCTTAGAAAACATAAATCTCTCTGTTTTGTCTGCTCTTTCTTTTCTCTCTGTCTAGTGTGGGATCAGGCAAAGATGAGCCTCTATAACTGGCTTTGGTATGAAACAACCACATTTAATCCTTATGTGGAAGAAACATCTTATGAGAACTCCCTTTTAGTACAACAGTCTGGATCTTTGGCTTTGAGCTCCCTAATGCACGTCCTGCATAGCCTTACTCTCAATGCCAGGTAAGACAGTTACACTTCACAGTAACACTTGCCAAGGACCCAGTCCTTACAATCTGTGTTTTCTGGTAATAGTGTCTGAGACAAAGATGATAGGACCTGGCTTCCAGTTGATTGGTTACTTTAAATGAGCAGCATTTGTGTAGCAAACCTTGTTCCAGTGATGAGATTCACAACCAGGTCTTTGTGCATAAGGCAAATTAGTTAATATTTTCTAATGGTGGGAGTTTGGGGCTGTTTTTAAATTATTATTACTTTGATTTCCCCCTTTCCTCCTTTCACTTAGGGGGATATTCAGACTGCTTGCTGAGCACCAGCTGGAGAAAAAGGACAACCCATCTTATCCAGGTAAGTACCCACCTTTTCTCATCTGTTTGGGGTGTTGCTGTTCACAGCAGCCCTGGGTTTTGGTATGCAGGTTACATCTCCAGCAGCAGAAGTGCTGGAATAGTTGGCTCGGTGAGGCTCACTCTTTCTAGTGGCCTAGAAACTAGACTTGGACAGGATAATCAGTAGACCAGCTGGTTCTGAAGGACTGCTTCTTACATGCTTAGACATGACTGAGACTGTTGGTGAGGGCTGTGGAGTAAAAAAAAGTTAGAATGAAGACTGAATTTTTATAACTTGCACTTAAATGTCCTATATAAATGACTTGTGATGTACCCATGCTTTCTAGGATACATGTCACTGTCTGTAACAGGTGTTGCAGTGGATATGAATAACATTTTAATGGTAAAGAAAGCAAGTAGAGGAATTGGAAATTAAGAGAGATTAACAGCTGTAGAAAGTGCATTTAAAATGCTATTAAAATTCCATTAGGCAACAGAGTGACTGGAATGTTAATTAAGTTATTTTCCATTAATTACTGAAGTATTACCATGGCTGTATTCTTGCTAGAGGTGATGTTACTGTAGCCACTCTGGTCTAAGCCAAAGCAAGACTTTCAGGTGGATAATACGCGGTGTTAGACCTGGAAAAATCTGACAATCTTACTACTTCAGTTTCTTATTCTTGCCTTTTTCTTTCTCCAGGGCTGTCTTTCCAAGACTTTTACCAGCAGTGTCGGGAGGCTTTCCTTGTGAACAGTGACTTGACACTCAGGGCACAGCTCACAGAATTCAGGGACCACAAGCTCATCCGGACCAAGCGGGTGAGTCCAGGGAAGAATTCTATTCAGCCACTTCAAATAAAAAAATGCTTACTTGCTGTATTGTTTTAAGCATCTAGGAACTGGCAAGGGGCTGGAATTCTGTAATTATAGCTCTTTGCATGCCTCCAATTTGTCAACACCCTTGACATGGATGGAGGGTTGTAGAAATGCAGTGTGCTTTGGTTATTCAGCAACCTACATGTCTTCTTTTTGACCACTGTGAAAAGTAGCAGACTATGAGTCTGCCAGTCTGCTTCCAATAGTATTACCTGTATTTCTGTAAGGAAGGAATGCAGACTGGTCGTAATAATGAGGCAGTACAGCAGTACAAGATACAGGAACACAGTGTTGAGGAGCTTTGTAGTGTCAGACAAGCATAACCCACCTGAAGATTTCTCACTTAGTGACTTTTCTCAGTATTTGTGCATTTCCTGTGTTGCTCCAGTGAAATATTCCAGGTTTTCAGTAATGCAGTTGTTCAGAATGCTGTCCAGCTCTAATCCAGACTGCAGATAAATGCTAGCCTTGCAGTGCTGTCTAGTGGCTTGCCTGATATTGTACACTGGTGTTAACAATGTCTGTGCATGTCTGTTCTCAGGGAGCTGATGGTGTGGAATACTTACTAATTCCCGTTGATGACAGTACCTTGACCGACTTCTTAGAGAAAGAGGATGAACATGTGTAACGTCTCTGTGTCCTCAGTGTCTACAGCAACTGCTCTCAATGGCTGCTGGAGAGGGGCCTATGCTCAGATCTCTCTTTCTCCAACCTCACAGCTGCTGCACTAATAAGTAATAATTCTGATGAATCTTGCTCATTGTTCAACTACCTCGGGTAGTCTGGAATGATGACTTCTGTACGCAAGGCCTCTCTTGCGCTCTAGGTGGATTTGTCTGCTTTGTCTCCTAGCTCAGATAACGCCTTCTTCCAATATGTGCAGCCAGCCTCACAGCCAGAAAAGCAACCATGGTGCGATTGTGCCTTCTGCTCTCTACCTCAGTAGACATGAGGGTTTTATTCGAACAATTTACTTGGGAAGTGCAAATCACAAGATGGTCAAGAGCTTTAGTTTGTACTAGTGGTGCAGCTTTTCTCAACTGAGTGCTATCCAGTACTCCTCTACCATTTAGAAAAAACTAGCTTCCAATGTATGAAGACAAGATTTATAGTGCTGCAGGACCTGCCTTGACTGCATGAGGAAAGGAGAATACTAGTGGGTTTGGGATGCTTCGGGTAACTTAGTAAATTCTGGCAATAAAACTGAAGGACTTGTCCCAAACCCACATTTTTTATAAGATTTAGATAATCAAAATTATGATGGACATATGTCATTGCCTGCTACTTTCCAAGGTGCAGTCCAGGAACATGAAGAGGCTATTAAGCTTTTTTGTTTATTTTTTTAAAGCTTGATTGTATATTTATATTTTTTACATCAGGAATGTCCGCTGATCCTGGAGGATGCTTAAAATGCCACTTAGAACCTCTCCCTTTTTTTAAGCTCTTAAAGTTTGGGAGACTGCTCAAGTTTGACATATTTTCTTCAATTCTTATTTTTCTCAGTTATGTGGGAGGAAGCTCTATAGTTCCATCATTTATAGTCTGCCAGCCAGACTTGAGGGACTCTGTATGCCTAATACTTGTTAGCTGTGTTGCAACTCAGTGTTGTAATAGTTCAAATCAATCAAATAAAGTGCTTTATTAATTTTCGTTAGCTTGTCTTTCACAATCTTTTTATTTTACAGGAAAGATAGAGATCCTTGTGGCAATTATGCAAAAGCCTTGTTTTCATTATTATGTCAAATACCCATGCAGAAAATTTCAAACTACTGAGTAGAGATATTTTATACTTTCTTATATCAAAACCAAGAAGCATTTGCCTGCCTTTCAATACCAGTATATAGCTTTTGAAGAGAACCAAAATATCCCATGGAGTAATAGTTAACCTCATCTGCCCCTCACTGACAGAAGCAAGAGAGATGTGTGACTTTTGTATTAGAGACCTAGAGCATCTACCTACCTGTAAGGGTTGGCCCAAAGGTCTTGTTTTGCCTCCCAATCGTCAGGACAGAGACTGGGACAGACCCCCCAAGACACACTTGGCCTGGCTGAGGGGGGGATTGCTGCGGCACAGTGCTTCATTCTTCATATAGGTCCTTTCCCTTAGGAAAGAAGAAACTTCTTCTCAATTCTCAGCATACTGAGGTGCCTTCATGGAATTGGTAAGAATGATGACCTTTATATAGCCCAGGTAGCTTCAGATAAACCAGTCATCTCTTCCATTTAAATGTAAGTGTAACAAGACATGCAGTTATTAGATAGGAGACATTGCTTGATCAGCCACTTTTATTAACTTAAAAGGATAGACCTAACGTCTTTACAAATCTGTAATGAAATATTTACCATCCAGAAATGGTAGGCTATACAACTGTGTGATTCTTTTCTTAAAAAGAAAAATTCCCAACAGAAAAAACTAACTTGGAAAATAAAATTTGTTCTCTTGTGAAAATACTACTTATTCAGTTTTAATAATCCTGTAATTAAAAACCACAGTTACAGAAACTGGTTTAAAAAGAAAATAACAAAGGCATTTGAATGAATTTACAGCTTTGTTAAGGAATTGAGTTTCAACCTTACAAAGCTTTTTGTGAATTGAGAGTCCCTCTTTTGAAAAGCCTTAAAGTTGCATTAGTGATAGAGTGTGCAATCAAATACTAGTACCAACAACTGGGTTTGTGTTCTCTATTTGCATCTGAGTGGTGCCTTAGTAGAACTGTTAATGCAAATAGTTGATCTCCATCCTTTCATTCACTACTATTTCTGAAATTTATTAGGTAAAATATCAGTGACTGACATGATTTGACGTAACTGTAGTAGGGTGGAACTGCTGCATAAGCTTAAATGTGGAGATTAGTCAGGTTTTATATATTTTACCCAAATCAATCCTTGAGTATCATGGTTATCAACTGTATGTAGTAACATTAAGCAGTAACAGTAAATTTTTTCAAGTACAGTCCAGTAATTGAGTAAATGACCCTTTGGTATTACAAAACAAACATTTATTTTTCTGACATGACAAAATATACCCCAGACATTCAGCATATAATGCAATCATTCTGTGCTGGACTAATTGAAAGCACCTTCATTAAGCTCTGCAGTTGGATAGGTCTCTGCAAGATTATCCCATTGACTGAGTTTTCTCTCTTTCTCCAATTTTTTTCCCCCTATGCCACCTGGAGAGGATCTCTGTCTTTCTCAGACACAACGATGTTGATTTTGTTCTGTAGGTGGATGGCGAGTGCGTCACGCAGCTCTGACAAGAAGCCTCGCTCAGTGTTACTGTGCTCACACAGAATAACACTTATCCCATTGGCAACTGCATCCAGCACATCATGGTGGGACATCTCTCCTGCCATTTTGAGAAAGAAACATTATGGAGATCACTAATGGTACAGTTCAGGTAACCAGGTCTCTGCAATGTATGGAGCATCTCAGCTAAAAGCTGTGGTGATGTAATGGAATATAGGCTGTGAGCAGAAATGGTCAGTAGGAACATGGAACATTCCTTCTCCAGGGTCCTTTGAAAGACTCAGCTGATATCTCTGTATGAAGCTGAGTCAAACCACAGAAATTCCTAGCCATCTTTGAATAGTTGTAAATTCTACCAATTTGGGCAGAAAATAGAAATGCTCAGAGCGGTGAGAAAGAGAATGGAGGAAAGCAGTTGGGAAGCCTGAGGGTCAGCTCTGCAGGGCTACACATAATGAGGAGAAGGGGCAGCAACTCCTACAGAATGCAAGGTGGCCTTCACATTGTTGAGCCACAGGGAATAGCTGTCCCACTGCTGGAAGACAGAATAATGGACTAAGTGTCCCTTTGGTTGGACACACTATGGAGTTTCTATGGAACATTCTGTAGACTACATTTTATTTTGTTTTCCATTAGGGAATTCTGTAGGGAATAGAGGAAATAAATGTTGCCAAAGGAGAAACACATTGAAGACTGCAACTCACTGCCATCAGCACTTATTTTGTGTTGAAATAAATGCTGTAAAGTAATGTTTTAATTCAAATACTTTTCATGATACCACACTGCCTTTTGATCCACGTTATCTTCACTTTAATGTTAGTCTGTCATTCCAGTAACTAACAAATTGTTTGTCAATTATAAATAACAGGAATTTTTTGTGGTCAAATATTTCAACAGCCAGTCAACCCTCTTATTTTTTGCTGGGGTTTGTTTGTTTGCCTTTTTTCTCTAATGATTATTTTTATAAAGATAATGGAACAGCAGTCTATTATTACCTGTGAGATAGAGGTCAGCTTCTGTCCCCTTCAGGACACTGCTCCCAGAACCAGCACACAGAGCAGCTTTCTTCACTGGTGATTCTGCAGGATACAAGGTGCCACAGTTAAACTCCTTCCCCTTTGTTCAGTCTTCATGTGTGTATTGCTAGCAATTGTTTCAGTTAACTACTACCTTGATTTTAGAGTCAAAGTAGATTTGTTAGAGGAAGAGACACATCTGTCAGTTTGAAAGAGTCATGAGCCTGTAACGCCTCTGACTACAGCAAAATCCTCTGTGATAGGTAAATTTTTTTCAAGGGGCAGGAAACTTTGCAGGAGACTCCAGCACAGAGGCTGGGTGATGGCAACCTTTCTCCTAGTGAGGTGTTAGTTAGATTTCTGAACTCTTTAATAGGCCACTACTCTTTCCAGGACTCTTGTTCTGCCACTGTTAGGTTTCCCAACTAATGATGCCACTAAGGCAGCATTTTGCCTCTGAGATATACTGGTTCCTAACTTACAGCTCTCAGAAGGCCAGTCTTAATGCACGCTGGAAGCTTGAAAGCTGCTCTATGCCAATAAAAATTGTCCATTTACTGTGATTGCTAAGTCCAAGCTATTACATATATGACAGTGATGTGAATTTTAATTCTTCATATGTTACATTCACTAAGGAGAGGGGACTACACAACACAGGGACTTTTCAAAATCTATTAAAGTTTTACCTTAACAGAGTAAACCAAGATTAACCAAGTACGTTGCCTTGCTGTTACTGCTGATTTAAGTGAAGCCACACCACTTCAATCCCACACCATAGAAAGAGGCTTTGAAATAGTTTGGGGATTTTTTTAGTGCAGTTGTCAGTCTAATAAGATTTCTGCCTCCTAAGTTACAAAGAGTTCTCAACAAATTTACTCACACAAATTCTCCTAGTTCTGCTCCTTGAATAGCTAGGAGAGGTAGCTGGGATAAAAGGATGTTTACTCCACATTAAAGACCCCACTGTTAGAGCTAGTTCACCTTCTTTATATTTCATCAAAGCATAGTTCTGTATTCATAGTGATACCATAAAGTGTCTTACTCTTAAAATAATCTGAATTTTAACATTCACTCACAAAAGGGAACATACAATGAAACAGTACATGTTTGTGCCTGATATCCTAGGCAGGAAAGAAAAAAATCTTAGTCATTATATAAATTACAAAAAAATTTTATCTTTCATTCAACATGTGCTGTCCCTTCTTCACCACATCAACTAGCGTAATGGGGAATCCCATTAAAATACAGATGAGAGTCTTCTCATGTGACCGTAAATTCTAAGATGCTGTTTCTTAACAGTGCTTCCTAGTTCTTGGAAGTAAACCTGTTAAAGACAGCAGTGTTTCCCACTGCCACAGGCACCCACTCATGCCCCCTGTGTTCCTGCAGTGCCAGTCCTAGCAGGCAGTCTGGCTCACAGGCCCATTTACCGAGTGTCCTGCCTGCTCCCACAGCTACGCGGACGTGAGGCAGCCGCAGGTGAGCTTTGATGCGCTCGATTATGTCTGACAAGGAGACCGGCTCACTCAGGGTGCACAGGCGTCCCATTCCAGTGTAGGGAAGAGGAGGCTGAAAAGAAATCAAAATTATTGTGACAAAGCTGACTCTCCAGATGCTTGCATTGCTTTCCACACTGTAGCAGGATAAGTATATTGGGTTGCAGGAACGTCACTGAACTTTGCAAAAATGTATGTATGTGATGTTCTCAAATGTAATATATGAACTATGCCGGCTATTGGAACTGATCTACGAATTATTACAGAACACGCAGATAGTTTCATTGCTTTGGAAAATGTGTGTGGCTTCAAATCCCCGTATGCCAGTATTTCAGAGCACTGCAGTAGTACTGGAAAGCTGTGATGGCACTGACTACTGCATTTCAGTGTTTAGGATACTCAGCTCACACAAGTAATTCATTCACAGGAAGTAATTTTGTGATTTTGTTACCTTTTGTAGTAAGAGAATCTCGGTCTTATGATAAAGAAGGCTGTTCTGGGACAATAATGCCACCACCTCCAGCAGTGCTTTCTGAGAGCAGTTCAGACTGACTCGTGTTTGCTCCTCACCTTCAACCCTGAGGAAGGACATGCCTGATACTTGTTAGGAAGCTAGATAAAATTTCAGCATTGTAATTATTATATTACAGCATTATAGTTATTAATTTCAGCATTATTATTAGTCTATCCTAGTGGCTGTTCTACCACTGAGAAAGGAAAAAATTGTAATAGCCATTGTAATAGCCTAGATTTGTTTTGGAAGAAACAAACATCGGAATTTAACTCAACTGTCTTCATCAAATTTCCTGTTAATACTCTTCTTTAAGACCCCTAATCTATGTGATGCTAGACTTGAGTTGCTATTACCATTTACCATGACATAGATTGACCAGAAAGGGACGATTATTGCTTAAGTTTGTCGTTCTGTTACTGACAAATACAGTAGCAATGCACAGAGGAACAAAATTATTAGCACAGTAAAATACAATTACAGCGACTTATTGTTTCAAACAACAAGAAGAATACAACATTAGAGTGGAGCAGATACCTGACTGGGAGAGTAGTGAGACAAGAGATCTCTGGGATGTCTTTGATTTTGGACAGCATTGCATCCAGATGCTCAGCATCTGCACAGAACGCTACCCGGTGAGTGTCCTCAGCTGGAGAGCTTGGTGCAGTTGATGGATGCAGTGGGACAGAAGTACAGGCACCTGAGAAAACAGTACAAGACAGCTGGTTTATAAAGCAGGGTAAGTATCCTAACAGTGATTTAGCACAAATCTGAAAGAGATGGGGCACAAAGATGCAAATTTTGCACTCAAATCCTTTTTCCCTGACCAGAACTGAGGGCTTTTCTCCCATCTCCATCAGGCACAGTCTGTTCTAAGTCCAAAGAAGCTGATGGATATGTATTATTTACCATTCTTAATGCCATCAATTTTTCCCTAAGGATTGTACAAACCAGAAGGAGTTCCTGGTTTGTATGACAGGCTGGCAAAGACATGGCTGTTGTAATGTGTGAGCCACGATACAGGATGAAAACCTAAAATAATTTCACATAGCTTAAATCCTTTGTAAACATTGAGATCTTGTATTTTATAAATTAACGGTGGTGATTTAAAGTCAGTGGTCTCAGCGTTGCAACCACAGTGGTCAGTAAATATGCTCCACCAGTTCCAGATACACCCAATAGCAGAGTCATGCATCTGAAAATATCCTCTTGTATTGGTATTTGGTATACATCACAAAGATAAATTTCCTAAAATGTGTTTAAGGTTACAGTACTATAAAAATACTGGGAAAAATAAAAAACAGTCCTCAAATCATGCCTGTAAATACTAGAAAAAAGAAAAATGAGGAAAGATCCCACCTAAAATAGCATACATGTTTAATAATTTTAACTCTTTTTTTGTTCTTAACAGAATCTCACCGAGTCCCTTTGTTAGCCAGTTATTAACTCCGTGAGGAATGGCATCGTACGCCGTATGTGGAGAATATATCCCGATTCTGTTCTCCAGAGCTCGGACCACCAACCGTTCCTTCCAGGTTTTCCACGTTACTCGCTTGAGTGGTGCGAATATAGGAGGGTGGTAAGAAAGAACGAGGTCTGCTTTCTTCTGCACTGCCTCTTCCATCACCTCCTCAGTGAGGTCGTTAGTGAGGAAAAGGGTGTTCACAGTGTGGGGAGGACTTGGTTCCACCAGCAATCCCACATTGTCCCAGCTTTCAGCCAGAGAGGGGGATGCGAAGTCGTTCAGGGCAGAAACGAGCTCCCGGAGGTTCATGAGGGCGCGTACGGGCGGGTGGCCCAAGGCACGGACGCGGTAGAGAAGCGGGCGGAGCAGCGACGGGACAGGCAGCGGCATGCGGGGACCTGTGCGGGGCCGACACAGGCATCGTGAGCCGCGGGAACCCACGGGCCAAACAGCAGCCACGGCTGCCACGGTCAGTGCGCCCGTCCACCCCCAGCACCACCCGGTACCCGGCTCCCTCCCCGCACACGTCGCCCCGCGCTGCCTTGCGCCAAACGCGCGGAGCTCAAGCTTCATCCCCCTTCCCGCGGCAAATCCGACCCGCAGGGCCCGGGCGCACAGGCTCCTCGCCGCCGAGGAGCGAACGGGACCGGCGGCCTCCCGGCACGGCCGAGCAGGCACCGCGCTCACCTCCCGCCGGAGCAGGGCCGGCGCTGCGGGGCGGTTCCTGCGGTCGGCCCCGCCGCTTCCGCCGCGCTCGGCGGCGCTGGGACGCCCCCTCCGCAGCGCCGGGATTGAGCTAAGGCCTGCGGCGAGCAGCCGCTTCTCCGGCGGCGGGAGCTGGGTCTGCATCAGCCCCGGCAGGTTGAAGCGGTATGGCTGGGCAGAGGCTCCCCGGTGGAGGAGCCGGGCGGCGGGAGGAGCCCGCCTGTTCTGTGCGCGGCATTTCGGTGGTGGTACCTCGGGCAGGGAGGGAGCGGTAGCTCCGGCTGCCGTGAATGAGAGGGAGCCGGGGGCAGGTGGGTTCAGGTGGGGACACGGGGTCGGCCCTTCCCTGAGCTCTGCGGGGCTTCACCGGCGACGGCGGGTGGGGAGAGGAGATATTCGCGCGTAAATCTGTCGGCTTCTACGCAGCCGCGGATTTATTACCGTCATTCTAAAGGCTTTATTTTAAAAATATTACAAAGATAAAAACAGTCTGATGCTGTGCTTGGGTGCAGGTAAGCGTCTGTTGCAGGCACTCACAGTTGTCACGAGTTGGCCCCAAATCACACCTGTGTTAGTTATTGGTATTTGGCTTTTAATAATGAATTTATTCCGTCTGCTGTTCTGCTAGCTGCCGTAATATTTGCAAAAATTGTTTGCTTAGTATAAATTTTCATCTCAGGAAAGAGTGCTTTTTGCCCTCTTCACCTTTCTCCAAATTGTCTTTTTCTACTCATTTTTCATTCTTTATATGCTGTGTAGTTGTTTAATACAAAAATTTAGCCATATAGTCACTGGAATGTCACCGTAGAACTGTGTGGTGTAAAAGCATATAACCAATAAATATTTTAGAATCAAAAACAAATGGGGATTGGCAGGAAAAAACCCAAGAAATTTCATATGTTATCTTTGCAGGAAATTGCTGTATAGAGGGCTACCTCAGCTTTTGAATAAGCAGGCATGGTAAGAATAAAAGCACATTTTATATGTTTTTGTTGTTTCTGAAATGGTCATCTCTTGGAAGGCAAATAGCTGCTCTCCATCTCAAAGGACTACACGTTTTACTCTGATGCTGTGAGGAATTTGTCATGGAAAGTTCGGGGTTTTCATTTCAAGTTATTAAAAAGATACTGTGGAAAGAAGAACAGGTTGACTTACATCAGTCTGAAACATAATTATGCTTTCACTTTAGAGATCTCAGATTTTAAAGCTACTTTGGCATGTATTTCATAATCTAGTTTGGTTTCTTTTGCCAGAAGTATTAGTCTAGTTGCAAGAACATACCTCTGCTTCAGTGTATGTAAACCTCTGCACTCACAGGCTTTTAATACTTTAGCAATTAAAGAAATAGAGATAAGACTATATATGCCTTAAACTGTTCATACACCTTCTATAGCATCTTCATGGACATTGTGAGTAGCTGTCTTCTTTACTTGTATACTTTTGGAGCAGCATGTCAGTATCAATGTTGTGCTGAATTTTATTAGTTTTGCTGTACAGTTGTCCCCACAGTAATTGTTTTTGCATAGTTTAGCACTTTCAACAGAAGCACTGTGATATATTTCACCTAATGAGATAAATTTTCTTAGGTCACTAGGTAACCGATTTTAAATTTTATGAGGATAACTTATAAATTCTTAAGAAAATTAAGTTAATTTGTAGATTTACTTGTCTCTGAAGGCACATCATATACAATACCATTCAGAACTAGCCTTATCAGTCAAAAAGCTGCAGGCATCAGTTGCTCCTCTAGTTGTGAAGCAGCAAGCTGTGTGTGCCATCCAAAATAGATACAACCTTGATTCTTCACCTTTACATTCAAGTGACTGAGTAGGTCTTGTTTGCAAATAAATAATGTATTTCTGGAGTGTAACAGCATGCAAAAGCTACTGCATTATCATGACAAACTTGATTTGTACTGAAACCAAGCTTTCTAGAGGTTGTGCCAGAAATGCGGATGGCTTGCGACAGTAGCCTTGCTTATGGCCATATGTTGAAGCAGTGGTTATATGCAGTGCATGCTTGCTTATGGTCTTGGTGGGGCTGGGAAATAAAACAGAGTCTGTTTGTATTGTATTGCTGATTTTATTTTCTGCCTTTTGCTCAGGCTGTCACGCTGCATACTGATGTGGGAGATATTAAAATCGAATTATTCTGTGAGCGTACTCCAAAGACTTGTGAAGTAAGTCAAATACCAGGAGTAGGATTGCTTAGTGGTGAAACAAAGCAATAGTGAAGACTGTGGAGGAGGTGAAGTGGCTTTTGCAATTTCACCTTTTCATGTCATGGAATACTTACATTTTAAGCTGGTGCAGTGTCTGTTCCACTCACCAAACTTGTACAATTGTCATACTGCCTAGAGTTTGATGCCTGTTTCTCACTTGATAAGGTTTACTTAAGGGGTGCTTCTCTTGAAGTTCCAGCATCTCCAGAAGTATCCTTTGCCTTTAAGGGGAACTACAGCACCTAATGTGGGATTCCCAAATTTCCGTGGGTTTACTCATACCCTCACAGACTTCATTTTAGTTTAAAAGAGCGAGACTCACTCACTGTTTGTCAGGGACCCCAATTTAGAATTTATGCAATAAACTGTAATTGAAATATATTTCATTTATTTTAATGAAAAAGCTGAGGCGTGAAGTTATTGAGTACAAAATTACATGTGCAGAATAAAATTGTTGAATGAGAATGATACTTGAGAGCATGTCTTGGGCTTCTTGTTTGTTCCTCAAGTCAGACAGCCTTGCACTGAAAGCTTTTTATTTGTTGCGTGTGTGGCACTATAAAAGAGTTTATTGGCTATGATTTGTTTATGACTGTCTGTGGCAGTACTCTGTGGAATTCTCATGGTCACAAAGCAAAGCAGAGGTAAAAGCAGTGGTCTTGCCAATGCTGTCATTTTAGTAAGATAGTACTATTTTTCAGTTGTTTGTTAATATGGTTTGTTTGATTTTTGTAGAATTTCCTGGCTCTTTGTGCTAGTAACTACTACAATGGATGCATATTTCACCGAAATATAAAGGGCTTCATGGTTCAGACAGGGGATCCATTAGGTAAATTCTTCTGTCTGGGTCTTTCTATGGAAAAAATGTACATAAAAATAAAATGTAAGGAAATATAAAGGAATTATAGGTATTAAAACAAAATGTAAGTAAAGTAAAATTTAAGAGTTATTGTATTGTTGATAAGAGGTTTTTATGATGAGATTAGTTTTCTATGGTGGGCTTACAGAAGTGTGCAGGCATTACCCCAGTTTTAAGTAATCATGCATTCTACAAACTTGAGTTTTACCAGCTGTTTCCACTAAATATGATGGTTCTGTTGACTTAAGTAGAAGTGCTACTGTGCTTTGTGTGGTTTCTGCCTGAAAGGCTGCATCTAAAGCATTTGGGGAAAATGTCATAGTGTCAGCTGTTTGGGAGAAGAGCTGATTCAGTTGTGTCTGCTCATGCTCATACTGAATTTAATTGGAGGATATGTCAGTGTTTTGTTCTGATACTTAATCAAGTTCCTTACATAGAGTTACGTCTTGGTGTAGTGACAAGAGCATGTCTCAAACTAATTGCAGACTGTCTAGGGTCTTTGGTGTATAATGTTGTAACAGAACATAATTTCTGGATTTTTCAGTCTGAAAATCCAGTAATTTCTACTGTGGTGCTTCTTTGTCAGGCACTGGGAAAGGAGGCAACAGCATCTGGGGCAAGAAGTTTGAAGATGAATTCAGTGAATATCTAAAGGTATTTCTGTGCCCTCAATATGCACTTACGTTTTCATCTGAATTTTCTCTACAAAAACTTTCTCTTGATTGAAAACAATAGCTTATTATTAAAATAGGAACAGGCATTTTGGTGCTTTGCAAGTTAGTTTTGAGGGTTTTCATCACTGAAAACGGAACTCAAAAGAATTTCTGACAGCATTTTTCACGCGCTGAAGGCAAAAAAGTAATTTTACACTGTAAGAGCCATTTTGAGGAGCTAATGAATGATTGTGATAGAATATATTAGTAATCAAGATTTGTTCTTAATAATGGTGTTGAGGAAGAGCTTTAAGTTGTAGAGCACCTTGCACAGCTCAGTCCTGGTTTCACAGATGTGTATTCATTCTGAGGTTTTTCCCTTTGTTCAGCACAGTGTCCGTGGGGTAGTTTCCATGGCAAACAATGGTCCCAACACCAATGGGTCGCAGTTCTTCATCACTTACGGCAAACAGCCACACCTGGACATGAAGTACACGGTGTTTGGAAAGTAAGTGATTCAACTGCACACCTCTGGCAGAGTGTGTGAGGGATTTGAGTATTTCAGGGCACATGCAAATGCCTGAACTTCTCAGAGTCTGTTGTGGATGCTTAGTATTTCCTTTCAAAATACTGTTTGCCACATAAAATGTTTTGATTGTCATATTTTGTATAATTCACTTGCAAAGTCCTTGCCTGGTGATACTTAACTGTAAAGTGTGTTGAGATACCTCAACTCTGACATTTAAATCATTATTAGAAGGCAATTTCTAGCAGTTCTGTTTTTCTTGCAGAGTTATTGATGGCTTGGAGACCCTGGATGAGCTGGAGAAGCTGCCTGTGAATGAGAAAACCTATCGACCTCTTAATGATGTTCGCATTAAAGACATTACAATTCATGCCAACCCTTTTGCTCTGTAGCCACAGAATGCCTCAACACATTCTTCAGAGACTGGTCAGATAATTCTCAGATTATGGGGTTTAAAGAGCCATCAAAAAGGGTTACTTCAGCTGGATCCTATCTTTGCTCATTGAATGCAGAATTTTCAGGAGCTGTGACATTGTTTGGGAGTGGTCACAGAGAAGTCTTGTGCTTCAGAAGCCAGGTTTTCCAGAGTATCTTCTAGCATTTTGATTTTTAAACACTGTTTTTTTATACTTGTAAAATAATAAAAACATTAATATTTTTTCCTAATATTTGGTTTTTGTGTTATCTTTGAGTGATGTTATGTTAAAGTAATGTCCTTTGCTATAATTTCATACTACCAGGACTGTGAAACTTTCTCATAAAGTGTCATCTTCCTTACTCAAGTTTTCTTAAAAGAGTAAAGTAAGATATGCAATTTTTTTCCTAGGTGAAAGCAGTGTCACAAATAGATTAAACCTTTCAGTCCCAGAAGATTAAAGAACATATTTAGAGGAGTGTTTGCTTTTGTGCTGCTGTGTTGGAATGATAACCTCTTCAGCCTCCCCAAAAGGTAGATGGGAGTAATTTCCTCTGCTTCTGGCACAACACAATTGCTATGGAAGAGTAAGTATTTCTGTCCTTACATAGCTGTTGTTTGAAACTAGGTAACATGGATTTACTGTAACTTGGTTTTCATCACTTTTTTTTTGCACAGTGACTTGGGGGTGAACACTGTTGGAACCCAGGGGGTTCCTATGGCATCTCCGAATGACCTGGGCCCTGGTCAGGAGGCTTTTCAGCCTTGCCAGAGGTGTCGGAAACCCTGGATTGATACTGAGAATGCCTGTGGCTTTGATTTTTAATCCATGGGACAAATGACCAACTTGTAAGAAGAACTGCAAGTCACCAGAGATTAAGCAGTAGAATAGTAATAATTATAGATGGAAAGATTTAGAGCCATATCCAGGGGGGTTTGAGATTCTGGACAGGGGGGTCTGGGAGTCAAGATGGAGAATTCTTACACGTGGCATGTTATCTCTTCTTCCTAACGTCCATCTTCTTGGTGATGGTGGACTTTTGGATTGGTTTGTCAGAGAGCTGGACAATGTAATGTAAGGGTCACAGATTGGAAATTAATAGTAAACATTGATAGTAGTTGATAATATAAAAAGACAGCCTGGGCTTGGGGGCGGGCAGTGTGCCTCCATCTCCCTTGCAGGGCAGCTTGCAGCAACCTTGAGACCGAGAACAAAAGACTCTAGACTGCTGCTTCGGCTCAGACAGCTGGGAGAAAAGGACTTTTTACACACTGTGGGATCTCCCAAGGCTCCCACAAACACAGCAAAGAGCACTGTCAAAAAGGCTGTGATCACATGATGTTGAAAAGATAAGAGAGCCATTTTGGACTTCTTCCCCCTGTCTTCTTTCCCTCAGTGAGCATCCCTTAGCAAAGCTCATTCTAACATATAAGCTTTGTAATCCTTGGGAGGCTCAAGGTCCAGCTGGCTTGCAGTCTGCTTCAGACCATTATTTCCCATTTTGAGACTTGGCCTCTTAAAATAATGAGAACTCATTTGCAAGAGAAAGGCAAAGGTAAGCCAGGCACAGATTACTGAAGTGTTAAGGAGAAGAGTTAATCAATACCTGCCTGAGGCGATAGAGTTTCTATATTCTTAATGCAATGTTGCTTTAAGCTCCCAGCCCTTGTTCCAGATTTAATATATTTTACTATAATACTTAAGTCAGGTAAAGGATTTTATTTTTTTAGCTCTGTGCTCTTGTGTCTTCTCTATAACCAGCACCAGCAGCAAGTGAACAGAAGCATGCAATGGCACGCTTGACTGACGCTACTGCCATGCAGGAGGAAGGACGTACTGGGAAATTTCCTACAGTGCAAAGGAACTATAAATAATTAATAATTTAAAATTGCCCTGAACTGGAAACTACTTCAGGTCTTCTTTTTTCCTCCACAAAAAGAAGGCTGTTGCATAGAAAATGTGAAATGCAGCAGCAGCAAGTATTTTGCTCTCGGGAGGACACACACTAAATGTAGACACTTTTTTTTTTTTTTTTTTAATTTAATGTTGTATAGTAATCTTATTGATCTAAATATAGTGATCTAAAGTGATCTTATTGAGACAAAATTACAAACTTTTCAGAATTGTATTTTGTCTGTTTTCCTGGACTTGGTTTAAGCTGGAGAGCAGTGGGCAAGAAGAAAATAATGGTGCATGATCTTTGAACAGTGACAAACTTGTACATATGGTAAGCTGATTCCAGAGGACTACTGTCCATGTCCAATCCCGTACAGAGACGAATAACAGCCTCGTCGGCAGGGTAAGAAATTACCATTTCGCAACTGGGAGTCCTCTGCCGCCCCCCCACGATCCCCCGCCCCCCTCAGGCCGCCATGTTCTCTGCTGCGCCTTCTCGGCGGCAGAAAATGGGCTCGGCCGCTGTGGCGGGGCTGGAGCCTTTCCCGGAGCCCCTGCGGGGGCCGAGCCCGGAGCCTCTCGCCGGGTGGGGATGCGGGAATTCGGGGCCGGGTCCGCGTCCCCTTCGCTCCTCCCGCCCGGGGCCTCCCGGTGCCGGCAGCGGCCGCCGCCCTCCGGCCTGAGGTGCTGCAGTCCGCTGCAGCGGGGGGTGAAAAGCGAAGGAAAAGGCGCGTGGGTAATGAGTAGTTCGCTTTTCCTCATGGGGCAGACTAATTGTGAGATAACCCGAGTTTTATTGTCTCCCATAGAAAAACTTCATTGAAATCTTGAAAAGCGCACTGGGCAATATTTGTCCTTTTCAATCACACAGAAGCATTTCTTTTTCCTAGGATAATGCAGCACTGGGGGCCTGAGTAGCTTGGCAGGAGGGTCTGAGTGTCTTTAAAAGGCTTTTTTTAAGGAGAAGGTTAGAGGTTTAAGTTCTATCAAAAATAATTACCTTGAAAAAAATCTCTTGAATTAAAAAATAACATTGAAAAAGGAGCAGAGAGAAAAGCCAAAATCTGGGATATTGAGAAAAAACAATCTTCATTATAGTTTAAATTTGACAGTTAATAGTTTTGAAAAGGAATTGGTTTTTTTGTGGGATGTAGTTCACAGAGTACAATATTTTTGTTACACTTGGGGAATTCCAGTCAAACTAATGGTCCTGACAGGGATAAAAGAAAAGGACCACTTTACAGAAAGTGCAACAATGCTAAGAATGAAAAGAGGACACCATTCAGAAGTGCACAGGAGAAAAAGTGGTGCAACCATCTTTCTGAAACTCCTAGCTGGTAAATAACTTTGGGACTTGTGATGTCAGCAGCCATGTTTTAAGATTTTATTATTCTGATCAGGTCATGTGATAACAAGATTACTTTTTGAGTTAAAGGTATTTCAAGAAAGATGTCTTGCAGCTTAAAACAAAATGCTGCCTTCATAGGGGCACAAGAATGATTTTAGTTAACATTTACTGGATCTTTTTTGTAGTAATGATTCAGAAAACAATTCTGTGAATAAAAGAGGCTCTTGTTATTGACACGGTTTTGAAGTTTGCAGTCAAAAGTCCAAAAGGATGTGACACTGGGCATCCAAGTAGCCAGGGATCTGGCCTAATGTGACAGCTGGTGGCAAAAGGAAATACCAGACAGTTTATAATACATGTCATCCTAAACCTCTACAGGTGATAGGACCACTTTTAATTTAGTTGGTTTTTTTTTTTTTTTTTAAGAAGCTAAATTCTCATCTGTCAGTAGTAATGAGTTTTGGGTCTGGAGAATTCTGTGGATAATAGAAGTTTATTCCTTTGGCTCATATTAGTAGCTGACTGGTTTTTTGCTAGGATTGCATTTCCTTCAGTGAAAATGTATAGTTTGTACATATGCTTGTGATACCACAGAAATGGTCCTGCTATTTGTTCACTGAATATATTTGAGCAGATTTATGAACAATATCCATCAACTGGAGTACTTGAAATACAGGCATCACTTTCATGCCTTCACAATTTATATTATGACAAGCACTTGCTTAGCCCCTACTCTAAAATCCAAGCACAAGCTTTTAAACTAGACTTTGACTAAGTATCACTGAAATAGCAAGGGGTCATGTCAGATGGACTTTTTCAAGTATCAGTGAGAAATCTGTAGAATATGATGTCTTCCCACTAGCAGGGTGAGTTTTCTGATTTTTGTTACACTGTTAGAAAACCTGAAGACTGGAGTTGTAAGTTAAGATCTTAAGCCAAGACAGTGTAAAGCAAACACATATGCTTTCATGATTAAAAGAAAATAGCTTCTTGCCAAATACTCATACAAGTTACTTAATCTTGATTGCCTAAGATGGCTGTTTTAATTTTGAGACGACTATTTAAAAATACATATATATAAAATAATTATTGAATCCTTTTGCTCTAAGAAAAATATAGGGGTCTTGAAATCATAAAGTATAATTCAGTGAACTAATATTTTAAAAGAAAAATAATTGTAATTTTTTGCTGTGAGTATCTCATCTGAAAATCTGTTCCTTGCCATGTTTTTCTCCTGTAATATAAACTATGTGAATTCCCAGGGACCGAACTTGAAATTGCTCCTGCTGGTTGTTTGTGGTCTGGTGTGTATCTGAATGCCTGAGTATCTCCCTGCTGAATGAGTTGTTTTTCTGACATAAATTCAGTTGAATTTATTGACTTGCTCCAGTGTTGATGCTTTTCCAGAAGAGCTATTGAAGGAAAATTCTGCAAGAATGCAGAAGATTATCTAATCTGCCAGAGATGTAAGTGCGAGATGCATTTTTCAGACCTTATTAACTTTTTAGATGGATGTGATGGATTGACCCTGGCTAGGTGACAGATGCCCACCAAACCACACTGAGTCACTGGTCTCTGCAGCTAGACTGGGGAGGAAAAAAAAGTAACAAAAGCTTAATGAACAGAGATTAGAGAGAGATCACTCACCCAATACCATCACAAGCACAACAGACTCGACTTGGGGATATTAACTGAATTTATTACCAGTCAAAATCAGAGCAGGATACTGAAAAGTAAAATCTTAACAGCATCATCTTCTCTTCCCTCCCTCCTTCCCAAGCGATGCAGGGGGCCAGGATGGGAGTACATTCAGTTCCTCACAAGTTATTTCTGCCTCTGCTCGGGGAGAAGAGTCCATGAACTGCTCCAGCAGGGGTCCTTTTATGAGGGGTGTGGTCCTTCAGGCACAGCCTGTTCCATCGAGTTCCCCAGGGGAGGACAAGTCTCCCAGGAAACCTGCTGCAGTGTGGGTTCCTCTCTACAGCTCCACGGGTCCCTGCCTGCTCCAGTGCAGGCTTCCTCGAGAGTCACAGCCTTCTTTCAAGCATCCACCTGCTCTGCTGTGGTGTCCTCCAGGGGCTGCAGGTGGATCTTGGCTCCAGCACCTGGGACACCTCCTGCTGTTCCTTTTCTACTGCCCTTGGCTGTTCCTCTTGTTCTCTTCCTCATATTCTCACCATTCCCTGGGTGCAATTACATCTGTGCCAGAACTTTTTTTCCTTCTTAAATATGACAGAGATGTTAGCACCATCTCTGCTTGGCCCAGCCTTGGCCACTGGCACGTGTGTGCTGCACTGGCTGGCTGTGTCCTGGACACTTCTGGCAGCACCTCTCAGAAGCCAACCCTGTATCTCCCCCAGCTACCAAAACCTGGCCACACAAAACCAATACACTAAGTTATTTTAACTTTTTTTTTTTTGCTGGTTTTTTTGGGTTTTTTTTTTTTTTTTTTTTTTTTTTGTTTTTTTTTTTTTTTGTTTGTTTGGGAGTGGGGACTGTTATTTTTTTTTCTGTAGAACTTGCATGTATTTGTTTATTTTTCACTTTTTTCACTGTACATGTGCCTTGATGAGAGTTGTCCAGTAAAAATTCTCCAAGCAGGTATTTACAGTTTAAACAAGAATAGCCTAGAATAGCTTCAGTGCTAATATGTAAGTCTATTTTGGTTTGCTGTGTATTTTGAATAGCATACATAAATACCACAGGGTGGTAGATGGGGCTTTTTACTTCTAGGAACAATAATAAAGTATGTTTTCAGAATTGATACATGAAATTTTAATCTTTTTTATGCATAAATGAACCTTGGTTGTATTGTCAGCATTTACTAAAAAAAACCCCCACCTTTTATAAAAAGGTTGCCATTGCTGTAAACAATGTATATCTGAACATTCTTCCTTAGAAGTAGTTGCTTGATCTAATCACTCTTCTAGACACTGTTCAATCCCATCTTCTCACAAGAGGCAAGCATGTAGATGGGAAAATAATAAAAAAATATTGCAGCTGCTCTGAAGCAGCGTATGAAGCCCTAATACTGGCATATGTAAAGGCACCGGATCCTGGCAGTACTCACTGAATATACAAAGCCACCTGTACTTTGGGTTGGCTTTAGGATTGCTGTTGCTTTCTGTAATATGAGATGTGTGTTTCTCAGCTTTATTAGAACTGTTGCAAGTCATGTCACTTTCCTGTCCAGATGTTCCAGTCGTTTGAGCACCATGGATATATTTGAATTGTTTTTGAGCTCTAGGGACTCAGCCCGTTTGCCTTCAGTCAGAGGTGAAAGCTATGGGCTTTGGGCATGCAGTATTTGATGGTGAGCATCAGGCACTTAATGCGGGGCCCACAGGGCAGTGCAGAGCTCCTGCAGTTGCCCATGGCCACAGGAGCCTGTTAGGCTGACCTCCCATTTCAGGGGTGGCACGCTGCTGAACTGCGCTCCAGCAGCACAGGGCTCTCTTTCTTGAGCTCTGGGATCTTTTGGAGTCTGGTATAAAAGAAAGACCCTTCTGAATCCTTTCACTGGGGCAGTCATAACCATGAGATATTTGCAGCGTTCATTTCCTGTAAGTTACTGTGAACCTCTGAATGATGGAGCATCTGTAATACTTCTCAGGTGGGTGAAAATATGTTGGAGAGGCAGGGAGTGAGGCGAATGATTTATGCAAGAACTTCAGCTGCCTTCCTCCATGGTCCCAAATTGAAGAAAGAGGTAGGCACAAGGGAACAGTATGAACAGAACACTTCTACACATTGCTTTCAGTCAACATTTTGGCAGTAGCTTGGTGTGAAGGATCACCCTCTTCACATTTCTAATTTACAAGCCGTGCTAGTAACAGATGTAGCTTCATCTGTCACCATCAGCAAATTCAAATACTTCAACTTTGTCATCTTGACAGTACTGCTGAAACTTGAGATTAATCAACAAAGTAAAACATGAAAGTAGGGTCAAGGGGGAAAAAAACTAAAGGGATAAAAATCTGGTACATCCTAAATCCTAAATCTTCCTTTAGGAAACAGATTAGTATAGCCTCTTTTTTTCCTTAATCTAAAACTGATTGTTGGTTGCAGGGTACAGTGAAAAATAGTTCTTGATAACTTCCTCTAACAATGAAAAAAAATAGCTCTGGATTTCCCTTTAGAGCCATTGTAAGGAACTGGGGCCTCTGCCATATCACATTATAAGAAAAGCAGGCAATTTTATTTTTATATACTACGGCTGTAGTTTAATTTAAATATTTTCAGATTAGGTTTAAAACCCAGTCATCTCTTTGACAAGCTGGCTGCTCTGGTGGAGTATTCCCAGATCAGTTCCCAAGCTGCAAACACACATGTTGGTAAAATTCTACTGAAGGGCCAAAAAGAGTATCTGAGTAACAAATAGAGTCTGTCTCAGGAAATGATATTTTTTTTCTGTAAAAGACAGCGTGATTGGGATGAATGAAATCCTAGTGACAGATTCTTACCAACCGCTGTAGGATGCCACAGGGACAATGCTTTTGAGGACAGAAGCTTCAAGCATAATTTTAAGATAAAGGACCAACCCTTATTTTATTTTCATGAAAGAATTCATGACATGCCAGGATTCTGACCACAAGAACCTCATTGGCCTGGTTCAGAAGATGCTGGATTATGTCCCATACAAGCACTGCTCTTATGATGCAGCACTTTCCTCTTCTCTCCACTGAAAGGCAGAACGAGGGCACAGGCTCCTGCATTGAAGCAGGCTGAATGACAAATACCAAAGAAACTTAAACACCACTGACTGCTGATTTTTACATGTTGTAAGTGCCTTACTTTTTAGTATGACTTCTTGGATACTTGCCAAATAATGACATAAAACTTAATATATGGCTGAACCTGATTTTCAAACTCCTGGGACATTAGTGCTTTTAACATGGAAAGAAAGTATTACTTTAATTACATTTTATTCAACAGTCCTTGAATTGGGCTGGCACAAAGACTGCACTACTCTGCACCCTGTAGTGCCACCTACTTTTCCTTTCAGATAAGGAGCAGAGACAGCCCTTGGCATTAAGTGTAAGGATGGCCTTTATTTGCTTAAAAAAAAAAAAAAGTTACAAAGTAAGGAAGATCACTGTAGTACTGAACAGATTGCATTGTGATGACCAATTTTTTCATTTATTTTAGTAGGTGTACTCTGGTTACTGGTATTTCACTTAATGCTCACTGTTAGATTATAACAGTATAGACTTCACTTTTTCCCCCCCACTCTTTCTGAATTGAACTGTCCTGAGAATTTCCATTAGCAATTAAAGTTTCAGAGAGTAGATAAGGTGGTGAGCTGCCAGCATAAAAGAATCTCTAAACTTCAACGGGGAGGGGTGGAGTTTTTGGCTGCCTTAGGGTGCAGCAGCTGTGCATTTACAGAGCAGCACAAAGGTGCTGGGCTGTGTGTGGAACAGCACTGCTTGTACTTCCATGCGGGAAAGGGAAAAAGAAGACAACCCCTGACAGCCCCTCAGGCTCAGAGCTGCCACTCTTCATGCCCCACCATGGTACCCAAGCCACCACAACAGCTTTTTCCAGCAGTGGGGCTCTCACCTTCCCCAGGAGTTGGAAGAGAGGATTGCTTTATGCTGGAAGTCTGGTAAAGGGATGACAGAGTACTTGGAGACATGGACAACCACCTGTGATGGGGGCTGTTTGGTGGTACAGACTGCAGTGTCACACAAGCAACAGCCTCTTCACTTGGGAGGCTTTTTTATAGTTTAATTTGCAAGCAGACTGCCCTAAGTCTTATTCACCATATCACATCTACTCCAATACAGACAAAAATCCCAACAGATGAAGTGGATTTCACCTTGGAAGGCCTTAAATTACATTATTACAGTAGAAAATACAGGAGGTAGAAGGTAACTGAAAGGACAAATGCAGGTTAAGAGTCAAATCTAACAGCTCCTGTAAGCTACTTGAACATGGTTTTAAAAACTAAATCCAGTATTTCATTAACCATAGAAAACAGTTAAAATAAATTGCCATGAGAGCCCTTATATCATGCTTGATACAGGGAGGTAGGATGTAAGAATCAGAAGGACACATGAGACATGACACTTATCTACAGCTCCTGTTTGCTTTAATGAGGCCAGAGATTCACAGGTCAGTCACCCTCTTCAGCTTCAGACTCCGACTCTGCAACAGAGAGACCTCATCAGCAGCATGGCCATGGCTCAGCCCCCAGCCCAGAGCTCAGCTGCTGCCCTGCATCCTGCACAACAGCTGCCACTGCATCCACGTGGATCATCCTAGCCAGGACCAGGGGAGGTGGCACACCAGTCTCAGAGGGACAATTACCATCCCCCACTCCAAAACAAAGCATTATTGCATTAGGGTTCCCAAAATAAACAAGCTGCACATATGAGCTAAGCTGCTGGTTACCTTCTTCAGCATTCTTGAGCCATTCAACAAACTTCTTCATCTGCTCCAGAAAAACACTCTTTCCTTTTGCAAGATGTGCATCTTTATACCACTTGAGGATGGGTTCTTCACTCAGAACTTCAGCTGTAAAGATGGGCAAGAGCAGTATTAACACAGCAAACTGCTGAGAACCTGACTGGCAGGTTCTTCCTTTACTTCCTCCCCTAGAAGTATCATGTACTCCTTCTCTGGGTATAGCTGGACAGACCTGCACTAGAAGTGCCTTCAGTTTTGAAATTTGGAGAACCAGGCATTTTGCATTCTTCCTCATGCTGGGAGTTTCCTGAGCACTGTATCCAGGAGCTGCACTTCACTCCCACTAACAGTCTGGAGTGTTTCAGAGTTATTTGATATGGCACACTCTAAGCAAAACTTCAGTTAACAGCTAACAACAGATACAAATTCTTTTGAAGTCCAAAGTAAACACTTTCTGTGGTGTAGGTGTTCTTAAAATTTTGTAAGTACAATACAGTCTTCAGTTTAACAAGTTTCCATAGATGCACATTGTGTTTTTCAGTACTAACTTTTATCAGACATTTAATAAGAAGAGCCTAGAGCAGCCCAGAACATGTTGGTGGTCTCAATCTTCAGCTGCTCACCACATTAAGAGAACTAAGAAGAATACACTATCATGAAACTTAACAAAATGCCTTAAAAACCAAAATCTACTTTTGTTCTGCAACTTTTAAGGAGACCTACTGTAGACAGACAGCATCTTTGTCTTGCCCTTCCCCATGTGCAAACGGCCAGCTACATGCAACTTTGCATTTTTACAAACAGGAGGCAGGAAATTCTTCAGCTTATGAAGTAGAATGCTGTAGCATTGATCTCCCATAAAGAATTTATCAGAACTGAAGCATTCTGTTTCAGAAGTTTAAGAAACCCCACCAGCCAAAAACAGCTCCTCCAAAAACTACAAACCCCTGAAAGCACAACCCCACAGAAGTTACCTTTGTAGAAGAGCACCACTATTTTCTGGAAGGCCTTCATGAAGTGAATATTGTCATAACAATACTCCTGAATCTTCAACAGAAGAGTCAGCTCTGACTGACCTTGGGTGGTGAAGGCAGCAAGTAGAGGACTGTATTGCTGTAACAAGAACAACAGATTGGCACACACAGAATACTTCACATTTACCACCTGACTAAAGCTGGTTTTGCAGTTTCCATCAGCCATTGCTTATAAATTTGCAACCATGGCCCTACCCAGAGCAGCTCTGCAGCAATTGCTGCCTCAGGCCCTTGGCCTGTAATACTCCTCACACAGGGGAGAACTCCCCATCTCACTCTGTCTCTGCACTACCAGGACTGTAGCCTTAACATTTAAAAGGGAGCTGCAGACAGAAGGAAAAACAAGCTCTGCCTAAGGGGTGCAGAAGTCCATATTGAAGTTACAATACCTTCAAATGCTTAATGGCTTGCTCTGCTACCAGCTCCTCCTTTTTGTTCCACTCCACTGTGCTCATTACACTTGACCAGATTATGGTTACCACAGTCTGTTCTGAGATGTTGTTTTTCTTCATCTCCTCCTTCACGTACAAGATGATCTGCCAGGAGAGTAAGAGTCAGCACAAAGGCCAAATATGGCACTAAACTAAAATAAAACTTCTCTTCTAAAGGTAACCCAGAAGGTTTCAGAATGACAACCAACCTCTTTGATCATACAGCAGGAATTCAGGACATCAAGGAAAGACCACAAAGCTAATATTAACCTTCCCAGTCTTCATTTTAGTTCCCAATGAGAGCTAAGTTCAGTGTGAAAAACAAGACAGGCACAGAAAGTACCTCCACCTTGTCTACAAACACCTACATCCTTGAATGGATCTCCCCGTGACATCTGCTCCTGCAGTTCTTTCTGCAGCTCCTTCCGAGCTCCTATGGATTGCTGGTTCCGAACATACTCAGAAAGTTCCTTTAGTCCTGCTTCAGTGAAGTACTTGGAGAAGTGTTCAACACTTTGTTTGTTGGCTGGGAAGAGTTCCTGAAAACAAAGTTTACAGCTCATTTGTAAAAGAAGTATGTGTTGAGTACTTTGCTGGCAGATGCTGTTCACTGAACTGGCTTATGGAGCAGCAGAGTAGTTCCAGCAGTACTCACCATGAGCCTGTTGTCCATGTTTACTTTGCGAAGACTGACAGCCACTGCATTGATATCTTTCTCATTTATCCACGATTTGAACAGCTTGACTGCAAAAGCTGCAGAAACACCTGTGCAGTAGGAATAATCCTATCATTAGTGAAATTCAACACACAGGGAACCATAAGGCCTGAGTACAGGGTACCCTGTTTGTCAGACTGTGCTCAGAGCAGTAACTCTGCTTCCAAGCAACCCCAGCACAGTCTGCAGTACCTCTCTCCCTGCCCCTCAGTATGGAGGACTTTTCCTACCACTCAGCATCACAAAGATTTCCCTGTACTAAACTCAACCATTCTTGCTGCAATTTAGGAAGCAACCTAAAGACATGACACACCTTTTGCATTCTGAAAGGTCTCTCCAAAATACAGCAGCGCCTTGCTGGGCAACACTAGAGACAGCAGCCCCCAGTGTCATGCAGGAAGTCCTACACACAAGCTTTCTCAACAAACTCATTATTAACAAGATCTTCCAGGTTATGGAGCATCACATTTACCTTTGCGAATCCTGTAGTCAATCTATCACCAGAGGAAGCTTGTGAGCTAAAAGGGTGCATTGTCATCACAGTTTCCATCTACTTGTCATGGTTCTGTCTCCCCTTCCTAAGGGAGGAGCTGGGCCACACTTACCTTCTTTAACCAAGTTCTCATTGTAAAGACTGTTGAGAATTGATGCATTGAGTGTCCCATTGGCAAGCAGAATACCCGTCAGCATGGCCAGTTTGTTCCGCTCAGATTCTGAAAACCCTTTCAGGAACAGCAGCAACTGCAGGCCAAAAAAGAAGAGCTGCATAAAACTACCACCTCTCACTTAACTTTGGTCACTGCCTCTGTCTTAAACACTTTTGTCTCAGCAGAAGCACTAGTCACTGGTAATCATGCAAGTCAGCCATTCTTCTATGGACAACTTTCAAGGGCTGTATTTTAATAATCGATTTTATGACATAACCCTTCTACAGTGATTAACTAGCAGAATGTGAATGTTTATTTGTCTGCTGATAAAAAAAACACTCCATACCTTTTTAACTTCATCTTCAAAGCCTTTCTCCAGGTACTTGTAACGCCTGATTAGCTTGTTAAAAACCTAAAAAGACAGAGTACATTATCTTTTGCTGTGAACTATCATTTGATTAGAATTTTAGAAAACTAAGTTCAGTAAAGTAGGTCTGAACTTTTTAGAGCACTTACAGCTTGGAACACTGCTACTCTGCCACTTCCAGTATGCTTAAGGCCATGCATTATTTTTACCTTAACTTACAATTACACAAACATTTAAGTTTTGACCATTAAACAGCTTTAATTAAAATGGTCCTCATTTCAGAACTAACCTGAGCAAATGCTTGCATGGTTTCAAGGTCTTCCTGTGCTGCAAACACACAGACGTTTGTGCGTGTCATGTCGTCTGCCAGGGTCCCGCCTGGGGCTGCAGGAGGATTTCAGCATTAGTGGCGTTATTCCCAGTGAGAGCACTGAGCAGTCTCTGCAGGAGAACTCCAATACCCATAACATGCAACCTGTTGGCTCTGCCTGATGAACTCAATGACCTGATCACCACAGACACCGCTACATTTCCCTCTGTTCCACTGCTGCACCAGAACTTTAAAATCAGCTTAGATTTGAACGTTTAACTATTCTGGCTCCCTACTGCTAAGGGGATTGACAATGAATCTTGTTTCCATATCAGTAAGTTAACAAGGCCATATGAGCTCTTCTTCCTTAAAGGAAGCCACTGAAGCTGCTTAATTCCAGTAAGTGTCCTTTTAGTGTCTGCTGCAATAGTGCTACTTTGTGCCTTTTACATGACAGAATAACTCAAAACAGTAGACTGAAACACGTAGAGACAAACAGTTCAAAATTCAGTGCTCCAGTGATGAGCTTGAAACTTTAGTTATTTAGGCTGCTTTGCTAATGAAGGCGCATTCAGGTCACCAGCTTGAGTGCCAGAACACCTCATCATTGATTTCTATGCCATTCTACTTACAATGGAGATCCTTTGTAATGTATTAATCAGATACATGACTTTAAAACCAGACATTAATATTTGTGGTAATAATATTAAAAGCTCATAAAGCAGCAAGATGACAGCTTTTATTCTGGCCTCCTATGACTGAAGACCAAAGCTGGCCTTCTTAGCTACCTGTTACAGAGAGGGAGTTGAGTAAAGCATCCCATATAACCATTAAGAAGCAATTGCTTCTTCCCTTCCCCATTGGCCTCATTCCTAGAATGAACACTTCCTGACACAGGATGCACTGGTTAAGACTTCTGAATGTAAACCCACATATTGTAACAACTACAGTATGTGCTTACCTGGTTGGTTCCTCTTTGCTGTGTACACAGAGTGTGCACCTAAGTTTACAAGACTTTTCATCATCCCATTTCACTTCCTCAGTCCCTGTGTTTTCTGCTGACTCGACCATCCTCTCAATTCCCACTCCCTGATGTCTGCTAGAGCCCATGACCTCACTATTCTCAACAACAGAACATTTGTCCTAGACGAAGCACTTCAGATTCTTCTGTAAACAAGTTTCCTTCCCAAACTAACAGGGCAGGATGCACAAATCACAGGATCACATCAGAATCTTTCAGGACAACTACTGGTCTTGCTACCACAGACCACACACCTGAAGCAAGCACTCATCCATCTCTCATCATTAGAAGCCATCTTGACCAGAGTCAAGATCAACTCCTGGTAAAACAACAACAACCAAAAAAAACCACACCAAACCAACACGAACTACCCAAACAAACAAAACTAACCACACCCAAAACCCCAAAGTACTTTCTTCTAGGCAGAGCGTGTACAATCTACACATCAAGGAATGCAAACAGACTCAAGTAAAACTGAGGCAGGTTATACAGAGTATTTCTACAGTAACTGCTCAGGCACCAAGATGGTCAGGTGGTTTACCACAGATTAACTTAAACCCTGTCCTACACACTCAATGGGCTACTTTAGCAGAGATTTTACACTGAAAGAAAATCAAGTTTTTCCAGAGTGAAGTGAACAAAGCTGACAGTAGCCACATCAAAGGAACTTACCCAGCATTCCACCAGCCACCAGGATGTCAAAAAGTGTTTCTGCATAGCGGCGATAATCAAGTTTTGCACCAGAAGCATCAAGAAACTTTGCTACAGCCTCCAAGTCAGTGCCAGTTTCAGTTAAACCTTGAATAATACAGTCCTGGAACTGAGTAGGGTCAAACCTCTCTTTTTCATCTGTAAAGCAAAAGTGCTGATATAAGATTTCCATGAAGAGTTCTTTAATCACTACTTAGCTCTAATAAAGCTTACCTGACTTCTCAGTTTGATTCTTACACCCCTATTCTCATGTTAGATAACTATTTTCCTCCAAAACCAGAAACTTACGTTGGAAGGCAGTTTTCAATACATGCCCCTATAATTCTGCACATCTGACACCATTACTCATGTTTTAGCTCAGCTTTTTGGGCCTCTCTCTGTTTTGGATTAAATCTTCTGACTGACAAACTGCCTACCATTATGGCATCTGAGTCACCTTGCAATTCACTTTTTGGCTATGAAGACCATCCCCTCCTCTTAATCTGCAGCTAAGTGACTTTGAGGCAATGACTTCTCCTTAAGTGCTTGGGGGAAAGCAGACATACAAGCTAACTTAAAGCACTGTAACTGCATATCTATTTGGGATCCTTTGCTGTTGTTAAGCAGAACACCCCTGCTTTATCTTCATACCTGATACATCAGCTAATCATTGCCTTGTTTTTACTATAGGCTGGGCATAGTCAACATGCAACAAATGCAGCCATGTAACTAACAGAAAGTCTTAAAGAGGTCTTCAGTTGTCCTCGTCTCAATTTGTCCTTAGATTATGGAAATCATGAGGTGAAAAGCATCCAAAGAGAACTCAACTGCAGATCTTATTTTGAGTGCTGCCTACAACAACTGAGCCAATTCTGTTAGCAGCCTAGTAAGGCATACTGGTGTCCAGTGACAATGCAAGTATCAACACACTGGTAACAGCTGGGTGGGTGCAAGCTTCAAAGTACTGATCAGTTCTCTTCCAGGGCAGATCCACGGAGCTCACTGTTCCAGAAGAGTTGCTTCACAGACAGACAATGGTTAAATGCTTAAAAAGAGACTAAACTCATGGCTGCTGGCATTTCACCTGCTGGACAGACCACAGTGAACTATCATAATTCAAGAAATTTTCAAGCTCTGACATTCAAACAGGTTCGATAAATCAAAGTGTGCTTCTGCATGTACAGCATCCCTAAAGCTGCCTGTTAGAGCTGGAACACTGCTGGTGTACAAGTAAAACTACTGAACTGAAACCCTGAGAACGTCCCCACCTCCTCTTCATGTTGGAAAAAAGCTCCACCAAAACACTAAGTTACTCATCATACCTCTTCAGTCACTAACTCTTCTCATGGAAGCAACTGCGCATGTAGAGAGACAGGCCTTTGCATATCCCATACTTCGGGGCTTTTTTGGGTGTTGACTAGGGGATAGGTGGGTGGGTGGATTTGTGGGATTTTGTGGCGGGGTTTTTTTTGTCAATTTTTAAAAATTTAAAAGAAAACAATGTAACTTTTATCCAGTGGCTAAGACTGAAATTCTTACTACTGTAGATGCTCCTCAGATGTATGTATTAACCTGCAACAAGCCTGTGCTGGAGCTCCCCTGTAATTCAGCGGTACTATATCCTTCTGCTTGCAGGCTAAACACACTCAGGACAGTTCTAGAATGACCATCTTTTAGGCAAAGGCTATCACAGTAAAATCAGTGACAGTTCTGACTGGCAAATATTTTTGATTAGTGCAGAGACAATTTCAGTCAGCCTCAGGACTCTGTACTTAGCACGGTCTAATGTAAAAAATATATGGTGAACGCATGAAGGCACTGGTTTGTTCACTGACAAACTGGCGATTTTCCGTACACACAGCGCTGCAGCCGGTCCTGGCAGTGGGCACGGTCCGATAACTCACCTCTTTTTCTGGTTTTAAAACGCTGGCCCGATAGTGTCGGCTTCTGCGGCTTTTGATTATTCATAAAAGACACCCTGCAAGGAAGCAGAGTCCCGTGAGGACGCTGCGGGCAGGGGCCGCAGCTCCTCCCTGCAGCTCCCGCGGCGCCGGGCGGCTGCGGGCGGCGCCGGCCCCCGCCCGGCTCCCGGCACGCACCGGGCTCCCCGGGCGGAGGCGGCCGCAGGGCGGAGCCGGGGCCCGCGCGGTGCCACTGCCCGTGCCCGGGGCCGTACCCGCGCCCCTCGGCCCCGCCGCACGGCCCGAGCTAATGGTGCCTTCGCTGCCGCCGCCCCGCTCCCGGCGCCCGTGCAAGGGGGAAGAAGGGGTACAGCACCTCCCTCTCCCGGCCTCCACCGTGGCGCGGCGCGGCCCTTACGGCCCGGGCTGTCGCAGCCGGCCCCAGCCAGCCGCCCCCCGCCCGCGCCCAAGTCCTCACCGACTTTAAGGCAGAGAGAAAATGCGCGAGCGGCCCGGAGCGGAGACGGGCAGGAACGGCAGCGAGGAGCGGCGGCAGCAAGAGCTCTGCGAGCGGAACCGACGCCAGAGGAAGAGGGGAGGGCCGCGCTGCGCCCCGCCCCGCGCCGCCCGAGAGGATGGAGGGAAGGGGCGGGGAAGGAGGCGGGTTCTCTTGGGGCCGCATGTGCTGCGGACCTGCTGTCTGCTGGGAGTCTCTGAGCCGGGAGCAGAGCTGCTCGGCCGAGCCCTACCCCGGGGTTACCGCGCCCGGGACCCAGCGCATGGTGCCCCCCGCGCACCCCGGCCCTGCGGAGGAGCCAGCCTGGCACCGCAGGGACACCTCGCCCCTGGCCTGCTCTGCGGCCCACGGAGCGCAGTTGATAAGTGCCGAGACCTGCGGTGCATCGAACTTGAATACCATACTTGCTGTGCTACTCGACCCTAGATTTGCTGTTGCAGGTGTAATAATTTCTTCTTTCAGATCCTGGTAGTAACAGCACCGTACAAGCACTTGACATATTGCAGTCCGTGCAGACAGGACTGTCAGTTATAAGCTGTGCTCATCTGACACACAGCTAAGTCCCTAGGCTCCAGAAGCACAGGCTTTTTCTACTGCTATTTAAACACGGGTTCTTTCACTAGCAATCACCTCAACAGGTCTCACCTTCAGGCTGTAGGGCAGTCTGTCAGCAGACAGCATAAACACACCTACTTTGTTAGTGGAGGCCCTTTAAGTACTTTATGTAAAAAAGATGGGCTGCCAAACTCACACAGCAACACAGCTGGAGACAACATGGGGAATACTCTGTGCTGGTGTAGGATGGGAGATGGAATTGCAGCTCAGTTCTTTGCTTCTCAAAAGGCCAAACCACCTTAGAGAATGCAAGCTTCCTTCTAGACCGTACACAGCTGCAAGTTTCCACTAAATTTAAGTGCAGTGTTCCTGTGACTAAAGCTCTTGAGGTGACCAGTTACCAGGCGTATAAATGGAAAAAAAATCACTGGGCTGCAGTAGGGAAAACACAGTCATTCTAACTGTCAGTAGGAGACAGATTTCATCTTATGCCATTTTTGTTACTATTTGGTCCTTGAAACAATAGTGGTGATAGCAGTACAATGCCTTACAAGTTTCATTCAATTAACGTTTTTGCAGATTCCAGTTAACAGCCTGATGGAATCCCCAAAATACTAACTTCAAAAATACCACATTCAGGGGAATTTTCACCTTAATATTAGCAAATATTTGTCCATTAGTTCTAAATCCAAGGCACTAATTACATTGGTGCTCGCATTCTAAAATGAAAGTATTTCTCTAAATCACAATTAATTAAAAAGCCAAGAAGAAAAACCAGAAATTATTACAATCATATTTTAAGGAAAGGAAACACAAAGATATGATAAGTTCCTATTGTCAGCTCCCTGAAGTCTTTAATATGACAAAACTGCAAAGCCCACTACCAGTTGAGCTTTTCCCATTAGCTGTAGTTTCTCACACTTTACCAAGAGAAAGGAATGGGAAAATTTTACCAGTGTAAAGGAATAAGCTATTTTTGTATCTCTACAGATTAAGATTCAATGTGACTTATTTGAGGGTGTGTGCAGGTCATACTCTCCTCTATACTATGCTAATTTAAGCCTGCACTGTTATCATTTAAATAAATTAAAATTATGTTTATGTAAATGAGCAAAGGATCTGAACTAACACAATACCTGTTGAACATCTGCAGAGATGCTTCTTATGCTAGTGTTTTCAGTACAGAATGATGTTGTTAAATATGTTCTTACTGTTAATTATTACTTTGAACTGTCAACTATCAAAGCTGAATATTGATTTGTATGCATACCTACACTGGCTCAGCTCAGCCATTTCCTTTTCTCCCTCTCAAGTACCTTTACACCTGTTTTTCAAACTCCTCTCCTCATGGGGAAATGTTCCATCAAGATTCATAAAGCTGCCACTGGATCACTTTAAAACTTCCTTTCCAAAACAAAGTCTGTCAGAGTGCCAGTTGTTTGGCACAACGGAGTTAACTCTGAGCTGCCACACCTATAATGAAGTCCTGTTGTCATGGTTCCCCTCTGGCCCTCCCCTCGCCCTTTCCCTCTTGGTCACCTGCTGCACATCTGCTCTGCACAGCTGCTGGTGGTTGTTATGGGCAACCTCCCCTATGTAAGAAAACAGCTGCTGTTTAACCCTTCCGACCTCCAGTACTGTTCCCCTGCCTCGTGCCCTCTCCTTACTAATGAATGCATCAGCTTCGTCCTGCTTCACCATTTTTCTGGAAAGAAGGGGCAAAACTGTGGGTAAGGCACAAGAGGAGTAAGTGATGACAAGGCAGTAAATAGCAGTGATTATATTCCACCTCTGAAAGAGGCCAGAGTTGACAGTGGTTCAAAGAGCTCTGATGATGTGGAGCAGGCCTGAGGTGGGCTGCCAGGAAGCAGAGCTAAACTGGAGTGTTACTGGGGTGATAATATATCGGTGCCTAGAAATACTTGGCAGTCTGTACATTTAGAATCTCTCTTTTACTGAAATATTGATACATTGCACATCATTAATTTGTACAGTGTCTCATTCTGATCTTTGGGATTTTCATATGCTGGAAGAACAGAAAAAATGGATAACAACAGTTGTGACTCTCAAACTGGATGTAGAAGTCACAAAATGGTACTAGTTGTGATCTGCTCTTCGTTGCAGATATTTTCAAAATTGCATGCAAATTCTTTTGAGTTCTTGTGGTAACTCCAGAACTGTTCCAGTGTAGCATCAAACACATTAATGACAAGCCTTTTACTCGGCAGGACAAGAGAACTGCTGCTTATATCTTGATCTACCAAGATGGTGTGATATATACAAATATATATATATGTGTGTGTGTGTGTGTGTGTGTGTGTGTGTGTGTGTGTAAGTATGACAGTTCTAGTTCTTTCTTGCAGGAATGCCTGCGGTCAGTAAATGGCTGAAGGAGTCAACTGGTTGTCTGATCCTTAGGAAAGCAGTACTTACCTATATCAACAACCCGTAGCTTACAGGTTCCAGTTTTGTCTTCAGAAAACAGAAATAAAATATAAAAAATCATTTTGCTAAGGGGAAAAAAACTTACTATAATTCACAAATGCATGTTCCTTATCAGACACACATATGTCATTGCACACACATATCTCAATTTTCTCAAGTTATAAAAGGTTGGGAAATCAAACAACTTTTCTCTAGTGAACAGTGGCACTCTTGTAATTGAACAGGTAATTAAGCTCATACCTCCATAGCACAGGTGAGTTCTCAGCCTGGAAGGCTCTGATTACAGACTGACGTACAAAGTTCCATGATGCAATACAATTTAATGAGACTGCATTGAATTGTGGGGGCCATGATGTTTGCAAAGAAAGCCTTCAGTTCTGAGTGCCTTCCTAGAGACAGTACATCATCTCCTGGTGACTGGATAACAAATTCATCTTTATTTAAATTCTAAGTTGTTAACCAAATTTTTTGCACGACACTTAGCCTATGAAGGTTCTTGATCTTGGTTATGACTTCTATGCATATGCGAAGTTCTATCACTAAGAAATGCTTTGATTGTTGAATATCCTGCACAGAAGAAAGCAGAAATGGATGGATGTAGAATTCCCAGCCTCAGCCTCCAGGCAGGTTGGGGTAGGGGTCTCTAGTTGGCTGCTCTTGGAAGAGAAGAGCCTGCAGGTCTGCCTGATGTAATTTGTGTCCCTTTTCATAGAGAAATTTCCAGTCTAGAGCACAACATATTTGTTCAAACTCAGTCCCATGGGGCTTTTAAAATTGAAAGCTTTAATGAATGGATCTTGACGAAGTTTCATTAGATGTTTCTTATTTTTCAGTCTTCCAAAGATGTTTTTTTAGTTTGCTTTCTGACTGGATATGCATTGACGGGAGAATGGCTGGTAAAATCTTGCTCTTTATTTCATAATTGCTCCTGTGCTTTAACTTTAATTTTTTTTATTCCCGTTTTTTCCTGTTTAACTTACAAATAAACAGGAATTTGGGCCCAGTGACAAGGTATTAAGCAACTCCAGATGTATCTCCTTTTACAGTGCCAAAGGATGAGTGCAATGGAAAACCTGTGAAGTGGCTATTGTCAGGAAACAATGTCATCATTGCCATCTTGCCCTGGTTTCTGCAGAAACACTTGTGTAATCATTGTTGGCTAGGACTGATATGGGGAGGGAAGCTGGCTCCTGCCTCATTCTACAAAAATAAGTATTCTCCAGCAGGCTACTGCTCTGTCCTGCCAACCCTTGGAGTGAGGGAAGTGCAAGATATGGCAAGAGCAGATTGAAGGCATTATTCTGGAAAGAACAGAGAACTCAAGGGTGAGGGTGCATTTTCTTGCCATCCTCATTTTGAAGAAAGCAGAGGCAAAGCACACTAGTGGTTATCCAAATAACTTCAGTGACTGTGGAATAAATTTGAATAAAAGGGCATAGTCCACTAGTTGTGGGTTACGTGTTCCATCGGTGTGAGAGAGAAGATATGGCATGTGAAAACCAGCCAGAGCTGGTACTGCATTGCACTTCCAGAGAGGCTAATAGGCAGGTAATGGATACCCAGAAGAATATGAAATACATGTGCTACTGACACATGTCAATCACAATCCCATTCCTTGTCTTGTAGTAACCAAAAAATGAAATTTTCCTCCTTTATTTTCCCAAACCAGTTCTAAACCTATTCTAATCATAACCAGAGCTGAACAGTATCTTTGTAAGCAATATTTTCAGGAAAATACAAAATATAAGCAATCTCTCTCAGAAACAGTCATCAGCCAAACTCTACCATTCATGCAAGAATCCATAGAAAAAGCAAACTCCTCAGGCCTTCTTTATCCAAACCATACTGAACCATAAGCCCTGTCCCAGGAGATTTTAGGGTGCTCAATTCCCACACTGCCACCACAACCCACCAAGCTGTTTTCAGTGCTGGCACTGTTTACCTACTTATTTTTCATGGGAGGATTTAGAGGAGGATTTAGAAGTCAAAAGTAAGAGTTTACTACAAGCTGGATCTTACATTACTTTGCAGAGCTGGGTTCATATCTGAGAAGTGGCCCATATTCAATTCTGAGTCACATATTTATCATCTACAGATGGCACAGGGCAGTTAGGATGTTGGCAGTATTCCAAAGTTAAAAAAAAAAAAGGTTCTGCTTTTTCTGGATATTGCATGGGCTCTAGGATGAAGCTTTTGATTCATGGCATTCATCAGGGTACTCTTAGGACTAGGCAAGGTTGGTGCTGGGTTAGGATTTCAGAAGATGAGAACTTTGGTTTCCTCCTGTGTCTTGACAGTCAATGAAATTATGCTGATTTGCTTCAGAAGAAACTATTACCCAGTAACTGGGCAAAATACCTTCTCATGTCATTCACTTTTTATTTTCCAAAGACAAGGTGCTGTTCACCAGTGATTAACACACCTATATTTCTTTTTAGGACAAAATGGAGTGGATACCCGCTCCTAAAAGGAACATTTGAAAAATCTCCTTTTATTACAGTCTCTTGATGCAGGTTGCAAAGGACATTACGTGTACATGGCCAAACTCCTAGTGGTGCCAATAAATCAGCCCATTCTATGTTTTAGTTTCTTATTAACCTGCCATGCCTGAGGTTACACTGACTCAGCTATTTTTTTTTTTTTTTTTGGCAATAGTAACAAAGTAGAAGAAATTAGCTTTTCAGTAGTTTTCTCTCTAGCTTCTCAACAGAGAGATGCAAATTCCCTGAAGAATGGACAGGACAGGGAAAGGCAAGAGAAGTTAAAGTACAGGAGAGCTGTAGCACAAAGGGCTGATGTAAGCATACCTATGTATTAGGATAACAACCATTTTCACTGAATTGTTGGGATTTATACAGAACAGACCAGAGGGAAACTGCCTCCGTGCCTTTGTTCTGGCTTTCAGGCAGTAAGTGAATACCGTCGCAAAGAGGCCAGAGAATTTTCAAGCCTCCATCTAAGATTTACTGCCAGAGAGATAAAAAAGATGAGGTCAGCAAGATAACCCTCCAAGGAGGGGTCAGGACTGAAGTTCCTTTTTCATTTCCTCTTGTCGTCTTTAATTAATTTATCACTCCTTTGATTTAGTTCAATCAACTTACCTGTTGGCTGCCATAGCTGCAATTACAGCAGTGATGGTTTAGTACCTTCACCCCAGATGCTCCATCAACACATTTCACATGGCACACATAATTTTTTTTGGAATGGAGGTTTAAAGCTGAAGCCACCAATTCCTGCAAAAGTGAACATCCAGAATTTTACCTAGCAAAATACATACAAAAAAAATGTCTATTTTCTAAGACCAACTATACATTAAAAGCTATCAGGTTTAAGACTCCAGGGCAGAAAAATAAAGTTGGTATAGAAACAGACAAAAATATTTTGAAACACCAATGAAAGCACAATCTAGTCTCAGAACAGTGGAATTGTAAAAACAGTTCTGTAAACTAGTTTTATTATCTAATGCCAGATATGATAATCCCTATACAGAACTGCATGTTGCATCTGCAGCTGGAGATAAAGCAGGCACTAAAACAGCAAGCCAAATGGAACTGAGGGATTGTTTACAGCACACAGTCTGTATCACTAAAATACTGACACTGCATTTAGAAAATACCTCCTCTGACAATGCTTCCAAAGGTGTAAATAGAGGTTTAAGTTGTCAGGCTGAAAAAAAGGAAAGCTTAAAAATGCAAGCCATCAATGAACTGAAAAGCTACTAAACATGTAGAAATTAACATATATTCTTTGAAACTGTTGTTTGCTACAGGCCTTCAATCCAACTCTAATGTTAACTGGGACCTGTTAGCTTTTCTCCCCCCTAAAACTTCATACTATTCATGTTATTATTTCCGTATTAATTTATCAATATTTACACATGATTCTGACCCCATCATCATCAATGTCACTACTCATATAAGCAATGCAACTTGTGTAAAATACACTTTTTCTAGGAGAAGACACTCATTACTGCAATAAAAGTGATTGTCCAGGATTGTACTGATTGTCACCAATTTTAGGAGGGTTTGACCAATATATCTAAGATAGAATTAGTCTTTTCTCAACATGAAGATTACAGTCATATTATCTATTCAAGATACCCTTTGTTCATCCCACAGTAACACTGCTCATGTCTGTACTGCCTTGTATAATACCAACAGCACAAGACCTGCTGTTCCATTCTGCTTCAGCAGCAGCAGTCAGGCCACTTATTTTCATAAAAGGATTCAGATAAATTAATGTGAATTGGGAACACCATTAGGGGGTTTCAAGAGAAGCAGAGAAGGCTGAAAGCAACTCCTGGTCATGTAGTTCAGCTTTAGGATTATTTAGAAAGGTAAGAAACAAGTGTGACAGAATCACAGAGTATTGTGTGTTGGAAGGGATCCACAAGGATCATCAAGTCCAACTCTTAAGTGAATGACCCATATGTGCACTGAACCCACCGTTAATACTTTGTTTTACCTTAAATGTGGTGCATTCTGAGCTGACACATACACAGCCATTTCTTTATCTTCCACTCTTGGAACAACAACCACCCTATTTGTTTCCATATAAAAATATCCTACCCTCCCATGTGCAATTCACCTGTTATGTACATAATTATAGGAAAAAGAAACTGGGTTTGAAAAGAACTGCAAGGGAATTTATATTTGACTATGTATGTGTAAACAAGGCAGAGAAAGAGTTTTCTCTTTCTCTGAAAGGAAAATGACTTCTATTTATTTTTTGTTTCTTTGAATCTTAGGCTTACACCTCCTTTATTTATAGACCTGTGTTTATTAGAAGAAAATTATTCAATCAGTATCAATTTAACATCTTATGCTTTTCCCTTCTTCAGGAGGTTACATCTTTTCAGCTATAGCAGGATTATGTCTTCTGAATCACTCTATGAGGGACAATACAACCTTCCTGTTCCTCTTCCTTTCTTCATCTTTTCCCATCAGTAATACTTTTTCTACCCATTTCTACCCACTTTTGTACCATTTTCATTAAAGAGAGGGAAATCTGTCAGCACAGCATAAAAATTAATTCTGCAGATTCTGTCCTTTACCCTCAACTTTATGCCATCCTTGAGTGTGACAATATTGGCCTGGTGGTTATTCCTGAAACATGTGTTCATGCAGGAGGAATAGGAATCGGCAATGGAGCCACTAAAGGGTGACATGATATTTGATTTGGAACAGTTTGAAATAATAAAAGGCAGAGCAGAAAAAATCATCAGAGGTCTGGAGAAGATTGACAGAACTGAGGTGGATGAGCCCAAAAAAGTGAAGCAAGCCACACCTCTGCAGACTTCAGCAGCACCACTGCTTCACACAATCGTGTTTCATATTGTTTACTTCAGAGAAAATGCATCTGAAGTCAGGAATAGAGTCAGGAATCATTTCAATTCCTTCTTGCTGCAGAGACAGGTAAATTACTATTCTGGCCAGCATTGACTGAAAAATGGTTTCATTAATTTTTTTGCTATTTAAATTCTCATATTCAATCGCCTCTTATTATTTCAAAGTCAGCCTGTAACTGAAAGCATTTCAGACCTACCTAATTAAAATACATCTTTGGTGCTCTTTGTTGTTGAACTGCTGATAGTTCACATTAACTTGAAACAGAGTATTATCAGGGACCATGAAAATCTTCCAACAATCCAAAACATGTTTTGGCTGGGCTTTTATCAAGCCAAGAGTACGCTGTAAAACATGTATTTTTAATCTCTTTCAGGACAAAAAACAAATTCTTGACTGATGCTGAAAGTTTTAAGTGGCAAACTGCTAAGAACTAGCACAAATTTGATTTTAAAAGTTTTTAAATTTTGCAACAAAACAAAAAACAAGGGTTGAAATTTCACAATGAAATTTGAAAATTTTTTAATTGAAGTCTTCCAGTGAACAAACTTTTTCACATGCCAATCACCTCTCCTTTTCATACTGTAGCTTTGCAACTAGATCTTTCAGGCTTGAACAATCACAGAGATGCTGCAGTAGGTAATTTCATTTATTTGTCCTGAGGCCCACTGGACAGTTTAACTAAATTCTGCTGAGCTCTTGCATCTCTGAAAGCTGTGTCCCTGTCTGTGCTGTGTCAGGACAGCCTCATATGCACAACACCTTAAGGGCAAGGAGTGCATCTGCACCCTGAAATACCAGGAAATCGATACAAATATAGAAGATTGCCCACAGTGTCAAATGTTTCAGCAGCTTCATGTTATAATTAGTAGAGGCTTAAGAATGAAAAGCTAGAAGGACAAAATACTCATTGTTACAGTTGCATATATAATCTGAAAAGAAAGTCGACAAGCAGAGTTCTATATTCTAGTTTTCTACCCGGACCTGGTAGAGGAAGAAAAATTTCCTCCATCATCAGTCTACAACCTTCATTCAGCATCTAATTGTTCCATTGCCAGTAAAAATAAACCCCAGACTAAAGTGAACACCCATTTATTTTCAAGTAACAGAAAGCTAAAGATACTGTGAAGTATCTGAGAAGTGTAAGTGAATCAGTAAAAGCTGTATCAAGAAATAATCTGTTGTTAGAGAGGACAGGTCAAATACAGATTGTGGGAGGCTGACAATGGGATCTCTATTGGCACAGTCAAGCAAACCCCATGCTTCAACCTATGACTCCTACATTTTGGTAAAATAGATTAAAATATCCAGTACCTTCCTAAAATGAAGTCTTACAGGACTTTCTTGCACTGAGATTGGTTGAGCCAATGCCTCCAAATAAAATACTCAGATCTTCAATGGTGTGGGTGCCTGGATGGAAGAGGACTAGCATTCCACAATTCACTATGGACAGAGCATTTTCCTCTTTCAGACTGAAATAAAGTCATCCAAATGGGGAAAAAAAAAATGAAGGAAAATTTCCATCAGTATCAGAAATAGATAAAAATATATAATTTCTTGCATTTTAGGTGTTACTATTGCCAAAGTTTCAGTGAAACTTTTTATTGTTCTTGAAGTACTAAGCTAATCCTAGACAGTTATACTACACAGGGACATTATTTGAGGTTATCTAGATGTAAGAAAACATGCCAAAATTTTAACTTTGTCAGCAGTTTGATGATTTCTGAGAGCTGGAAAAGCACTCTGGTCCTGGCATATACATATATATATATATATGCACATATATATCGCCGGTATAGTCTTTCAGTTTAATTTCAACTTAGAAAATAGGGGTTTCTTCTCCAGGGCATAGAGGTCCCACTGTGATAAGGACCCTGATTTTGTGAAGATTTTACACTCAGAAACTTGAAATTTTTATGCTACAGTAACAGCATTTGCAGAGATGCACTAGAAGTAGCTGGGCTTTCTGCTGTCAGAAATATTCTGTTCTGGGGCAAAGCTACATATTTTAAAAGAAAATATAACAACAATATTTTTCTCAATCAGGCAAAGATGAGGCTGTTGAAGAAAGTCTATAAAGTGCTCTTTCTGTAGCCCCAGAAAGAAATGTCAGATTCAGACAGCCATGGAACTTTTGAAGTAGGTGTTCGCAGCTTAGATCTCTATGTAATACTCTCATGACAAATGTAAAAATCAGGATTACACATTGAACAACATATCTTGTCAGAGATGGAAAATCCTCTCAGCAGGATTTGTGTTGCTTTACTGAAGCAACAGTCACATCAAACTACCCAAAATGAAGAGCCAGCAGCAGGGACAGGGACAAGCAAGGTTTTTTTTTGCACTTTCTGCTGACAAGTCTTGCAAAAAACCAAAGATCCACGTGCCTTTTCATTGTGTCAGCAGAGTTAATAAAAAAGGCAATTCAGCATGAAAATGAGTGGCAGAAGCAGCCTCCTCAAAAAGCAGTGATAATTTCCCCTGGTGAGACTGCTTAAACTCATATGTTATTCATGTGACAGCTGACAGATGATCTTCCTGCTCTTCAATGTGACCTTTTCATTGCCAGCAGTACTATTGGAGTTTGCTTATTTTGTTGTCCCCACCTCCACTATTCTTGCGTGCAACCATCTTTCTTTGAAAGGCAAGACTCTGAAATACCCTCGGTGATATATTTAGCTCTGTGACACAACTTGCCATTGGATAAAGCAGGCTGGGGCTTCTTTTTTCTTTTAATTTGTGTAAGGAACTAACTACATTTTCCCCAAATTTTCTCTTCCAGGCTGTTTGTTTCTCAAATCACTACTAGGGTTCAAAACTTCTCGGCAGCAGAAGCATCTTTACTGCTGCCAACACAGGTGTTGCAGGCTTTCAGCTCATTGGAATCCTTTTATTTTTCGTGGGAAACCTGCCACAGCCAGCCAGCTTCTCATGGGCAAAGGCACTCACTCAGCATGAGGCCACGTATGTTCAGTGAGCTGCACTGCAGTGGGCAGCTGCTCTGGGGACTGACCCTCTGATGTAAAGGTTGGCAGAGACTCCTGTGGCCACTCCTTCGCTGTCTTCAATCACAGCACATCGGTTTGTGGTTGGGTCTCCCTCTACCCACCCTGTCCTTCCCCTCATACCCACTAGAGGGGTACCTAAGAGCACAGGACAAGGACACGTTCCCTCTGCCCCTAACACCCCAATGCCACATGCTGCTGCCTTTGGTCACAGCGCTTAGGACCTCTTATCTTTTGAGTAGCTGCAACCACAGCTCAGGATTATTCATTGTAAACCGCTAATTAGTTCGTGAGAAGCGGTCAGAAATGAGCTTATTGCTGAAGACTGTGTGACAATATGGCATTTTTCCTTGTATTCCAAGTATTCAGGCAGCCTAAATTTCTGCGTCTGAAAGGGGCGCAAGCGCACATTTAAGAGTGAGGAAAAAAACAGCAAGAGGCTCAAAGAAATACAAGATGATGTCTAGTTGGAAGAAGAGGGAGAGGTGATGGAGGGATGCCAGAATTTTCTTAGTTACTTCCAAGCAGGAATAGCCTGCATGTTTCAACTCCCACTGGAAATATTCCTAATAACTACATGAGAACCCGAATGAAACTTCTGAAGCGCTGGAGTCTTATCTTTACAGAGTACGGGATGAGAACAGAAACAATGAACTCCTTGGCATTTATGTCAGCATGCCCACAGCCAGCAAGGAACTGATGATTTAAAAGAATCTTTTACCATCTGTTGGAGGAAATTGTAGTTTGTTACTGAATATGAAACAAGAAAGAAACATTTCTGCATTGCAGATTCAAATTTTGAATCTGTGCAAAAGAATATATAAAGGCCAACATGGACTTAGCAGGATCTAGCCTTTGAGCAGAAAGATTTCCCTGTATGAATACCATAATTCTTCATCACAGATAAAATGGTGTTTTATGCTTTCCAGAAAATCTATGTCTTAAAATGCTAATAATAGTCAGAAAATCAGTTATTTAGTTTTAAATACAGCTATCCTATTTCTACTCAAAAGCACTTCAACCCATTAAATCATTAAATTACAGTAAGCTTGAAGTAACTGCGATAAGATGAGGAATCAGTCCTGTACATATTTAGTTCAGAGACTGCAGAAACTGTTGCCAAGATTTTTCCAAACTTCTCACAAATTCTACATTGCAAGGATGGGACTTGCTTTGGCTTGATTACTGGGAGTGCTATTTAAACATGATGCACATATATACACACACACATATTGATGCCATTTAGGTTTTGCCTTTTTTTTTTCCTTTTTTTATGTTCTCTGTATTCTTCACATGTATCTTTGTAGCTCTGTAGTCTATTGTATTAGTGACTAGTTTTCCCAGTACTTTTCCATGGCCTTTCCTTATGCAGGAACACAAAACAAATTCCAGAGCTCCAAGCCCTGGGAGGTACAAGGTTCCTGTAAGATCTTGGTTTTCCTGGGAACCACGGCTGAGAACAACTCTTGGAGACCCATTTTCATGGACAAAGTACAATGAGTGCTGAAGGGGGGCTCCAGAGAAGGAGCTTGACCTGGGGGGGAACTGCATCACCACTTGTCCTCCGAATTGGTGCCTTTTATCAATTATGCCAATTTCCTAAAACCTATAAAATGTACTCACTCCTGAGGGGGGCAGGCTTTTGTGGACATCTTTCCATAACTGCCTCTGGAAAACTCCAAATAAAGATCCCCTTTTATATTACCTCCTTACTAAAATTACCTCGAGTTTCCTTTCCAGGTTAGGAAAAAGGCAATGGTATATACACAGATGTACCAGTGACTTCAAGAAAAGTTTCTAGATGCAAGGCCTTAAAGAATGAGCCAAAGTTTTTCTTGAAAAGTGCAAAGCAAAAGCAAGCAAAGCAAACAGTGGTGGAGTTACAAGACAAAGTTAACCTGATAAATGGAGTGACATTACCAGAGGGTAGAAAGGAGGCCTTCCTACCTGTCAGGCATGCCCCCCTCACCTTCCTGAGATGGTTAGATGCTGGTTTTTGCCTTGTGAAACAGAAAGACACTGTTTTCTACTGGCAAGTACTTTTTGCAAGTTAAAATGACAAGCAAATACCAGGATAATGTTCTCCATTCTCCTGAATGTACCATTCTAACTCATCCAGGAGATGTGCAAGTATTTAATTTGGAAACTGTTACTCACAGGTATACTCTGTGTTGCAGTGTTCTGTCCATCTCAAAGATATTTGGCAGGGGGGCAAAGCTTACCTTCTGATGCCAAAGCACAGATGTGCCAACTAGTGAGATTTGGTTTGAGTCCCAGGATAATCCCCTGTTTACAATGTGTCTTCCTAAAAACTTAACAAACAATGGGGTTATTTTTAAGCTTGCCCTTCTTATATGTAACAGGGATCTGTGCCATAACACCATTTTATTCCATTAAAAGACTTGTTAGAAATAGTATTTGTTTTGTTCAATCTTAACTGAAGTTCTACCTTTGTACTTTTTAATGTGATTTAATCTACTGTCCCCTTCAGAAATCCTTTCTCATATCATCTCTGTTGACAGAAACCAGGTTTACTTTTCTCCCCCTCAAAGGCACAGCCATTCCCTCAGCCTCTTCAGGCTAGGGGGAAATACCCATGTTGTTCTCTTGCCAGGGAAAATCACAGTTGTTCTTTGTTGCTCTTGAGCCATTGTCTCTGTGATGGAAATGACAAAGATTTGGTAAATTTGATTACTGCCACTATCACCCATCATATTGCTCAGTAGGACACTGTCATGATAGGCAGTGAGACACTAATGAGGCTTTTCACCTGAGGTTCCTGTGGTGCTGAACAGTGCTGAGCTTTCAGGAAACTGAAATAAGAATGAACTAAATGACTTGGTAAGGGACTAAATAAATGGTAGGAGAAGGTTAGTATTATGTTTCCTTTTCCTACTCTGACGATTCTGAAAGATTTCCCTTGTGTATAATGTAAACAGTAAAGCAATGTTATTGGACTTTGGGGGAAATCAGGATGCTAAAATCTCACTGCATATGTGAAAGAATACAAGAAGTGTGTTCTCTTAGGGAGGATCATTACATCCCCACTTGCTGAGTCATGTATCTACCATACTAGACCCAGACCAGTTTCCACAATGTACAAAATGTTTTTAAAATTTGTCTTTCCAGAAGTATTATCTCTTCGGAATGGTTGGTCGCTGTTTACATTTTTGTTTAATCAAAGTGGCCTTTTGCCACCTTGATTCTTACCAGACTATATATATAGCCTTTTTTTCCCTCTGAAGATATCATGTATGTTCTTTTCATACGACAACTGCCATGTGGAATCATGGTTTCAAAATATGCAAAAGCAAACCTATCTTTGCAGACAATGCAATTAAAAGACCAGCGGACAAGCAAAAGAACTGTTGTCACTCTGGATTGGCCTTCTAGGTAAGTGACATACCTGAAAAAACAAAAAAAAAACCCAAACCTGTGTGTCTGTGGAACCAATCATAATCTTACTGGTATGGACACCTGTCTCGGGTTGAAGACAAGTATCTGCTGGGAAAGGCAGAACCCTCCCTCAGAAACCCCCCCCTCCTCTCTCCGAATTACTGAAATTAAGTGGCCTTCAGGCAAGATATGGGGAGGAATAACAGTCCTTTACTAATGAGTATAATAAGATACAAATTAACAATAACTACGGTATTAACAACAACAACTACAAAGAAAAGAAGAAAAAGAAAGGTCAGGGACCCCCCCACCCCCGCGGCAAAGCCAGCAAGAGATGGGGAAGGCCTTGCTTCACGAACCCCGCAGGCAGTCTGTAGCTGTAGATGGCTCTGACTGGCCCCTCTGAGGAGAAGGGAAGAACTCCGAGATGGAACGCAGGA